>OY987282.1:19369183-19644490 GCA_963920785.1 Sphagnum contortum
AACAAACGCATTCCACTACAACTCTGACAGAAGTGCAGCATTCGACCATCATGAGAAGGTGAAGACCCAGCAGCAGCAGCCCCATGCAAAAGACAGGGACGCCGAGAACTCAGCCCCGCCCTCGAAGAATGGGACCATGGCCATGGGTGTAAGATTGAGTGATACAAACATGGCTTCCAGAAGGGCAGAACAAGCAGGTCTGGAGACTTTTACAGATTCTTGTTTCTTGACTTCATGGCTGCCGGGCATTTGGGAGAGATTGTAGATCATAGATTGTAGATTTTGTTATGTCCTGTGGTCTGAGATTTGTTTTTGGGGCCCCTTTTTTGTGTGCATGTGTGGCATTCTCAGCAAACAGGAGGATGCTAGCAGCTTCATGGCTGCAAGAAATGGTTGGAATCACGTCCTTGCCAAACGAACCCTCTGAAGAAGAGTTCAGGCTGTGCTTGCGAAATGGGCTCATCCTCTGCAATGCCATCAATAAAGTTCACCCTGGTGCTGTACCAAAGGTCTGTAACCTTGGTTTTTGCCCTTGAATTATTTATTCCAAACCTAAAAGCCCAAATCTTGATTGTAGCAACCTGGACCTCCTTGTTTGAATTTTGAATCAAGAATTTATCTATCCTCTAGATGCTGCCAGTTATGTCAAGTTTCTGTCATTTCACATGATAATGAGTCTCTCCAGCATCTGGATCTGGCATGATTGTGTTCCAGAATTTGCATCAAGTCAGTCTGTGGATAATCTTCAAAGAAGCTTATCAGAGGATTTGTCATTGATGTTTGTGACTAGAGAGTGGGTTTGTTTGTAAAATCTGAGTGCATGTGACAGGTGAAGAATGTGTCATGTTTCCTGAAGCTGGGTGTGATTGCATCTTCCACCAAAAAATTTCTAAAGCCCTACTAAGGTTTTTCGAGATTCACTGTTTTGTATTTGCATTTTGAACAGGTGGTCGAGATTCCACCCCTTTCAAACCATCTTGATGGGGCTCAGTCTGCATATCAGTATTTTGAAAATGTCAGAAACTTTTTGGTAGCTGTGGAGGACATGGGGTTACCTTCATTTGAAGCTTCTGATCTTGAGCAGGTACAATATGGCATAGTTGCTGGTTGTCTAGCTAAAGTTGTCTCAACTTGAGGACGAGAACCTGGAAGCCTTGTAGTGCTGTTTAGCTCAATATTGCACTGGCTGTAATGATGCTGACACATGAATATGTCGTGGAGGGCCTCATGTGGAGTCTGTTGATGAGGATAAGTGCAATCTCTCAGATATGAAGCAAAAAGAGTCCACATTTCATCTGTCATGAATATGTATACATTTGTTAATGAAGCTACTGAAGTTACATGACATTTTGTGTGCATGTGGAACAATGCCATCAGGGTTCCTTATCTCCAAGCTCATCTGCAAAACTTGTTGACTGTATATTGGCATTGAAGTCATATCATGAATGGAAGCAAGGAGGGGCACTAGGTTTCTGGAGGCTGAAGTCCCCTAGTCACCCAACGGGTTACGTAACAAACTCTGGCAAGTATATCACCCGATCCAAGAGTATGAACACCTCCTCCAGCCAAGGAAGAAGAAAGTGGGCAATCCCAGATCTTGAAGGTCTGGATGACAGAGATCTGTTGTCATCTCCAGAACTATCAGTAAATTCCCTGAACTTTGACAAGGATAGTAGAGCCTCATTTGAAGGAATGTTGCACAATGGCCATGCTGGTCAGAATGGAGTCAGAGATGGAGATGCAGATGAGGTGCTTTCCAACATGCACATGTCAGGTAGTGATTTTATTGTTCCCTCGTATCATCAACATTTTTATACAGCCAAATCAGGTAACCATTGTTGTGCAGCTTCATCCACACTTGTCTCTGACAAAGCTCAATTCTTCCTACACTGGTCTCATGCTGGGTTTCATGCACTTTGATGTGCATATGTGTCCAAGACAGGATCCCATTTCCCACAGAGTATGTAGATGATCTGGATTCCACAGGAAGGTTTTGTTAGGAGACAAGTGATGGAATGATTGAAAATGCTGCTTGTACTCCCTTTCAAGTCAGACAACTTATGGATGAAATGATTCTTAGCAGCCTCAACTTCCACCTGGCTCCAACACATTGGGCACAAGTTCCGTGATGTTCTTCAAGTGAAGGCGAGGCGCATGCAAGATATGCCCACTTCTGCAGATGCAGGAACAAATGTGACTATAGATGTATGTACAGACTATACATGTAGCAACTGGTGTATTTGAATGTTCTATTGTTGTTAGCTGAGAAATGCTGGGATTTTGTGTTAAAATTTTGCCATTCCAAATGATTTTTGGTTCAAAATTTTGAAGCTGGATGCAATATACAGTTCATACATCACTCATGACTTGTCTCTCCCATTAAATCTTTTGATGTTCTCTTGATGCAGAATGCTCCTTCCCACTCTCTCTTAAGCCTTATCAGTGCTATTCTAGGTGATAAACCTCCAGATGAAGTTCCTATGGTGAGTCCAAGAGCCTCATACCCCCTTGTATTTATCCAAATCAACTGCTTTTACATGCTTGGTACATGCTTGGTTGTGCTTCATGGAAGCACAAATGTACCATGAAAGGAGCCCAGTGCTATAATTGATGATGCATGGTGTGTGTAGTTAGTGGAGTTCATGCTGCGCAAAGTCATGGAGGAATTTGAGCGCCACCTTCTCACTCAGAGGAAGCAAGTCACCAAAGTAAGTATCATAGACCTGAACAGATTGGACTTTGTGTATGACCTTACATGCTGAAGACCACCCCTTTGAAGAAAGAGTATCATGTAGTGGGTACTGTATATGGTAGTTGGATTTCAAGCTCTAATCATTTTCAAATTTAGTTCAGCTTGGTGGTGGGTTGATTGTCACCAGATCAGCTAATTCTTTGAATCTTCTTACTGGTCAAATCCAGTACCATGTTCATACTTGGGCTTAGTTTTGGAATTCCTCCACTGAATCTGTCAGATCCACCTTGCAGATGAAAACTACCTTGAAAGACTTGTTTATCCGAGAAGAGAATTCAGCATCACAGAACATGGTGCTGGAAGCATTGGCTGCTGGATCACAAGAGGAAGTCAAGGTACACATTATTGAGAGACCCTCCCCTCTCAATTGGGACTTGAGATGATGGATGCTAGTTGCTGCTGGAGCAAAATCTACCTCTCTTCTTGGAAGTTGTAATCTTTCTTTAAGTTTTGTTTTTTTATCAAGTGAGGAATTGCTCTATCTGGGTATTTGTATGTGAACTACTGAGGTTGGGTTTTTTGACTGATGGACATGTGGGAGCTGGCAGTTGATAACTAAGAGGCTTCAACAAGTTAAGGTGGGCCCTCTTTCTCAACTTGAACTGCTTTGATCACATCTGTTGTTGGTGGGGTTCTCAGATAAAAGGCATGATGACTCTCTGTCCTACGGATGAATTTAGCTTCACAGGATGCAAGGAGAACTTTCCATCATCATGTGCGCTGGAAATCTTGCCAACAGTTGCTCACCAGGAAGTACAATTTCTTGCTCTCCCCCTAATACTGGGGCCATAAGTAACTAAAGACATGGCTGTCCTTTACCCCACCTTTACCTGCTGGGTTCAACCATATGGGCCTGCCTATGGAAAATGGCTGCTAAAAGCATGAAAATATGATAAGGAATTGTGGCAGGGAAACCTATAGCTAAGCTGTGATTGATTTGCAAATTATGCATGTTATGCTTATACGTGAAATGTTGTGTACTGAAGATGGAGAAGAAGCAGGTGCAAGAAGAGAATAGGCTCAAGGAAGAGGAGGTGGAGAGATTAATGAAGGAGAGTGAGGAGAAACAGATGGCAGTTCAGGTGCTGAAGAATGAGCTAGAGTATATTAAACGCCTAGATGAGGAACATTTGCTCAGACTGGAAAAGCAGAAGAGAGAGATTGAGGTGGAATCCAAAGAGAGGATTCGAACACTGGAACTGCAGCTGCAAGATGCACAGAAGAAGATGCATGAAATTGAAATGAACTCAGCCAGTGAGCTCAGCATTCTAAGGTTGAAGGATGCCAAGTGTCAAGAGTTTCTGTCTCATCATGCTCAAGAATACAAGGTGTGTGAACTTGGAAACATTTGGGAAATATATGATGCCTGCTGTATTGGAAAAAAACTGTTACTTTCTATGTACAGAGGCTTTGAGCTGAAATTGGGGATGCATGGACATGAAGGAATCTCCTCTTAGCCAGTAACAACTGCAGCTAAAACTGTTTTGCTGTGGCTCCTCTGTTCCCTGATGTACAGTATGTGCAGTCTTATGCTTTTCTGGACAGAACCATACAGTGCACTGATATACCAATCAGATTAGTGAGAAGTCTTTGCTAGTTCAGAAGACCTGAACATGAATGATGGGTCTGTGGCAGAATCTCAGGTGGGCACAATATAGTGCCAAGGAAGATGTATTGCGGATGCAAATGGAGTGGAAAACCCAGTTGTCTACACTTGGTAAGCTTCACCCATGAAGTTGTCACTTGGGAATCAAGTTTGTCCATGCTGATTCTAATGATGTTTCTAGTTATCATGCTATTTTGTATGCCTTTTTTCATGTGTTGAGATTTGAAAACTGGACACATTACCAAGTTTTGATTTTTTTTGTAGGGAATGAACTGGAAGAGATGGCAAGGGCAGCATCAGGATATCATAAGGTGCTTGCAGAGAATCGAGCACTTTATAATGAAGTACAAGATCTAAAAGGTGTGTCTGGTTTCTGTTACCAGATGACCTGAAAATAGGGGCAGCCTGCAAGTTTGTTCATTATAATCTTCTCTTATGTTGCTTTGTGTTCAGACATTTGGCACATTTGTTGTTGCTCTTGGATTGTGCGAAGCATTGAAAGAAAAATGAGTTCGGGAGTGCTGTGTTACAATTCATAACTCTGTTGTTTCTGATCTTTCACCTCATGTACCCTGCAAAAGTATGTACCTCTGTGTTGTGGGAACCTGTTGTACAATTGGCATGATCCTTATATGATGTGCTGTTCAGGTAATATTAGGGTTTATTGCCGAGTGAGGCCATTCCTCACAGATGAACCTGGAAGGCCAACGACTGTGCAATATATTGGAGAAAATGGAGAATTGGTTCTGGGCAATCCCAGCAAGTCCGGAGGAAAGGAACCACGTAGGACATTCACATTTAACAAGGTCTTTGCTACCACAGCTTCACAAGGTAGGTTTTCATATTTTCCTGCTGCAAGCTTGTGTTGCAAGTGGTCATCACATTTTGCAGTCTAACTTGTTGAAGTGTTTGGTTCAGTGTTTTCACAGCTAATGTTGTGATATGTTTATTATTCCTGGATTGCAGAGGAAGTCTTCATGGACACACAACCTTTGATTCGATCTGTCTTGGATGGGTATAATGTCTGCATCTTTGCTTATGGGCAGACAGGCTCTGGGAAGACCTTTACAATGGTAAGTGGTTAGGTAAAGTCTACCCACATGAGTATGCTGAATCAACACTGTTGTTTGGCTGCAGATGCTTGTGAGCATTACAGTGTACTTTGTCTTCCAATGTGGTTGTTAGTTGATACCATTTGGGACATGCATGAAGCCCCACACTCATGATAGATGGTTGCTTGTGAGTGCATGGAACCATGGAACCAACTGGGACCTTGATTCAAATGCCACAGATTGAGGTTTTGCAAGATGGGTGCTATAGTGGCAATTGTCAGGGCTTTCCTTGTGGCTGGCTGAAGCTGAAATTTTGTGTGAAATACTACAGAGTGGTCCAAACAATATGACTCAGTTCAATTGGGGAGTAAACTACAGGGCGTTGCATGACCTCTTTCACATGACACAAAGCCGCCTTGATGTTTTCCACTATGAGATTGGTGTACAAATGCTTGAGATCTACAACGAACAAGTTCGTGACCTTCTTAGTACTGATGGTGTTCACAGGAAATATCCTTTTCATACTTCTGTTTCTCACTTATTCTCTTCAAAAGGAGCTGGACAATATAAGATGTTGTCTGTCCACTGCGAATTTAGGATTGAACAATATCATAGATTCATGAGCTGAGATTCTGCTTCTTGTGTTCTCTTTGTAGATGCTGTATCCTTATGCAGCTTTTTTGTCAGTGCTCTCATAGGCTAATAGACATGTAATATGTTTGAAATGCTTGATGAGAAGAGGTCCTTGACTTCTGTTACGCTGGAGATTCGGAACAAGTCCCAGCTGAATGGGTTGAATGTCCCTGATGCTAGTATGATGCCAGTCAGATCAACAGAAGATGTTCTGGAGTTGATGAAAGTTGGACAGAGGAACAGGGCTGTTGGTGCAACAGCTCTCAATGAACGCAGTAGCAGATCTCACAGGTCGGTATTTCCAGCAGTTATTATGTTCTATATATTTCTTGTTGGTCTATCAATATGAGCCCACTATCAGTACTCCACAAGTATATCAGCATAATCCAATATTTGGTCTGTTTGCAGCGTCTTGACAGTACATGTTCAAGGCACAGACCTGGGCTTGGGAGCTGTTCTCCGGGGATCTCTCCATTTAGTTGACCTTGCTGGTAGTGAACGAGTGGATAAGTCTGAAGCCACTGGAGATAGGCTGAAAGAAGCTCAGCATATCAACAAATCTCTTTCAGCTCTTGGTGATGTCATTGCGGCTCTTGCCCAGAAGAGTGGGCATGTGCCTTACCGGAATAGCAAGCTCACACAGCTGTTGCAAGATTCTCTAGGTGTGTCAACTGAAAAAAATTCTTTTAGCTTTGGTTTTGACCCAAGAAACTTCTGATCCCATGCTGGATGCAATGGATGGATTCATGATTTCTACACCTTGATCTAGAATGATACCATCTTCCTAGGAAAGTGATAAACATTCGGTTACTTCTGACACATCTACTCATATGTCAAATTTATGACCAAGGGAAGTGGGCTCTTTTCTGTACAGGTGGACAAGCGAAGACTCTTATGTTTGTACATATAAGCCCAGATGTGGAGTCTTTTGGAGAGACTATTAGCACTTTGAAATTTGCAGAAAGAGTGTCTTCAGTGGAGCTCGGTGCTGCTCGTAGTAACAAGGAAAGTGGAGAGGTCCAAAATCTGAGAGATGAGGTACAGCTTATACGAATAACAGCTTTGTGAAAGGGTTCATTTGAAGGTGAACATAATTCAGGTGAATCAGTGACTTCATTTTGCTATATTTGATTCCATTGTACAGGTTGCTCAGCTCAGGGATGCTGCTGCTAAGAAAGATGCAGAAATTGAACGTCTTCAAGCTCTGAAAGACCGAGCACCTGCCGTAGAAAGCAATTTGGGAATTGAAAAGTTAAAGTTAAAGGCCTTTGGTGGGTCTCCACTTGCCCGCCGCATAAGCATGGAGCCTGCAGCTGTACAAAGGAACCGTAAGCACATCATGGATGCTGAGGTATGTTCTCTCTGGGGAATATGCATGTCTACTTTCAGTTTCTCATGATCTCATCTCTTGGAGTAATTTCTGTCATTTGTGTGCTGTGTTTAATCTGGTTGGGCATATGTTCTTCTGTTATGTTGATAGTTGATAGTTGATAGTTGATAGTTCTGTCACTAACTGAAAGTACCCAATACTATCTTTGCATTTCTTGGGCTAGCTGTGGACTGTGTTGCCCAGCTAATGATTCTGGCTGCAGGTTCGGCACTCCATGCACAAAATACCTGGCCTACCAAAACAGCCCCCATTGCTGGCACTGAGTACAAGTCATGATTCTGAGGATGCTGTGGAGAATATTATATCATCATCAGCATGCTCACCAGTTGAATCACCAACAGAGTGCAAAGTTTTATTTGATGGACCTGAGGAAGTGGTGATCAACATGAGTGACAAGCTAAAGCTTTTGAAGACACGGCACGGTAGTCTTGGCCAGAGTCTCGCAGCTATTGATTCTGACAATGTTGTGCACATCATCAAACCAAAAAGCAAGCAGGAGGAATTGGTACTTGCTAACCATGGAGAGATCATCATGCATGATAAACAGTACCTGTTAAGCATACTTGACACAACACTGCAAACAGCTCCTAATTCATCTCAGCCAGAATCTGTTGTGGAGGAGTGGCATGACAGATTTCAAAAGAGTGGAGATGAGAGTTTATCAGCATCTCAAGTGTCTGAGAAACTTCCTAGGTCTTCTACATACATAACAGGACAAGACAGGGCAGAGTTGGGTATAGCACGTTCAATAGCCCCGATTCAGAGCACTAGTCGCCTCAAGCCGCCATTAAATGGTGTGTTCAGTAGTCAGCAGGTCAGCAACTGGTTCTTTGATCCTTCAATTCAGGAGCCAATGTCTGCAGCTACTGATGAGCAGAAGAATTCTGATGTTACTAAGAGAAGCTCCAACATGTTGAATAATGTTGTTCTCGATGAGCATTTTGAAAATGATGGAATGTTCGACTTACGGGATGGCTACCAGGATGATAGTGGAAGCTTATTCTCAGAAAGTGGTCTCTCTGTGGAGACTGACCTCCCATCTTTAGGCCCAGTGGACCAGAACAAGAAACTGCAGTCAAGCTCTGTGCAGCCACGACATGAAAGAAAGTGAGTCCTTCTCTTCAGTGACTGGTTTACAATTGTTGGGTGAGATCCAGAAGGATGGTATGCTTGCTTTCCTGTTGTGCTAGCAATATCTTTTTCATAATTTTCTGCTTGGTTCTACAGAGCACTTTTACAAACACAGGTTCCTCGTCCTCCTATAAGAAGTTCGTCGAAAATATCACCCTTGAGGAGTGATCGCAGATCATTAGGAGGGCAACAACAGCCTCGTCCACGAAGGTACACAAATGTGGCAATTGCGGTCTCCACAGACAAGCCCATTGCAAAGCGAAATGTCTCACTTGGGGGAAATTCTGCACCAGAAGGTGAACTCAATGGTAGGCCTCATTTCCAATATTTACAGGTTTTCTTTTTAAAGTAAGCATTCTGGTTGAAGTTGGAGATTACTGCGCCGCCCTGTTGCATTCCAGATCTTCCACTTGAATGTTTTGACTATGTGATAGACATGGTCTGCCTAAATCACAACTGAATGCCATTGGTGGTTGAATAATTGCAGTGTCACAGGATGGTGGCTCAGAGAACAACAGTCCTTACGATGCTGGTCTAAAACCATCATTGTCACGCAACATGTCAGGGGGTAAATCATCAAAGCGCTGGATTTGAAAAGTAATTTTTTCTCTGATGTTTTCAAACCATGAGATGCTGATTCGACATTTTTAGCAGTCACTTTGTATTATGAACACATACCCTCCAGCCATTTGTATTTCTACCTCCAGTTAAGTTACCTTAACTAGTGAATTACTTTTCCACATAATTTTTTTGTCAGCAGCTGGGCAGTGACACACATAAATTTTGGTATATTTCCACTGTGTACCTGTCTTTCTGCAGAGTGCATGACGTGAAATTAGAGTTGGCCAGCTTGTTTACCACTACATTTACTTCAAGAGAAAAGGATGAACCTTGTTATGTAGACTGATCCTTTTGTCCCAAGCTGTGAAATCCTGTAATCAGTTGAGCTGTGGACCTCATTTTTTTGCGAACTCAGTCCAAGTGTGGCAACAGAGACCTGCAATGAAGCCAACAAGCAGTAATCAAGTGATGTTGGCTTCATCTGTATTCATGTCATGAATGAATCATGTAATTGGGTTTCTGATGCTCTGTTTCCTTCTGTCATGATTGGCCATCTTTTCTTGTGTCTTTTCTTGTCTTTTCTTATTAGACTGATCCCTGACTCACCTTCATTTCACACTACTGGTTACAAAAGCCATTCTCAAATGATCTGTTTTGTGAAAATAAGCAACCAGGAAATCGTTCATACCTGAAATTAGAATGGGAGTGTAGGCATTTTCTTTTGCACCTTGTCATTACTGTTCCTTTCAGAAAAACTGTTTCCCTTCCACCAAATTATTTGTACTTGAAGTGTCACCTCTATTTTCATTTAAACCAAAAGATATAAAATTTGAGGCGTTGCTATTGATTTTGAAGAGACAGAAAACTCTCATATACAAATGCTTTGGCAGCATTATCGTATCATCCTACCAAAGCATCCTTTCATAGTTTTATGAAGCTCATATTCACAGTTTGGAAAGTTCTGCTGATGGGCTGTTAGATTTCATCAAGGCAGCACATTTGGAATGTAAGGAAGTCAGAGATGAGTGCAGTCCAAAACAGCAGTCCTTGGCCTGGCCTTTGAAAAGTTAAATCAGGCTTGTTTTTTGACAACAGCTTTCTTAAGCACATAAAATGCAATGCACACAAAAAAAACCCATGAGATTCAGCTTCTAATATGTGGAAAAACCATTAATATGTCCCCCTCCTTGTTAACGGTATTTTCTGCCCAACAGTGAAATGCCCGACTGGGATTGCAGGTTAAGTCCAATGCAGATACACCAAAAACAAAAACCCTGAGAACTCACCTACCTACCAAATGTGTAAAATGGTCACTATATTGCCCCCCCTACTTGTTTGGGTATCTTCTGGTGCTCTTTGAATATGCCCAACTGGGATCCCAGGGAAGGGTTTTCTCCTTGATCCCACCCTGTTCAGCTACAAATTAGGACATGCTGGAGACTGGTACGACTCCTTGGCTTGGGTTGCACATGCCAACAATTCACCTCAACCTTGGTATCCAGTCAATTAGGTGCTACAAACAAAAAAGATGACACAGGAGACAGGAACAAAAACCCCATTCCCTCTGCAGTGCTTGCAAGTTTTATCTGTTTACAAAATGAGACTCAAAATGAGAAACTGTTTGCAAAGACCAAGGCTTGACTGAAATTGTTGTTGATGTGCCTACTTGTGTCGCTTGTACCTATACCCACAAACACAAAACCACCTCTGTCAATATGACACACATCAATTCTGGGAAATCTGAGAAGAAAGGACTTTTGGATTCTTCATGTTTGCAACGACCAACTCACATTGCTAGCTATGTCCACTGTATAATTTCCCCAGAACAAAAAAGGTTTGGTGTTCCCTCCCTTTATTACCACAATGGTCCTGAAATTACCTTGATTTACTCTTGAATGACCTTTTGCTAACCCCAGGCTTCCTAGTTGGTTTCTTGGTTCTGCCAGGCTCGCGACCCGGCTTTCTCTGTTTACCATCACTTCGATCATCTTGGAACATTTCCTCCATCTCATCCTTTCGGCTCTTTGGAGCTCCAACCTTACTCTTCTTTGAGCCATCAACTTTACCTTTGTTTTTCTTCTGGGGTCCTATCTTTCCAGCCTTCACCAACTTCTCTGTAGACTTCGCAGCTTTTGCACGCCGGTATGCAAGATCAACTACAGTTTGCCGGCTGCTTTTGTTTTCTCCTTTCTTTGACTTCTTTCTTGGCTGCACATGATTCTTCAGTGCACATCAGCAAGTCATCAAACAATCAGGGGGCAAAAGGTTCTTACATAATTCCTACACCTTACTGATCACATCCCACATTGTGATGGAACTGTCTAGGGAGTCCCTGGGAAAAGAACATGAAAGGGAATCTAGTAACCTCATCATCATCTTGTTGTAAGTTGTCCTCATCCTGCATGTCCTCAGCATCCTCATGCTCTGCTTCTAGCCGTCGACGCTGTTTCCGTGTCATATTTTTCTGCAGTTCACCAGCACATACAACAGTGAAACAACAATTGACTACAGAGTAATGACTATTGCTTATATTGTGTCCAGATGCATTGAAGAGAGCCGAATGTTTCTTTGTATATAGAACAAAATCACCTATCAGGCAAATTTTCTGGGTGTTCAAATTTCAGTTTCATATGTAGACCTCTCTATATGTAACTCAACAAACGTCATACATGCCAATCCAACAACGAAATGAAGCAAAAGGGCAACCAATCTCCAAAAGCCTTTTGACATACCTCCCGTTCCCTTTTCCTCTTCTCTTTCCTCTTCTTCTCCTCAGCATCCTCCACACTCATCACCTTCTGGTCTTTGTCTCTCTTTCTTGTGCCATCCTTTGCAGCCTTCAAAACAGCAAACACCCAACACAATGCTAAATACCTTCATAGACTAGTGAGTATGTCATACTTCTGATTTAGATCACCATGAATAGAACTGAGAGATGAAGCAAATAAAAGGCTATAGACATTTCCGAATTATTAACATAACAGCAACAAATCAGACAACATGCAAACAAGCTAACACAAAAGAACAAAGAAAGCATTAAACCAAAGACTCAAGAACAATGGCAATCATCATATGCATGTTCAGAGACCTTCAACAGCAACATTTATGCTAGAGACCACCTAGGAAAACATCCCAATTTCAAAATGCTCCGAGTCCATCTGCTCTAAACATCACCAGGTAATAAGCATCCTTACTTATATTGCTCAACTATGAATGAAGCATCAAGAGAGAATGTGAAAGTTAAATTATTGGCAGCACCCATTTCCCAAGCCTCTCCCCAACATATGAAAATACTAATGCAGATTTCAAGGCATCCTTAACAACCTCATCTGATAAGAACAGTGCTCCCCATTGAAGGCAAGACCTCTACCTTTGCTTCTGCAGCTATCATACGCTTGTCCCTGGTAGACTGAAACCATTCCCGCTTGGGTCTTGAGTAAATTTCCGCTTCATGATCCATCATATTTTGTGCCTGTACATTCAATATATTGAATTGTGACTGAAATAGAAAGGTTGGTGTTCTGTGACTTGAAGGGGACACATCCATTCTCTGATCCTCAATAGTAAAAGATTTTTCCCTGTTGGACAGAAAGCACTGACCCCACAGATAGGCATTTTGCAGTGCAGTGCTCAACACCAGACATTTTTTGTTGAAGTGTGCATCAATGGTACTCAAAACTGTCAAGCAGCCTCTGAGCTCATTCTTGCCTAACACAAGGAGTGCAGCATATGAATGACAAAACATACATGGATTGAGCTATTACCTTGTTGGCTTCCATCTCTGCTTTCCTTAAGGCCCTCTCCTCTCTACATAAATCAGAAAAAGCCACTGTCAATGCACATCTCAAGAGCAACTCTCTTCATATACCTGGTCCAACACATTCAGGTCTCTGTACAAAACAAAGAAGTAGGACCATCAAAAGGAAAGCACAAAACTTGGTACAATAACAGGGGAAGCAAATTACCTCTCCTCTTGCTGCACAGCTCTGACATCATCTTCCATTCCCTCGATCTTTGATCGCCACTTGGCAATTGCAGCTGGAGCAACCTGACGATTTTGCAGCTTTGATCCAGCTCTTTTGGCCTGCACCACATGAACCATCGCACAAAACGTCAGTAGCCTTTCTCTCAATGTGTCAGCTTCAAGATGGAAGCTGAAATCATGAATATACATTTGCTGGAAATGTTAGAAGCACAAGTTCAGCTCCACACAATGGATTTTAAAAGCGAGCGTTCTCGTTCCGTGACAAATGTCACAGCACATCCTTCTCTTCCAGCCCTCGCTGTTCGCCCCACTCTATGAACATACCTGGATGTAAACACAAGTAAAGTTTGAGGAATCTTGGTTCTAAAGAATTCAATTACTTGTCATAAAATTGAAACTTGGCCCTACAATGCTAACCCATTCAAATGTTGAATAAAAATGGATGTGCCAAATGCTGACACTGTCACATAAGTCTGCAGGAACTTCAGCACAGGAAGAACTGAAGCTACAATTCAAGGTGCTCTTACATGGTAATATCACGAGGACAATGGAAATTCACAACTGTCTCAACACCCATGATGTCCAATCCCTGCACATTTAACCAAAGTGATTGAAAATGAGCTTGTCAAGGGCCCCAGTCCAAGATGAGATGAAATATATAACTTTCTAACACAAGAGCAGCGAGAATGCAAAGGCATCCTATTGACAGAGCCCAGCAACCAAGGTAAGTAATGGACCATGATAGTCTTGGGGGAAAAAATTTGACTCGATGAACAGTGATAGAAATCGCTTGCTGTAGTATATTATGTACTATGGAATGGTCAAGCCCCTGCCCACTCTGTTGGGTAAGGCATTCGGTGAGCGCATTACACAAAGCTGGGTGACAGACCCAACATAATGGGCACGGGGGAGGTCATTCCATGATATTCAGGTCTTGGGTGGAAAATTCAATAATCTTTCTTTTGAATCATGCTCAACAGACACATTTTGGTCATTATTATGAGTGTATAATCATCACAGGAAGATTATGTCATATAATGTGGTGAAGAAAATAACATATTCTGCCACCCCAGACCTTAATGTTAAGAGGTGATGCCACCACTTACACGAGCGGCAACATCTGTCGCAATCAAATAGTCCACTTCTTGCTTCCGGAATGATTCCAATGCCTGCAATGTCAATAACAGGACATATGATGGACCGCTTATGGTTTGCTGAAAGCAAAAACCATCTTTAGAAAATAGTAACATATACTTCTAATGATCTATCAGGGGAGCATGAGGAATGCAAAGCGTACATCAAGGCGCATGGCCTGAGTAAGGTTGCCATGAAGCTCAGCAGCTTTCAAGCCTGAGAGCCCAAAGAGTATTTTTAAGCGATGTGCCTCCACTTTTGTCCCACTAGACCACACCCATGGCAACACAAGTCAGTGTGGTACCATTAGCATCCAAACCAAGCAATTCATTGGAGGTAGAGACACATGCCACTCGTGCTCATGGAAGATAAAGCATTTCTAAAATGCATTGGCAGTAATGCAAACTGTTCACATTACAGCAGGATGTCAAAACATGTATGAGTAGTTCTTTGTGATCTGCTCCTGGGGCCCACAAGCAAAACTTCCAGGGAAAAGCTAAAGAAAGTCACCATTGCAATATCCGCATCACAGAAGAGTTGTAAACTGGAGTATCTACAACTTGATACCTGAAAATAATGACTTTTGATATGAATGTGCGGGTGCAAAGTGCCAACAAAACAGCTTCTTTGTCACCTTCAAGTGCTGGACGTATCTTTACAACCCTGTGTTTGCAGTACCCCAACACATTGTCAAGAAAGGTCAACTTGGTGACTAGTTTTAGCTTGTGGACTTCCTTGCATATCTTAGAAATTTCTTGCAGTAAATCTTCTACATGTCAAGGAGTCCTAGCTTTGGAAATGATATGCCAGACTTCAGAGATTTATAGGTGCCTCAAGAGCATTCTGACAAAAAAAATCTCATTTCCATATTGAAGTCCATAGATCCGGGTTAGAACGCACTCTTCTGAGAGAGTAACAGGGCGCTTCGTGGATGGATCAGCAGAAAGACGGACGGGGCTATTAAGAGAGAGCTGGACAAGGGCATCCACCTCCTCTGTCATTGTTGCTGAAAACAACATTGTTTGCCTTCTCTTTGGGCACATCCGAACCTGCATTGAGAAAAGATCACAGAAACGCAGGTAAAGGGCCTAGAAACCACTATATGCACATGAGACACAATTGAACAAGCTCAAGGTATAACAACCACCAACAACACTGGTTGCCACATAATACTGTTCAGGAGTCACTCTGTTTCTTGATGGTGGGACAATTAGAAACATAGCAAAGTATATTTGCACGTAAGCCCGGGGGACTAGATGAGCACCAGTGGACACTAACCAGCTCATGTACTTCTTTGGTGAAGCCAAGCTCTAGGAGACGATCTGCCTCATCGAGCACCAGAATAGCAAGCTCTTCAAGCCCCACTGATTGGGCATTGTGAAGATGGTCAATCATACGGCCTGGAGTTGCCACCACAATGTCTGGTCGTGCCCGAAGTGCAGTCTCCTGAACCTGTGATCAAATATACCAATGTAATGTCAGTGCATTTCCAGTACTTTTAGCTGGAGCTGCAATCTAGTCAGCAGTACAAGGTTAAGCAAAACCCACCTTGCTTGAGAGGCCACCCACTACCAAGCAGCAACTGACATCTGTGAATTGAGCTAGTTTTTGCAGCATACTATGAACCCTGCTCCCAAACAAAGAACCAGTTAAGGTATCCATGTTCACCACTGTATTCAATGTTACTAGAATATAGAGTGGTGGAGAATAACCAGAGAGCATGCAACAAGAAAAAAGTTTCTTTCTGTGATAAAATTGGTGAAAAAAGTAATGTGCACTCACTGTACTGCTAATTCTCTGGTTGGTGTAAGAATCAACACACGAATAGCAGGTATTCGTCGTGGTCGAAACAGTAACCTCTCCAAAATTGGCAAACCAAATGCTGCAGTCTACAACATTTCCTATCTAAGTCAGCTATACATTTCAGATAAGGCAATGGTTACAATATAACTTATCACAGAATAACAGTTTTCTCTTCTACATGATTTTGAGTTGGTAGTCCTATTGAACAGGACAACACACATAGCAAAAAATTCAAACTGCCATGGTTAAAAAATCTTCTGTTATCAATGGCAATAGAGGTTAAAACAAGTACCCACTTTGCCAGAGCCAGTGACAGCACTCCCACAGATATCTCGCCCAGTTAGCGCCAAAGGTATGCATGCTGCCTGCCAGAACATTTACAATAAGAAACTGTTACAATCAGAGACGTAAGCTATTGATGAAATTCTCATTATCCTCATCAGCTACATCTGCTTGTGCAATGTGCTTTCTGAGATTCTAATGCCAGTGAGTGTGCCTGCAATTTGTGCCACCTTCCTTAGAGGCATCAAACTTTTGGTAACAACCAAAGGGATGACAGGAAAAGAACCTGGATTGGAGTAGGTCGCTTATATCCCAAAGCCTCACAAGCACGAATCAGTGGACGAGAGATGTTGAGCTCTGTGAATGACTTAGCACTGAATGAAGCACCTTCTGAGCTGGCAAAAAACTTCCTGGGCTTTTTCTCTGCATCCTGACCTTTCTTGGTGGCCAGCGCATCCTCCACATGGACTCTCTGTGTTAGAAACAAACAAGCCTAGTCAGGCAATAAAGAAAACATATCCCACTTCATCATGTAACAAATTTCACTGAAATTCAGTTAAACTGAACCCATAGATCAGTAAACTTGGACAATGAATATGTCAAAGCTTTACACCCATTTCGTATGTTTAGAACACTAGGCACTGACTTGCAAGGTGTGCTGAGTGAAGTGCATTTTGACACAGCATTCCCAATTTTAATCACTCTCTGCAGAACATTTTGATGTATAAAATTCCTGAAAACAAAACAGCACTTCTTAGGGTTGTTGTGCAGGGAGCCATGCCAAAGCACATGCTGAAAAATTCCAGTGATCTTGTTCAAAGTCAATTTGATCATCTCACTTGAAGGTTCAGAGACAATCACATCCTTAAAGGGGTTGAGCCCAATACTCCTCTTACTTGTTAAGCTCATTAAAACCTAAAACATCAATCCTACACATGTCCAGAAGGTCATTGTGATATGGTTTTACTCAAATTCCCGAGGACAATTGAAACAATCCCCCCCACAAAGGGTTTCAAAGATAGCCCCAAAATGAATCTGCTACTTACCGCAGCACCATGCCCCTTTTTCTTGGCTTTGGTTGAGGTTGCAGGCTCCTCATCACCATCAGATTCAACAGTCTTCCTCCCCTTTCTGGATGAAGACTCAAATTTTCTGTCATCTCCATCCTCTTCTTCATCACCTGCTTCTTCCTCTTCCATGTCTTCATCATCATCTAAACAACCAGACAATGCACATTATAATACAGTAATCCTCAGAGAAAAAACTACGGAGAAACAGCAGGGCAGCATACCATAGACCTACCACAAAACTGGCACCAAAATGAACAGGCCAAAAATTCTTCAACTCTTCGTACTAGTACAGTCAAAACCAGTGTGCAGAAAGAAATGCAACAAAGAACATGGAACAACAGACAAAACCTTCTTCTCCATCTTCAAATTGAGAATCAACATCAGAATCCCCATCGTCTTCCTTGTCTGCTAATTGGCTATCATCATCATCTGTGTCCACATCTGAGATGTCACTCCCTTCTTCTTCTTCTTCTTCTTCTTCTTCCCAATGCCCAGTCTCCTGAGCAAAGGTGTCATCTTCAACATCGCTCTCATCACCATCACTTTCACTCCCATCAGCTGCATTACTATCACCATTGTTGTAGGGCAGTGCACGTTTCCATACACCTGACTTGTTATCTAAGTCTTCTTCATGCTCATCACTGTCATCATCCACCCTTGACACATTAGGTTTCAGATTGCCTTTCTTTGAGCGGAGCTGCGCAATTTTCTGATTGACTGAAGTGGTTTTTCGATTGGCATGCTCGTCAAGAACCGTGGCTGAATAGCCAGAAAACTCCCAAGGGGACTGCACCTGTGTCGCCGCAACCGCTACCTCAGAATTCACATCGAAGACAAACTCCTTGTTCATCTTGTCCTGAGCTTTGAGCTCTTCCTATTCTTCCCCTGCGACACTCCGCTTACATTATTAGGAAACACCACCAAGGGCTTGAAGACAATCAATTTCAGGGAATTGCGAATACCAACACGAAGCCGCCTTGGACAGAGTCTAAAGGAATGGTGCAACTCCCAGGGTGGTGAAATAGACACTGCTGCATCGAAGTTGAAACTGCAGAAGGAAGAGAAATGCGGGAAACGAACCTATGATTCCATCAGCGTCCAGATCCTCCTGCAGTCTTCGTGGCAAAATCACCAGAACCGTCTCCTAACGTCTGGTTTCCTCTCTTCTTCACAGGGCGGAGGAAAACAAAGGTTGAACGGTTTCCAAACGGCTTTGAGAGACTACAGAACGCCAAACCCTAAACCTAACCCTAATTTCTGATTCCACAAATTTGTCAAGAATGTTTAGAGAATTGTGCCATGTCTGGACTCTGGACGTTTTGTTCTAGGCTCGTCTCTTCTTCCCACTCAGAAGGAAACAGAGGTTCAAAGGTTTCAAAATGGCTTTGAGAGACGGCAGAACGCCAAACCCTAAACCTAGCCCTAATTTCTGATCCCACAGTTTCTCAAAGAATCCGGAAAGAATTGTGCCGTGTCTGGGTTGTTTTGTTTTTACTTGAGATGTTACCAGCGGCTTGATGATCGAGCTATTACCCACAACTCCCTGCTTTGAGAGACTGCAGACCAAACCCTACTTTCTGATCCACAAGATCGACTTTGTAAAGGATTGTGCCATGTCTGGTTTGTTTGCTTTTTGGTGGAGATGAAGTTGCGAGCCCTTGATCAGAGAGCTATTACGCACCCTTTTGATGTGATGTGAGGTGAGCTCCCGGGACATGTATGGCAAGCATGATAAGCAGATTACCTTAGCTTCTTGCTTTCCACAGGCTGTTGACTGATTTTGTAAGAGCAGCGGCTGCATAAAATTCAGTTGACATCATGATCCGAGGGTGTTCATGCTCATCACCGAACTTCCCAACAAGCCAGTGGTGTTTCCTTCTCGCATTCTTTCTTTGCTGATTTTAGAATCCATAAGCAATTTGTGCTTGTGTATATACCTTTATGTTTCCAAGACATCAAGGAAGACGCGTAGGCATCATTTGCTTTAGACCTTAACGCTTTTGAACTGGTTTACTGAGGGAGAAGACACCAACACTCTCTACTTGACAAAGGTATCGAGGCATCTAGCAGTGGTAGAAAACAAGAGAAATACACAAAAGCATCAATTAGGAAACAACAATCGATTTCAATTTGATCCTGGGAGTCAATAGAAGGCAAAGTAGCACCATATTTGCTGTTGTGCAAGTTCATCAAGAGCTGCAAATCTACATGCATCATGAAGACAAAGTATTGCTCCTTGGCAAATCAACACAATATATCAGCATGCCTTGTGATGCAACATGTTAGCAAATCTTGTGTCACAAGGAATCCTCATCTACCCTCGTCTCCTTTGGGATGCAAGGAATGCTCATCTCATTAAGACATAAGATGAGCATTCCTTGTATCACAAGAGAATGAGGACATGCGAATGTATATCTATCACAATCTATACTCATGTTATGTCTTAATGCTCATCTCAAGAGGAGCTGAGCATATGAGCACTCCTTGCATTAAAAAGGGACGTGGGGAGATGAGGGTTCGTTGCATCACAAGACATGCTCATATTTTGTGCACATTTCCCAAAGTGATTGTTGAAGACGAAAAAGCTAACATATCTTCCTCCCTCTTCAGGTTTAGTTGTAAAAGTAGTTGTAGCTTTGCTTGTTGGGAGGCTTTTTGATTTTGTAGTCATGAAGATTGTTAGTTTTGAAGATTTGCAACTAGCTTTGCAAAATTTTCTCACCGTCAATGCACTGGGAGAGCATAAGAAGCTTTTGAGAACCTCCCTTCAAAATTTTCTTCACCCATTACTAAGAAAGTGTCACCAAATACATTGGATTCGCGTTGATGATGGAATGCCAAAACAAATGACACATTTTTCTTATTGAAAAAATGTGGGTTGGGCTTTTTATGGGTGGCACATGTGTGACAATTTAGAAAGTCATTTTCAAACATTGGAATTGTTTTTCTATTCAATGATTCATGGACTAGGCATCAATGACATCTTGTAACCTACCCCAATGTACATCATTGAACATAAGATTATTATGATTCCTATAATTAACAAATTATTTTAAATAAAAATTATAGTCCTTTTTTGCTTTCACCCTTTTGTGAAGCTACAATTGTGGTAGAGCTATGAGAATAGTTTGAATTGAAGTTTGATGTGGGCATGGCCCACAAATTTGTGACAATGTAACATTGAAGCAAAGGTGGTGTGATTTGATTCTTGGAGCAATGGATATGGCAAATAGTCAATAAGAGGATTGTCATATTAATTGATCAATCCAAGGCATGATGCTTGTGGACCCAAATGGTAATGCAACCATGAAAGCCAAGGACTTAGCAAAGCTAATCCAAGATGTTAGTGAGCAATGTACAATCCATGTTTAACAATGGCTATGTGCAAATGTGCAATGCCATAAGCTGTGCAACCCATACATTTTGGAATACCCATGTCTCAATCCATGGCACATTTGGAGCTAGTAGAGGATTTGATTGGTGGGATGTCACATAGGCCAAGGTCACCATTTTTGCACATCTCTTCATTTGGTAGTAAAGGTGTTGATGTTGTGAAGGAGCTAGGAGGTGAAAGGTGGACTAGGAAATCTAGAAGGTGATACATCTTTCAAAATTTTATGGTTGCAACTGTTTTGGCAACTAAGGATTTGACATTCTTGAAGACCTTAGAGGAATTTTTCAACAAGGACTAACTGATGATGATAAGATTCAGACCATGTCATTCCAAATGCAAGGGAAAACTAAAGAATGACAGGTCTAGATTAAGAAAAAGCTAGTAAAGGTGATTATGTTTCAATGAACAATACTTCAAGATTATGCCACCAAATGGAAATGGGGTTGATATTTACTTAACCTAAAGCCATATGATGATAACAAAATATAAGGTCAAGTTTGATGAACATACATCATATTTCTCATCATTGAAGGAATGGGATGGATTTCTTTGTAAATGGATTAGACAGATCCATCAAATTTCAACCCAAAGCCACAAGCCCAAAACAAATAAGGTTATTACTTTTGAAAGCTAATGCAAAACTATTTACAACCTGAAAATTGTTGAAATGGGAGGTAGTTTTGGCATAGGAGACCATTTCTGTCATTTGGCAATCCAAGGGTTAAAGGAGGGTTGGAAGAAATCACATGAGTTTAAAGACTCCCAAATCCCCAAGCTAGGCTAGTGCTCATATCCACCAAAGGGACATGTCTTTAGAATAAGGAACAAAAGGAGCACTGATGGAAAAGACTTATGCTATAATTGTCATCAGAAGGGGCATAGGTCATTTGATGGCCCTAAGCAAGGTCTATTTTTTTCTGATTGGTAGTGGGAGGTGTGATAGATGAGGTTGAAAATAAGGGTCATAAAAGAAGTTGAAGTGCCTAGTGTTGGCAATGGAACAATATGTCAATTAAAAGTTTCTACTGCAGTGGTTAGTGGGGAGATACAATCTAACTCCAATGATTTCTTCTATTCATCTTTCTCAAACCAAGGTGACACTTTTTCAAGTTTGGGCAGATCTAATAACTCCAACTTCTAATGTTTTTTTTATCTACCCATGTTACAAAATGGTCTTTGATGGTGGTATTGGGACCCACCAATAGTAATACAGCAAACCCCCCTTATAATCATGCCCTAGGTGACCACTTTCTTTTGTGACACTAACAAATTGTGATTTAAATGTGTATAGTCCATTCATATAAACCCTTACAAAATTGTGACTAAAGGCAAAAAAAAAAAAAAAACGTTACAAAATAATTTGTTTATGTTAGAATAAAGGTGATAATTGTTTAAATTTTTTACATGGGTTATTCTAAGCTTTCCTATGCATTATTAAACTTGAAGATGGTTGTGATTTTTGCCTATTTCAATGTGAAGATTTACATTGAGTTTGAGCTTTTTAACGTTATTAGTTTGTGTATCTTGTCAATTAGATTTTTTGATTAAATTTTTATGTTTGCTTGACAAGTTCACATTCTTTTTCTTGTTTGCATTAGAAAGTTGTTTTTTTCTTTCTCTTCAACTGGATTCATTGTGGTTAGTTTGCACAACTTGAACACAAAACAACATTAATCTTGCCAAAGGGAACTACAATTTATAAAATCTTAATATTTATCCTAGATTTTTTCCATCATAGTCACATTTACAAAGAAAGCTTTGCAAATATTTTGTGCTACTAACAAGTGTGATAATGACTCAAAAAAAGTGTGACACAAACAAGACCATGACTAAAATGGGCATGATTATGAAGAGGGTTTACTCTAGTAGGGTGCTTTGAGTCCATGCAGACGCCATGCAAGGAGTGAAAATTGTGATGAACTTTGAAATATGTGACAGCACACATCACAATGCCCATCATGAACGTGGAATCATCGATACAAATGGATGATCAAGTTGCTTATATTGAGATTGTTCAATGATAGGAACCATTCCCCAAAGTCCCGAACACAAACCTTGTTAGGAAAGGCTATATTGTTTTGTAAAATTCACACATGACATTTGTATGGGTGAGACTAGTGATTTATTGAGTGATGAATTTTCTCCATTTAAAAAAAAAATTGAAATCTGGAGGAGCAACATGGTCAATGGAACCTTTTGGAAAATTTCTGAAATTTCTACTTCAGATTTGGCTAATTCCTCTTATGGCTGCTCATCACATGAGAAAATTGCAAAAACATTGGTTGAGACTTTCTATAAACAAGAACTTTCCATATTCACATACAACTTCTCTTTCATGCAAATGTTGTTATTTCATGCAAACACATCAAAAACATTTGCACAAAACACAAAACCTCCATGTGCATTTTAAGCTTTTTTTTAAAAAAAGCATCAAACGTTTTTTATGCACACAGAACCCAAAAAGGAACAAAAATTCGAAATTTGAAAAGTGATCTAAAATGCAACACAATTTTTTCATACACTAAAAACAGTTTTGTAAAGAGAAGTTTTTTCCCATTCCCAATGTTCGAACAGGAGCAATATGATGTAGGTTGTTGTATGAACAAAACATACAAAACAGTTGCCAAATTATTCAAATTGATGCAAATGAATTGGTGTGGCTATGGCTTAAAACAAACTATCCTTCTCAGCTAAAAATCCTTCTACTGCGCCCATGAATTGCACTGTGAGAGAACAAGTACCTAAGGAAACTGTTGCATTGATCACACAACAGCAAATTCCTAGATGGAGAGAGAGAGTGCATTTCTCTGCATTTGCAAAGATGGCTAAAGTGGTGAGAAAATGCAAAAGGGAACATGGAGTTTTGCTGGTACTCCATCTATGCTTGTTTGTGGTGTCTTGACTTTTTTTTGGGGTTTCTTTTCCTAGGTTGAAATTTGAGGATTTCAATAGCCTAGGTTCATCTGTGTATTAAAATATGTCACCCAGCAAGTAGTCGAAGTGAAGGGGATGCAAAGAAAAATGCAGAACAGAAGGTGTGAGGAAATCTAACTTGTTTAGTTGTTGTTGTTCTCTTCAAGTTGCTGCGGCTGCCTTACACCAGCTCTCATATGTTTGAAGGTACCCCAAGCTGGTGTTGGTGCCATGATCTTCTGCCATCCATCATTCACACGTGGAATCACTTCTCCTAGAAAACTTGGAGATGTGGCCTTGACTTCATAGGCACTGTTGTGTTGCCAAGTACTGCAGCCAGCCAAGTTATCAATGTAGGCCATATTGCCAGGGTTCATCATGTCAAGTTCCATTTCCTGGGCCTGGCCTCTAGCACCCTCAGCAGCCAAGCTCTGGAAGCTACTCCATCTGGACAGATCTTGCCAAGGATGACATGGTTGCCATTCAGTACCTTCTGGATGGAGAGTAATTGCGCCTGATGCCTTGGGAGGAAGTGGTAAGCTGCAGGAAGGAATCATGACAGTTAGCAAAGAAGTTGGAACCAAATCACTCATCACTCGACTATTCTTATCTCCTTGCATTTGAGCTTGATATGATGAGCTTAGAAGAACTTGTTGGCTTAACTTGTTTGGGGAAGACCCGAATTCCATTATGTAGCGATGTTGATCTGGAAGAGGCTGGGTAGCCTGAGTTGCATATGACTGAGTAACATTCTGTGCCTGATTCTGTATGTAGATATTGGCTCCCATGACTCTGGAATTGCCTACAAATCAAATCCAAGTTCTCAATCAGCTTTACAGGAAAGGCTGTCTCAGTGTGTATGCATACTTGCCAGAAGGAGTGGTGCTTGGGTTAGCACTTGCTCCTTATGCCTGGAGATTGGAGTTTCTTAAGCTCAGATCATTCAAAAAACCTGCATCATAAGTGTAGATACCTTGCAATAAAGGATTGACCCCTAATCTCTCCCCATCACACTCTTGAATCAAATCCTGCCAGTTCTCATAGGCCACTTTCACATGTTTATCCACCAGTGCCTGTGTGTCATTCCCAACATTCATCACCGGAGCATTGAGTGGTGCAAATGTAGTCTTACAGAAGATCAGGACCATGTGAACATTACCCAGATCTAGATAAATGCTAATTTTTCTGCCTCAAAGAGTGGATGAGACTATAATCTCAATGACAAAGGAAAACATACTAATGATACAAAATTGTATGTGCTTTTGTACCTTTTTTCAAAATTCAAGGATTCAGCTGCCTAAAAGAGAGGATGAGACTGTGATTCTCATAGAGTGACAAAGGAAAACATAGCATCGATGTGAAACTGTACATTTTTACCTTTTCTTTGAGATTCAAAGAATCAGCTGCCCGAAGCCCAGTTTGATCTTTGATAGCAACCAGCTGAAAAATGTTATTAAAGATGATGCTAAGACCATTGTGAGGTTGATAGGCATGTTGTTTTGACCCAAATGGACATGTCTGGGCATGCTCCACAGTGCCCTCCCACGTCTTTAAGGACATTCCATTTCCAAGTACCTGCCAGCCACGACACAAGAGAAGACTTCAAACAGTGTCCCATGAAAAAAAATCTCTGGCCAAATCCAAATGACTGTCCAGAAAATAGTCCACACCAAGAGCTCCAGAAATCACAATTTCCAAAGAAGAGGGGAAATGGCAGAGGATGCTGACTTGTCGCAGCTTCGTCGGCTGCATTGTGTAAAAGCGTAGGAACTGCTCAATGGTGTTAATGTTTACTTGACTCAAGCGCTTGTGGCAAGCACCATCCTTGGCAATCCTATCCAAACGCCACACCTCATCATCCAATGCAGGTGGATAGTGCTTCTTGTATACTGTCTCCACACAACAAAACTTATCACCATAAGTGTCAATCCCTTACAGAATCAAAATCTAATGAACCTGATTCCCTGGAACCTACAAGAAGCCTAAACAAGGTGAATGCTTTCTAAGTGGTAAAAGATCACATATTGGGGAGTACACTTACATTCACCATGATGGTCTTTGACAATGAAAGGGTCTGTTTTGGCCTCTTGAATACGTATGCCTTCACAACAGCCTGCAACAGCTTTGACTCCAAGACGGAACCTGCGGCTGCGGATCCAGCTGGAGTTATCAGTGAATTGGAAGTCCCCAAGGCAACCCTCTCCTTCCTTCAGAGTGGCAAAGAGCTCTCCTGTCAAGAGCGGCCGCTTTCCGTCACGCTCTTTGACTGTATGGTGCTCAAAATCAGACTGCTCCCAGTAATTCCCTTCATCTTCAGCTGCAAAGTCACCATCCAAAACAACAATCTCAAGCTTAGCATTGGCCCCTGGCCCCTCAGACACAACCTGGCTTGTATTGACATCCAGCAGCTGGACATGAATCGTGTGTCCATCCTCTGCTTCCACTTTTGACCCTGTGAATAGGGTTTGGGATAGCTTATTCTTGAACTTGAGTTGCAGAATCCTTTCATTGGGACCTTGAATCCTCCTTGGAAACACCCTGCACATGACCATACATCAACAAGCAGCGTCTTATACACTGCTTCAGCTTCAACATCTGGTGCAATCGAGAAATTACAAATATGCTAGTTAATACCCGCTTTGTCAAATCTGAAGCAGGCAGAACTTTCTAGCAATAAGTTGTGTAGTGATACAGAAAAGCACAGAATCTTGAATCCAAGGAACTCGAATGCTGCAAGCTTACGGAGTGTCAACTCTGGCTGGCCCGAAGTTTGTGAGAGCAAAGTCCAGCTCCTCTTTTACCTGCATCAAAACCATCTGTTATTATGGGCCTCTGAGGGACAGACCTGCATCATATCGCCCCCATAACGGAATGATCTCTCCGGCCAGATCACGGCATGACACAAACGCATTCAAGAGGATTGGAAATAAAGAAACGAGATAGACAATCAAACTGCAGTTGAAGAAGCCTATGTTCAGAGCGTGAGGCTGACCACTTTGCGTAACAGGGGTTCCAAGTCTGGCAATAGCTTTTGCAGGCTGTCCGCCTTCATTGCTTCCATAACAACGCTGCAGAAGCAGCACGCTTGTGAGGTCCCAGATCAGCAAAATTTCATATTGTACATACAGGTCTAGAGACCGGCTTTGGAAGGAGAAATACCAGCAACAAAACTCCCAGAAATTATACGATAAAGATATACAGGATTTTTTTGCTTGATCGCATGAAGACATTTTAGGAAAGAATATGAACAACGATTTTTTATCCTTCGCTTTCACAGAGATTGAATGATCATCTTCAAGAGAAGCTCGATCCAAGAAAAACAAGAAACAAGACACGAAGCAGCCTACGGGAGCAATGCGATGATACTCGACTAAGCAGGAAAAGAAACCGAACTGAGGAAGTTCGAACAAGCTGCCGCGTTTAAGCATTTGGCGGCTCGTCTATAAGGCTCTCGCGGCATTGCAGTACCGAGATCGAAAAGTACCGACAGCCTGCTTACTGCACACTGCCGGCGAGACCAGCTTCCGTGACGACGGACATGAGCGAGATCATGAAAACGGGAAAGAATTGTACCTGAAGAGAGTGAAGCGAGGGCGCTTTCCCTCTGGAATATTGCTGCCTCCTTTTATTACATCCTGGCAGATAGTACGCTTCTCGCTTGGCGTGGCTTCTTGTCGATCGAGTTTCAGTGAGCCGGCCATCAAGCTGCTGTTATGCGGAAATGCTTGTAACTAAGATGTCGATTCTCGCGTCCGTTTCAGGAGTCTCAGAAAATGGAATCAGAGGCGAAATCTGGCAACGAGCTAATTCTTCGATTCTATCTGCGATTGTTTCAAACCTTAGCTAGCGAATATGCTAAGCTTGAGAAATTACTCCTTTGAGGAGCTTATGAACATGAGCATCCTCTAAGAGCATAGCTATCTGTTGCAAAAAGAAAAAGAGGCTGTTGCAGGATAGACGCGATAGAGGAGAATTGCACCAGTGAGGGATACACGCGCACAGCGGCAAAGCGCCTGTTACCTGAGAACGCAAAGAAACAAACACACACGTCAGAAAGACTCTACAACCTATACACAACGAAGAATCGCGGAGTTCAACAAGCGCTAAGAGAGAAGGTTGACAGCGCTTATTAGGACGACAAAGAGAATACTGACGACTAGTAATATACCAGCAGAGGCACGATATTGCGATCAGAGCACAGTCCGATCAAAACGCAACAAAAGAAACGTGTACAGAACGAGACTTATAAGAGACGAATAGAGATCATCACAATTGGAACCACAGTCTTGGAACAAGAATACAATAACGAGTAACAAGAGCGAAACTCCAATTCACAAAGAAAAACTCTAATTAGCAGATCAGAAGTTCATAACTAGAGACTTACAAATACTCCTTGGTGGACTAAAAGTCGTCCGGTAGCAACAGTAGAAACCACTCTCCAGAGTGTCGATTCAAGGTAATTATCTCCGGCGGCTCTTAGATTACAGGTCCGTTTTTACAACAGCGCTGCATCGGAACAGCCGATCGGCACTGGTCTGCAACCGGAGAAGTTAGAAATGTAAGCCAAGACACCAATATTTTGAAGTTCTCTTGATAACCGTCGGTACAGATATATTATTACCGACGTCTGGTCTGCAGATCCTGCCAAATGATGCAGCGCTTGTAAGGCGCAAAAAATCCTCGTTCCGAGCACACAGGAAACCGGCCGATGTGCTTCAATAGTTTATAAGCTTGTGTAGTTGGAGATCGATAGCTCAAGCGAAGCACAAGTAATCCGCGCGCCAACAAACGACAACGAGCGACTGCAGCGAGCGAAAGCGAGCGAGCGAGCGAGCGAGAGAGGGAAAATGGCAGTGGCGAGAAAACGAGAGAGAAGACATCAAGGAATTATATACTGTCAATGGTACTCCACATGGATGAAATTATTCTTCCCTCTCTTCATCTACGACTCATCCTAGTTTCATTCGTCTGTGGACTGTCGGTAAATCTTTTGTTATTCTCGTAGATCGCCCGAAGGGAAGAACGAATGGAAATATTATGATGCCACGTCGTCAACTCTAGAGTAGGCTGTCGGAGGCTAGCGGGGTGGGGGTGGGGGGCTATTTAACTGTGACCGCGGTTTTTACCACTTTCTATCTTCGGAGTCAGAAGGGTAAAAAACCCCGTACGACGTTTTACAAACCCCCCAAACGTGATATTTTACTGGTCAGTCATTTCTATCGAATTTTCACGCGCTTTCTGGATTAAACAATAATAAATTTACAACCGTGGCCCAATTATTATTATTATTGTTATTGTTATTTTCAATTTTGTGATGTTGCTCAAGTGGCAATCATCCATAAGTATATTTCACCAATTTTTTTGATTTCCAAAATATTAAAGTAGAAAGTCTTAAGAATCCTCTTGTATTGTAGGCAAATTGTGACGAATTTGGGAATATTCTAAAATAAATAATTCATTTTTTCTGAATTTTTTTTAAACAGGGCATTTGTTACAAATTGTTTTTTCAAAATTACAAGAAATTGCCACAAAAAAGTCACTTGCTTCAACGTGGCCCCAAGTGTGAACTCATTATCCAATTAACTGAAATTAAATTTTTAAGTTTTTTGTTGAATTTCCAATAAAAAATAATACTCAAAACTCAATATTAAATTTAGGAAATTATCTCCATAAAAATCCTATGTAGTGAGTACTTTTTTTACGCAATACAGAAAGCACACCCCAATTTCCGTAATTTTTTAAGATTTGATTTTGTTTATATTGATAAAATTATTTAATACTCAAGAACTCTTGCATCACAAGAGTAAACTCTAAAAACATTACAAAACCACGTCGATGCCCCCTCCTCATTGAGGACTTTCCAAGGGTAACAGAATAAGCAGAACCGGAGGTTCTTTAATTCTGGTTCCCTCTCCCCCCCCCCTCCATTCCCCCCTGTGCCAAAAAACATATTTACCAAAATCAAATACCCGCACAACACTTGTTGGAGGGCCAATAGGGATTGTTCCGGTCAAATGGTATTGGCAAAAAGACTCCCAAATGCCAAACTACAATCTAAAACTTTTTTCTTTTGGGCATCTGTTTCGACAAAGGGTGCCTATGTCCGAGAAAACATAAACTGTGAAAACCGTGGTGATAATTTTCAATTGTTAATTGAGGGACCCTTCCTAGGCAGAATTTCACTCCAGGTTTGTACATGGCAGTTTCGCACGTAATATCCCACTCACCAGGCGGGCAAGGAACTCTGACTGTGGATTTCAATTAATCTCAGTCATACAACTGATGGAGCTCCTTCCGTGTTGTGTCGAGTAGTAAGGCATTACGCCTTGTAAGGCATTACCTCGAGCTCCACCGTAAATTTGTAGGGTGTAATACTCTGACAATAAGAACTTCCTGAATCTGTAAAAGTCAGGAATGACAGTTTATGGATTTTCCTTGGACTAATTAATTGTGCTGAATCCGACTTAGTCGTCAATTTGGTCCTCACATTTGGCACAAATGCATGATTTTTTTTTTATGTTTCTGCCTATAATGTCAAAGAGCAGGCTGGAGGGCTGATTCCGGCTCCTGATGCCCCCCCCATAGAATGACCCGAACACACTTACCTATGGACTTGCTACGAGTCAGAATCGGTCTATGCACTTGATACTAAGTGCCAGAATTAACCATAACCGTCCAGCTCTATTAGTACAAAAAGGATTCAGGTGCTCCATTCTTATGAATGTATTCTATAGGAAGTGAGTTTAGTGTATAATGTAAAGCCCCAGGATGGGCGCATTCTCAAAATCTTAAAAACCCGGCAGGAATTTCCCAGTGTATTTGGAGGGCACATTACCAAGCGTAATAAGTCCTTGTCCGTGAGAGGAGGCACTTTCCATTTTAGGGGGCGGCCGTTTCATTTTCGAAATGCCTAAGGTTAAGTTTTTAAAATTTAAATTTAAATTAGTGCAGTGGTTTTTACGCCAGGTAAACAGCCTTGGGCAGCGGCATTCCCAAAATAACCAGCCCTCAGCCTCCGGCCTCACGGGATGCTTATTTTGGGAATGCTCTGGACCCAGGGCTTTACCTCACACAAAGGGACCGAGGACAAAGCCATAGCCAGTGTGGCACCCCATTTTGGGAATATCCCCTACCGGAGATGAGATCCTCTTGTTGTAAACAATTTTGGTCAAATCCTTTGGATTTTCAATGTGTTTATTATACATGTGAACCAAGTTGGTGGGGTATATTCACAGATGGCAGAGTGGCTATCGGCATAATGCATGCCCTCTCAACCCTCCATCGTCATCCTTCCAATTTTTCTGTCAAAATGGCACCACAAAACGACAAAAGCTGATGACAATTATTGCGTAACAAAAAACAACAAGAAATGACAGAAGGTGACAATAGCAAAAACAAACAATGGTGGACTGAAAAAGCACGTATACTTAAAAGATCAAAAAATGACCATAAAATACTAAAGAAAGCCATGTGGTGAGAATTCTTTTTCAAAAGTTGTTTATGTTCGTAAGTGATGACCTCCTTTGGGGCTTCACAAGTTCTTGCCCATGTTCACTCAAGCTCCACCATTGTTCACATGAGCTCAAACCTGTGAAGCCCCTAAGAGTGAGTCCCTTATCCTACATGTAAAAAGTACAAGATAACTGTTATCATGGACCCCAAAACACATGCATATCACAAGCTATTTATTACATGGGGAGGGTTTTTACACCTACTTATAGGTGCAAGACCTATCAAACTCTTAAAGGAATAGGCCCGAAAAATGTGTGAACATTGTTGGAAATGACAAATTGACCATGAAGTGGTGGCCATTGTAAACTATTGATGACAAGTTGACTGCACGGTGGCCACCTAATAGTACCAAATATGTCCAAAACAAATTGATTGAAGAGTTGAAGTGACTTATGAGCTCTCTTTGTGGGTTCAAGCTTTTGAACAATGTTGAAGAAAACAAATGTGAAAAAACAGATATAAAGAGTGTTTCGTTGGAAGCTAAGAACACATTTGTGAAAAATGGATGTGAAGATTGTTGCATCAAAGTTAAAGCCTAATGTGACACATGTTTGAAGTTAGTCAAAACTTGTTGGCAAAACTTGTGTGACAACAAACATCTTAATAAATTAACAATTGCTTTTGCCTTGTTTTCAAACATGGGCTCTCTAAGTCTTTGCCATGTACTGTCAAAGCTTGCATGATTAAGAACCTTTTGTTTGCACCAAAAGCAAAACTTTCATTTGGAGATGGGATGTTGAAGTCTTGGCACTATTGTTATCTTGAGACCTAACTTATTCTATCCACAATATGAGAAATTATTTCAACGCAATTCATTAAAAAAGAATATTATGCATGGGAGGTACTTATACGAACAGCACTAAAAAGTCATAAAGAGATTGGAATGTAATGGATGGAATTCGGACCTGTCATGTCAATGCCTAACAAATAACGAATTTAAAAGGAGTTCAAAACACTAAATTAAACCGACCCATTGTAGAATACACAAACAAATCTAAGACTAAGCAAAACTCTTTGGGTGATTGGAAAATTTTCCAATGAGTAAGGTGTAAATCCAATTTTTTCCCATTGGGATATGAACTAATGGGGTGCATTTTATTTTTTCAAGTTTGTGATGTAGCCATGGTGTCAACCCTCCACAAGAGGAAAGAACCAAATTTGGCTACAGGTCAAAGAGTTAAGTACACATTTTCTATAATTTTACTATGTTTTGGCGAGCTCCAAGAACCCAGTGTCTAAATATGGCAACTTCCATGTTTTTGTCTTCAGAAATGTGGCAAACTTATCATATATCCAAACTTTTGCACAAAACTATTTGGCTGATCGGGTGGTAAAAGGAACACTGAAACTACCTCCATTGTAATTTGTAACACTACCAATACAAAAATCAAAAAAGATGAAAATGAAATATTTGCAATTGACCATCTTTCTGTTATTTTATGTTACATTGTGTGGCATGGAAAGACTAACAAATGACGGTGAAAATAAAGAAATTTTAGACTTATTTTGAAAATAAATCTCATGTGTTGTGATGAAATTTTTAATTAATCATCCCATACATCTGAGTGTCAACATACAATTTGCTAAAGCAAAATTTATCGACTTGAAGTTTGAAATTGTGCAAAATATTGAGGTTGAATTTGATACATGTGATTCTCCAAGTGTGTTGCCTTTGCCCTAAAAAGTCATGTAAAATAAAACAACCAATCACCACTATGAGTTTCTCTTTTCACTTTTGTGATATTAAGTATTTTCCAAAAATTAGCAAAATTAGTTGAATTTACACCCCCCAAAAAACACATTTCTCCGAAAATTTCCCAATATTTTTTTGTCCAAAACATGATGAATTTAAATTTTCTTTAAAATTCATTAATCGTGATTCACAACCATTGAAGTCTCATAAATTGGTTGCATGAGGATAGTACTTACTTATGTAAATTGAGAGCAAAAAGATTGGGCAAACCAACAAAGAAACATGCTTGTGCAAGGAAAGCAAATGAACAAGGGTTTTAGCTATTATTAACTGTTTCAATTTTTCTGCATTCATCTTCAGTTGCTCAAATTCGATTCTTTTGTCTCTTTCAAAAATCTGTCTTTTCACCTGCCACCCAATTTTCCAAAATTCATAACAAGAAAAAAAATCCCTCCTTTGATTTTCCCAATTTAAAACAATGTAGTTTTATAAAAAGTAATTAACATCAAATGTGAAATTCAACATGTTCAAAAGAGACTACTTAAGACTCCAAAATTTAAATAGTATATATTTATTGCATAATTTGATATATTTATTTATTGAGTGTTAAAATATAAATTCAAATTGGAAATTACATCTTCTTCTTTTAGGCGTAGGCGTCGACGAGCTTCAATGTCTCTATGGACCCAATCGATATAATCTTTGGATTCGGTTTCCCGTTTGTTATTAGCAAGAATTTCTTGATATAATCGTTCATGGTTGATTGCAAGATTTATTGCGGTATTTCTTTCGGACTCAAGATCTTGTTCCAAATATCGATTCCTATCAAAAGGACCTATCTGCAACCACTCTTTCTTCCAAATCATTACTTGGATCATAGTTGGGAACCATAATAAAAAAATTCTCGTAATTTATTATCATTTCAGATTATGAATCAGTATGATTTTTATTTTTATTTTTTCCCTGGTCATTTATTTATATTTTCAGTATTACTCTTGGGAAAAAAAAAAAAAAAAAAAAGGGAGTTGCCTTTTCATTTTGAGAAGTCAAAAAGGTTTTTTCTTCATGGTCTCTTTTGACGCGATCTCTTTGTTGTTTTTGCCAAAACTTTTCAATTTCCATGTCACTAATCTTTTTTTCTCGTCTACAAATCCACAAACCCACCACACCCCGCCAATTTAAACCTACTTAAAGTTGAGAATTGAAGACGACAATAATTTGGTCAATAGATTTTATTTTATTTTCTTGAAGAACTGGAAATCTTATAGGGCTTAGCTTATGAAGTTGGGAAAAGGAAAAAAAAACATTTATTTACTTCAATATGTCGTCCGCCTTTTGCATTGCAGCAATTCGAGTTAAATCCCACTTTTCTGTGAAAAACAAAACAACAATATTCAACCCCTACCTTGGCAAATTATATATTGAGTACCAAAAATCAGTATTAAACGAAAAGTATTAATTTGCTCCCAATATTGTTAAAGGGTTTCCCTTATGTATTTTTTAGTTTAAATAGTAATATAAATTAGCATAATTTCATCCTTAATCAGATTTTGAGGTGTCTCAGCATTGCACCGTATTCTGCCAATGCTCTCTCTTGAGCAAGTCGATGTTCAATTTCTTCTTTTACTTGCTTGTCAAGGCCCTCTTTGTCGACCTGAATCACAAATTGATCATGAAATTGTTTATCAAGTGACTCATAAATTTATCGTAATTCCTTCCCCCCCCCCCCCTTTCCCCCCACCTAAAAAAAGATACCTATTTCCAAAATCCCAATGTAAAACACTTGTGATATTGCTAGGCAAATTACCGAGATGACATATTTCGGATCACCAAGAATTCGTTGTTTTCTATCTTCCATGTTATAATGTCTCCTTCTTGAGAACGGTTTTGTACCAATTGTTGCAAATGGGGAAGATCCCGAAAGTCCGGCCATCTTCTTTAATTTTTTTACAACAAGGATCATAAGCAAAACTTAGAATAAAGATGGAATATTCATAAGCTTGTGTCACAAATCATAAGCTTCGTATTAATTGATTAATTTTAAAGAAAGATTCATCGATGTTAGAGCAATTTGGGCCCAAATCGTTTGAATTGTTTGTGTAATTACATCTCAATCTCTTTCAAAAATTAGTGGCAAGGACTAGTATCGGTTGCTGAAGAAAAGTGGTTTCTTTGGCAAAAGCAAATGAACATTGTGGCACAAATCAATTCATTTTACAAATGACAATTAAATTTCCAACATTGGAAGTAGTACATTGAAAGATATTCTTTAAAATTGAAGATTTCCATAAATTAACATAGATGAAATCCAATTAAATGTTTATGAGAATTTTTTCTCAAACAAGGGAATTTCATTCTTGTACAAGGGATATTATATAATTTCACATGCTTAGGAGTAAAATTCCTTCAACATTTCATTTGAAAGCTCAAAATAGGCAAACAAAAATAGCTAAATGCACATTGCACATGTTGGGGAAAGATATTGAAATCCATGGATTGATGTTTATATGTTTTTTAGGAAGGATCTTATGGAAATGTATTGGAGAAGGTGAGAAGGAAGAAGCAGTTAAAATTGGATTCATGTCCCAGTCCAACTAAAATGCACTTTGGATGATATCTGTTACATTTTGGTATCCCTATTGTGTGTGATCTTACCTTGCCCCAATTTGATATGGGTATTAGCTCCATTCATCTTCTTTTTTTGAATTTGGATGTGGTATTGATGAAGTTTTTAAAGTTCATTTCCACATCTAAACGTTTGTTTGGCATTTTCATTTTTAAAAGGAATATCAATGAATAAATGCAATAAAAGTCTACTAATGTCATATTTGGTGATATATTAAAGGGAATGAATGATGATTATGGAACTTGACCTTACATTCCCAACATTCATCCATGGGAAATAAATCATTGATTATGGTCTACAATTGGATTTGTACATTAGAGTTATGCATGTCTAGTATGGCAACCATTTCTAATGAGTATTTTTTTTAAGTTTAAAAGAAGGTTCAATTTGGAGAAGTTTGTGTAGAGTAATGCCGCAAAACTGGGAGGATTAGGTGAGCAATACCCAAGTTGTAGTCTACTTTACCCTAAGGTCAGTTTTCTCATTAAATAATCCTCAAATAGTGAAATCAAATTTTGTGAAAATATGAAGTTGACATGTTGAAAATCATTAAAATTATAATACGCTACACTCTGAATAATTTCACTGCTCATATCACAATAATATAATAAATTATGGAAGAATACATAATTTCAAATTTTCAACACGAATTCATTTTTTGAAAAATAATAGTTATTCATTTTGTCAAAGTGAAAATTGACCCTAGTAAGCTGGGGTATATACTTGTGAGACTTCTCTTGAATCAATGTCCAAAATACATTTCCAATCTGAAATACCTCCAACCTCCCCCAAGGTCCACCCTTACCCATGTCCAAAGCTAGGGTCAAAGGCCACTTCAAGCCTCACAACTCCTCCTAATTACCTAGTGGTTTTTTGGTGGGCAACATTTGGCACCATAGTGACCCCAAAAAAATCTAGTGCCACAAGGTAGGAAGGACTTTTGTGGGAAAAAATGCATGAAAGTCACGATATTTTGAAGAAAAAAAATTCTGATGTTGCCATATTTAGACAATGGGTTCCTAGAGGTCACCAAAACATAGCAGGCTTCTTTTTAAGAATTACTTTCTTTTTGACATTTAGCCAAATTTTGCTCATTCCTCTTGTGAATGATTTGCAACACACAACCTCACCAAGGTGTGTGCATGTGTGTGTGTGTGTGTGTGTGTTAATTCAAATTATGTGATTAAGCTAAAGTGGCAATCATCCATAAGATGATTTAGCTAGATTTGGTGATTAAAATTATGAAAATAAAACTACTATAGCATCCTTCTATAATTTTTTGCTACCTATTGGAACTTAGGATAGAATCTGGCATATTTTTATTTTTATTTTTTTCGAAATTTGGTTCCTATAAACATCCTAAAACACATAATTTCTGCTCTTTTAAAAACAAAGCGCCAATTGGCCAAAATTCGCCAGGAAAAAAAAAAAAAAATTAAATCAGTAAACATCACACAAAGATTGAGTGCAATTGGATGGCTCAATTAGAGACCAGTGTGTTGACTATTGACCACCTAGTACATCCACCAGCGCTCACTATAGATGTGGCCCTGCCCATGAACTCTTGGATGAGATCATCAAAATTTGGATGCAGGAGTCCTATCCATGGCTCATGATGAACAGAACTCCAAGAGAAAGCATATTGAGTTGGATAAATATCCCTGGACTTGGTAACTCCCTGTTGGCCAACTTTTTTGCTTCCTAAATTGCTCCAGGTCATGAATTTCTTTTTCAGGAATGCAAATAATGAGTGATTTCTAGGGTTAAATCTGATTGTCAAATTTTGGAAAAATATTTTTAAACTAAAAAAATTCTACAGATTTTACAACATCTCAGAAGTAGCCAACAATATAAAAGGATGCTTAAATTATTTTTACATTAATATGTTATTAATACCCAGATAAATCCCCTTATAGATGATCACCACTCATGCTACATCACAAAATTGTTGAAAAATAATGATAATATAGCATTGTTGTAGGGGCCATGTGAAATCATCCATCAAACCAAATCAAGTTATTACACGAAATTTGCATATTAACAATTGGACTTTACATTCTATTACTTTCTAGATTACAAATATCAGATGACATTATTAGAGTGTACAAGTCACAAAACACGTTAATTGCAAAAGACAACACATCACACATTATGCGTCATCTAGTTGCAAGTGTAATTGCATCCTCCATGGAACTCAACTAGAGTTTTTTAGATGGTTGTAGGTTTAATTGAACCAAGGTTGCAATTACATTTGTGACTATATTTGCAACTACCCTATGACCTAACATATAAACATGTCATGACATGTGGCCAATGCATGATTGGACACATGTGCATATATTCTTATGTAAGTTTTAAAAGAGTAGGTAGGTAGCCTAATTTAGACAACCTAGGACTAGGCCTAGTAGGTAAGCTAGCCAACAACTTGAGATTAAGGTCCAAACATGCAATTAGGACCCATGGAAGGTGTAACAACCATTTAATTTTTCATAAATTAAATGATAAATAAAGTTAATGTTGAAAAAAATAATGTACTTTTACAATAATCTTTCAATATATTATGAGAACATGTGTATATAAGTTTGAAATGATTCTAATGAAAATATATTATCCAAAAACAAATTTTAAGGAATGTCATTAATCTTTTCTTATTTAACTTGTTTTTATAAATGATTTTGCATCATTTATATTCATTTTATATTTTTATTATTTATATGCACATGTATGCAATATATATTTTGATTTTTTTTGAGTAATATGAATTGTATTTTAACTTATGAAAATGATTTTGATAATAAAAAAGTTTGAATAGCCAATCTAATTCTATCACATGACTTTGACCAGATAATTCACTATTTTTTAATCAAAACACCATTGAGACCTATGGTGTGTGGGTCTTAATTACATGTCCACACCCACTAGCCCTAGCATATGGATAGGTTACAAAGTTGAAGACTTGAACCCTTGACTTCTACATTGGGGGACTAATCGTTTTTACCATTTCACCACATTTTCAACAAACATTTTTGTCCTTTTATTATTATGGTCATTTTTTTTCCTAACCTACTATATAGTTTTGTTTCTTAATGTATTGAACTTAAACCTAATTTTCCATATATTTGCACAATGGATAGGGCCTTAATTTTTATTTGTGTATCCCCCCCCCCCCCCAATAATAAATGTTACCTTCTTGACCTACTTATTTACCCACCTAGCCTAGGTACTTATACATATTATGGAGCCCAAATCGACATATCATTCACCAACCTATGTACCTACTATCATGAATTACATTTTTACCATCATGACCAACATCAATTTTAACATCATGGGTGTAGTTGGACTAACACATATTATTAACAATCGTAATAACTATTGTTTAATTTTTTGTATTTTGAAATTTTTTTTAATTACAAATGGACTCTATATTGGTATACATTTCCAAAAAAATTAGAATCAATCTAATGAATAAAAATAATTCACAAAAAAAAATTATGTTATGTAACATGTGCTTTTAAGTGGTAATTAAACATTAAAAAGACATTTAAATGATTTTTTTAAATGACATAGTTTCATTAATAGAAAGCCCTTATTTTCCTAGTTGTCTTAGGTGACTAAAAATATCATTTGCAACTATTTTAGTCTTCAAAATAATCACAAATAACACTTTTAATTGCTTAAAACAAGTTGTAAAATGAGGATTCTCTACAAGTGTTTTGGCAAATTTGTAATATAAAATTTAACATAATAATTTAAAATTTTTTTGAAGACACCTTTTTAATTACCAAAACCCTTTCAAAAACTTATCCATTTATTCATTCAATTGTGTAACTTAGCCACAATAGGTAGTCACATCCTTAGGTAAAAATTGACACCAAAGTTCAATAATACATTACAATTAAAAAAACAATTTGTTTCTCATTTGTCATTAGATGTGATCAACTATGGTTAACACAAACCCATTTCTCATCCACCTTTTCATCCAAAATGCACAATAATTGTAGAAAAATATAGTTGGATTTTCAACTACAAATTGGCACATGTCAAAATTTTGTTGTACTTATAACTATAAGTGTTTACAACTTGGGGAAATGTAGGATTATAGCAATCACAATCACAAATTTAGTTAATTTTAAGATTATTCACACCAATAGTCCTAAACATAAGGTTCAAATGGACAAGATTTCTTATAGTGAGTAAAGTTAATTTCTTAGTTTGTAATTCTACCAATTGTAATTTTACATTTTCAATTGATAGATGAATGAAAAAATTCAAAGATTACATTTGAGTAGGATTTGATTTTACAAGGATTTTACATGATATTCATTTTCATATTTATCATGAAAAATATGAATATCACAAAGGTGAACTCATCCACATTTTCATAAAATCACAAAGGTGTGTCAAGGAATTTATCATGATCTATTTAGTTTTCCTTTCCTTTGGTTACATAGAAAAGTGAAAATCCACATGAGAGCATTAGGATTCATTTCCTTGCATTCTTTCACACTCAAGCAAATGTGCTTTAATTTTGAAGCATTTTTGAAACCCAAGTGAAAACACAATCAAGTAGACCACCAAGTGTACTTTTCAACCCCAAAAAAAAGTAAAACAAAAGTAAGGTAGGGGGTAATGTTGTGCACAATTTTAAAAATCAAGTTAAGTTGCATTGACTTTTCAAAGGTGGTTTCCAAAGGTGGGGTTTTTGTAGTTCAAAATGGTCATTGACTCCAAATAGGCACACAAAGTTGTATATTTTGTGCAGATAAACTACAAAGTGACATCCATTGTTTCGTTGCAAGAAAATTTTCCTCCATACTCACACTTGAACATTATAGTGGTGATGGTTTTGGTGGCTTGGCATCTAGGGTGAATTTTTTTCTCTTGCGGTTTCATAGCATCAAGTTTTGTTGAAGGGGGGTAAGGATTTTGATGAAAAAAAAAATGTTTGAAAACACTTGTGGTTTATGTCCCACTTCTAGCATGTTTGTAGAGTTTGAGATGCAAAATCTGAACAATTGGGTAGACATTTATTGTTTAGGACTACAACATTGCAAGAATTATTAAGTTATTTGGTTGAGGATTTTATTTGTCAATCAATTTGTGCTTCCCACTTTGATCTTCAATTATTATTTAGGGTTTTAATGGCCACCTATTTTGATTTGACAATTGTGACCCTCAAAAGGGAACTACTCACCTTGCTTGATAACAATGTGAAAAAATCAATGTCTAGACAACAAAAGGAGAAAGTCCAAAAATCTAGCGAGACTTTTGAACATGTTTTTTGGAGTTTGGAGGATTTTTTTGTTAAGTTGAAATCGAGTAACTCTAATATCAATCCTCGCTATGATATTGACTTTAATGTTATTTCTTAGGAACAATTTATACAAATCTTTGGGAAGAAATATACCAACGGGTTTAAGGTGAAGGTGAGTGAACATTTGATTACACAAGAATGTGATTCATTGAGCCGATTACATCAATTTGTTTATGCACATCCTCCAACAAATGGAGATTATCCTAGCATTTTCCTATGAGGTTGGCTTGCACAACGAAATGGAAAGAATGTGAACTAGACTCAATTTGCTTTTGATTCCACCCAAGAATAGATGAGGAAAACCAACCAATAGCCACAAACTTTTAAAACCCACTATATGGAAACATCATCTATACCAAGTAACCAACATGAGGACCTAAGTTTTGATCAAATAGGTTTGGGCAAATCAAGTGATGATGATTGTATGGTTTTGGAAAAGGATATCACAATTAATTTGCTAGAACATCTTGTAACTATGAGGAGGTTGGTACAAGATGCGGAATGTAAAAAACAAGGTTTTGCACCAAAAGAGTTTCAAATGACCTTCAAGAAGGAGGCATTGTTTTTTTAAGTGCAAATGCTAAAAGGGAATCTTCATGAAAAATAGAAGTGCCTCAAAGAAGCTCAAGAAGATTTTAGATAGCTACAAGTGAAGATTTCCATGTTACATTCCACTCTCAATTTGCCTCCTTTTGATTGCTTTAGTTGTAAAGTAGATTTAATGTCTCCTAGTCCTACATTGCTAGAGAAGTCAACATCCATGGACAACTTATAGGAGTTGGAACAAAATTATAAAATTTAGGGATTTGTTGTGAAAAAGGAACTTAAGATAATTGAGTTGGGGAGAGAAAGCTTGCCCTTACCTTTGAAAAACTAAAGCCATGTTCTACATAGTTGGATTTGTTGCAATGTCAAAGTGTTCAAAGCAAATTTTGGATTCAAGGTTTGTTGCATCAAATCCAACTAATGTTAAATGGTGATGGAGTAAATAGTAAGCCTCTTCCAATTAAGCATCCTCTGGAATTACCAGAAGGTTTCTCTGAGTCTTTTAAAATCAAGCATTGTCCCATCTATGGGTTTTCTTTTACTTGTTACAACCTATCAATTATGTCTTATGGGTGTACATACCATCCTCTATGTCTTGTAGTTTATATGGAAACCAAATCTATTAAGTGTGCAAAGCCTAGTTGTGGGAAGCCTTTGTCCATGGGTTGGATCACAAGTTTTGGGTTTAAACACATCAATTTCACATGGAGGACACCAAAGGTGGAGAAAGGTATCACAACTCTTGTTGCAAGTGCCACCAAAAGTTTTGTAGGCTCAAATCCCACAGAATGTAAGCATAAATTAAACCTTCCCTATTTATTTTTTATTGTTGCAAAAGCGTGTGGTTTATTTCATTTGTTACTTGTAAATTGGTTCATGAACATGGTTATATTTAGTTAGGTTGTGAATTGTTTAAGTACATTGTGAAATTGTTAGTTATTCAAGTGCAATATACTTATTGGACTACATTTGTAATGTTTCATATGAACATTGGTAAACATGAATGTTAACCGTGCTTATAAGTTTGGTTGATGTAAAACATTGGACGTAAACTCAGATTATTTTTATCCTTTTTACTTAGTTGCAAGAATTGATTTACTTGTAGTTGATAATCTAAAAGTCAACCACAACAAATCAAGTAGATATGGGCTTACATTAGGTTCAAATGTGGGTGCTAAGGTAAAAAGTAACCTTGGTAATTCTTGTAATCACTTTCAGGTACTTGGCTTATTATGGTTGTTGTTGACAACAATTGCACAAGTAGCAAGTACATGATACTTTCATCAATGTTGAGTTGGGGTTTGTATAAATAGAATGGTTTCAATTTTCTTCCTTGAATTCCCTTGTATTGTACTTAACTAATTGTGATTCTACTAGTTGACACCACTTTTACCCAATACAAGTGTTTCCAGGATCAAACTCATGTTTGATAAGTAAAAAGTTTTGGCTTTTCAAGTCCTTGGTCCTTTTGTTGTACTTGGCTATTTGTGTTTCTAATGGTTAACATCACATGTCTAACCAGCAAATACTTTGGATCCAAGTTCATGTAACAACATGGGAATTGAAAATAAAATATTTACTTTCATCCAATTGAACTATTTGTTACATAGGTCTAAAAGTAGATATTACCTTCATGTATTATTATGGTAGTTCAATCAAGTTCCCTAAGTAGCATTGTTACTTGGATAGTCTATTAACCTCTTTGTGTTTTTCCATGTGTTTTTAATGTAAATTATCTTCTATTAATTCCAGAACTTGAGTGCTAGGTTTTTCCTTTTAGTTATGTCATTATTGATTATGTTAATTACATAGCTTTCTTATTGTTCATGTTTTTTGGAAGGAAGAAAATAGCCTTTGAAAATGAATTTAACATGTACATTTGGGGGTGGTGATGTAATTGCAAAAATGGTACTTAAAACATAAATTATGACCAAAAGAAGGGTTAGGAGACAAATTGCCAATTTAATTCCCTACCACTAAAAGTTGGGAATTGCCCTAATTTACTTGCATGCAGGTGACATGCCACATATCATTAGAAAGTTCTTGACAAGGGCTATAACTTTTCTTTAGACCTAACCTCAATCAAAGGTTTTCACAAGACGTTATGGGCTTCCAAAGTCGTGGAAGTTCCAATTTCGAGATTTCCCAATTTGAAAATCCCCGAACAAAATGACATTTGAATGCAGGCCCTGTGTCTAGGCACAATAAATACTATAAGGGGGAAGGTGGTGGCTTCCCCTAAGTTTGAACCATGGTGAATCGTGTAAGTTCGTGTTTGCCCATGGCTCGTCCGTGCACCAAAAGTGCTCCAACTACGCACCAACCATCTTGTTATTTGGTTTATGCAAGTCCATGTGAATAATTGACCCGCTTGTCATTCGTCCTAGTCCCCATCCCAGAGCTCTAACACACCCTTCTACCCTTGAAGTGTTGTAAGCCAAAGAGCATACCCCAACTCTTTATCCTTCCGTTATTTTCACATTTAGACTCGAAGTTGAATCTATCAAGGAATTCGGGGGTGTGTTGACCTAAATTACCAAGGGAGGTCAATGGTTATTATTTTTATGCATCAAATGTGAAGCATAAACCTAAGGTTAATAATTTAAGTTTTAATCATTCTAACGAGTCTAAGAACATCAAAGTGCAAATGTGTAAAAAATCAACAACAAAGTCTGCAAAAGGATTGTCAAATTTGGAGGCGTATGCTAAGGGCAAGAGTAAAAAAGTCAATACTCATGTTGTGATCAAGAAATAAGATAACAAAATGGTACTTATATATCATTATTGATGCCAAAGGTTGCAATATATATAGGTAATGTAGTTTCTAGTTTTGTTTGTCATGTTTTGGTAACATGAATTAAACATCAAATATTTTATAATATCGTACTTCCACCAAAAGGATGTACATATTGAGTTTTTCAATCTGAAATCAAAAAAATTTCTAATTCAAGTTACATCATATTTACTAATGTTTCAAAATTTTGCAGAATTGAATTGTTCCAACATTTTGGTTTGTGACTTTAGCCATGTTGTAGCTAACCTTCAACATTTTTCTTCTCTTGTTGGACCTAGGATCCTAGAAGTTGTTTCTTCATATCTTCCAATAGTTCATGGATTATTTGTAATTTCTTTTGAACCTAATCAAATGTTCCACAATTAGCACTATAAGCCTTATAGTGCACTCATAGTAACCGCAAATGTTCCTACTGTAACACCCTCAATTTGTTATGTTGTTTAGCCACCACCTCCAATTATGAATTGATTTGAACATGTCACAATTGTCTCTCATTTACCAAGTTTTGTGCCCATCTTTAGCTTCCTTCAATTTTTCATTTGTAAGTTATATTATTTCAAAAATCTGCATTTTCATTTTCATTTGCTTGTTGTCGTGTTAATGCAAAAGTATACATGTTTTTCTACAACCAGGATAGCCCAATCCAGACAAGTAAGTTCAACTTCTAGATTAGAAAGTACAACCTCATCTTCAACCAAGATGTCATTACAATTTGATAATCTTGATTCACAATCATATATTTTATTTCACAAGTCTTCATCTTACTTTGCATAAGACAAACTCTGCATAAGACTCCCACATGATACCACCTTTTTTGTGAGTTATTTCACTTGGACCTCCTAGTTATAGTCATTTTTGTTTTGTTGCATCACATTTGTCATTTCATTAGTTGTGATTGGAGTAGAATAATCTCCTATGTTCTAAACTTTTTAAACAATCTTTTCAGTCTAGTTAACTTGAACCTTATCACGCATTCCTTGTTCCCCTACTTTGGGAGCTCCAAACCATGTCCTCCATCTTTAGTATTCTCCTTCTCCATTTCAATATCATATTTTTGCTAAATGTTGTTGCTTCCAACATGTTTTTTGTCTATTGTGCAACTATTTTTTCTACCCTTTAATGTTTCCTTCCTATCCATGTAAATTCAAGTCCACTTAAAACAAAATTTAAAGGACATATTCCCTTGTGCTTGAAACTTGTACACTGCACCTTAGGTACAAATTGTGCCCAACGTACATCCCACCTTTTCCTCTCTGCCAAAATACCCTTTGCAAATGCCAGATTGATTTCATTATTAGTTATCACATCCTTTTGATACACATTGGGCCATATATCTTTAATGAGCTTAATCAGCTCCACGTCTATGATGTTTTTCTTGTACTTCAATCCATTGTTGTTGTACCTTTTTCCCCAATTAACTTCACAATCTTACACATTAACATATTTAGCATCCATTTGTCTAGGATTAAGTCCCTTTATTTTTCAATCCCACCACTATATTGAAATACTAAAAACATTTAGTTTTTGAACCTCTCTATTTCCATCTTGCATTCACACTCTTGATACAACTAAAACTTGCCTATAAGACAAGAAAAATTAAACAATAAGAGAATAACACTAATGTTAAAGACATAAAGAGGATTGAAGTTTGGAACACAACTGACTAAACTAATTTGAATTATGCAATCCTAGGTTACTTTATTGCTTAGTTCAAATGTCATCATGAATAATTGAACTGCTAATAATTATAATTACCCAACCAGCACCCCCATTATTCATTCATTCCTTAATGAGAGGTACCAATAATTAATTGATCATCCATATATTGTTAATCAAACCCATTGAAGTTTAGGGTTTATTTATGAATAATACTTGGGACCATCCAATTGCATATTAATCATTTACTTTGCATGACATTTGGCATCATATAATTGCATGTTGAGACTATACTTTAATTAATTAATTGCATGCACAAATTTGGTAGATGGAACCCATTGTGCATAGATAATGAATATTTTATTGCCATCAAATGGTTTAGGTTTATGGTTGAAACCCTTAACCCATCAATAATTCATCCAATACTTGAGTTTGTCCAACATTCGTGCATTAAAAACTGAAACTATGTGAACATTTTAATCTTACAATAGAAGCAAACATTCAACAATATCAATATCAATACATTTGCAAGAGAAATTGAAATGAATGTAAGAAATAATGTAATCACATATGTCAAAGGAGAAAAAGAAATTGAACAAAAACAATGAAAAACATCTTTACTTAATACATTCAACAAATGAAATTCAATAACTATTTTTTTAATTTAATTATAACCCAAAAAACATGTACAAAACTGACCACTTAGAAATCTAAATATTAATTATCCATAAGACCATCATCTAAACCACTATGTTCATTTTTTAATGAACTATGAAAAACAATAAGTTTGATATTTCCAACACCTATTATTTCATTGTAAGGCTGGTGTTGTTTTAAACATGGGTGTTGATGCCTCTTTTATTTGAGTAGTGAATACAAATAATGCCTTGGGCCTCCAAACAAACAATTCATCAATGATGTCTGATACATTCCTTTGATATTTATTCCCAAACCCAAGAAAAACACCTCAACATTTGCAATTTCTTTATGGAAGCACATGGTGACCTTTAGCAAAATAAATTCCGTGACATATCACAACAAATGCCACCAAACTTGGTACAATCAGAGACAAAACCAAAGGAATTTCTTTTTTGACCACTCCGGAAATAAAACAATAATTTTCTTACCAACTTTGCATGTGCTTACAGTATGTGGTCCCCATTATCAACCAAAAATTCTAGGAGTGAAAATGCACCCACCATTATGGTTTCTTTTTACACCATCAATAATAGAGCCACCGGTTTCTCCACTACTAGGAAACAAGGTCCCAACCACTATGCATTCCACTCATTTTCAAGTGGATTAAACCAATTCCATTATAATGACATTATAATGACATCTTGTCCAACTTAGTGGAATTGGCCAATGAATGGGGTCATGTGGCAATGACCAGGGGAATCCTAGTGGATTGGTTTACTGTAATGGCATGTACTATACCCAAGACAACGATGAATGGATTATCCCCTATGCTCCTTAAGTGAAATCCATATTGTTGTTTTGGTGATTACATAGTGATTTTTTTGTCGCTACTTGACCTATTGTTTTAGTGGGTGTATATTGATCTTCTAGTGAGTGCATCAAATGATGTTCTAGAATTATTGTGCATTACTCTTTGTGTCATGGGTCCATAGTGATTTTCTAGTGACTAACCATGTTAGTGATTCCAAAAAGTTTCAATGTGTAGTAGAACATATTACACGCATGACTAATCACAACTTGTATTAATGATTTTCCCAATTTGCTAAATTAACATGTTACTTTCACACTTTAATTTTAAATATTAGTTTGCATTAACATTCATCATTGTAGGGTGCAATACTAGTGGCTAAGTTCACTATAAGTGGGTGGTGGGATTGATCATCATATTCCATGTCATTACATCTATTTGTGACTTGGAAATCATTTATATAAAAAATTCACCAGAATCCAAATCTTCCAATTACCATTTTTCTTGTGTCTAATCATAATCACGCATCACATTGGAATTCATAAAACTTGAATCCCTAAGAGTTGTGTCATTTTGGCACACATCACTTTATTTTTCCCATGAACAATTTTGGTCATTCACATAACTAAGTGGTCCATACATTATCTTTGGTGAAGGTGACGTGATAATCTATCCTAGTCATTAAACATTATAATGTCACTCATATCATGTTAACGCTTATATGTCATTAAGTCATAAAGCTTATTCCTTAACATTCAAATCATTGCCCCATACATGCACATGTCCACATTTGATCCACAAGCAAGATTGGTCATTATGGCACATGTCACTTTATTCTTTTTCAATCAAGCATGGTCATTCACATAACAAGGTGGTCCATACACCACCTTCATTAAACTAACAATCTACCCTAGTTAATTACCAAACATTATGTCATTGATTTCATATTGCTACTTGGCCTATGTAGATCACTAAGTCATAGTTAAGGCCTAATAACTTTAGTTAATTTGATGTGATGTGTCACTTACATGCATTTTTGGAATAAGGTGCCATGGTGCTAATTTTTCTTGGCCCCTTTGCTTTGAACTACTTCCTTTTCCCCCTCCCTCTCCTCATTCAATCATGGTTTATATACATTAACCCTTGTAAAATACAACACATTGCCCAAAGACCTACGTCATTACAACCAATTCAATCATTATGATCTATGGCATTAGTTTTATTAACATTTATGTCATTGGTGGCCTATGTCACTCAACACATGTCACATAATATCATTAGTGGCCTATGTCATTCATTAGGACTTGGGTCTATCACTATGACCTATGTCATTAAAGAGTCATATGTCATTAATCACTATGCCATGAATGCCTATGTCACTAAAGTTTGTTTCAATTTGAACTTGGTGTATTGTGTCACTAGGACATATGCCACTAAGGTTTGTGTCACTTAGCCTATGTCACTCAAGTTTATAATATCACTAATGTTATTGTCGTTTCGGTTTGATGTAAATGCCATTAGGGCTACTATATGTCACTAGGGTTTATGTGAGTTGAGCCTATTTCATTTAGTTTTATGTCGTAAAACGTGTTCATGGTCATTAGGGTTTGCATCACTTGGATTTGCTATTAGTTTATGCCTAAATCATCTACCATAATGTTTGTATTTTAAAGTTTGTTGAAACCATAAAACATGCACATGAAAGGTTGAGAGAAGGTACCTATGTTGTTGACTTTTGCACATCCTTGTCCTAATCTTCCACCTCATGTACAACTCCTTCAAGCTCCTATCAATCACAATAGAATAATGATGTTTCATGATTGCCCACAACAAAATAGGTCATACCCAATTATTCGGGATGAAAATTCACCTCTTGTCCTAACAACTTTGTATTATTTGTGGGTGTGCAACAATAAGATAAGAATTTGCAACATACAACACCCAAGTTGGATCATATTTGTAGTTCCATGAAGTAGTTAATGGTGTGCATCCCAAAGCTATCAATTCCCATAATTGGGCATGAATAGCCCACATACATGTTCACTTTCTCTATTGGCATTTGGAGTATGTAATAATGAAAATTTGCATTTGGTCAACCATGCTACTTGCAACAAAGACACATGAATCCTATCCAAAATTATCTATGGTTTATTCACAAACATACTTGTCTTGATCTTGAACTATCCATTTATGTGGAGACATGTATTCAACATTATCCCCCATAACAACAACAATGTTGGGTTGCATACATTTGTACATGGTGAAAAATCAAACCTAAGCACTACATTAGAATTCAAAGGAACAAGACTTGGCACATCAAGAAATGTGGGAAAACAACAATGTTAATCATTTGTAATTAACTTGCAAAAGGTTGAAAACTTTGCAAGATTTTTGTTTCATATCTCTTTGAAACACATATTTTTCATGTACACATAATGGAACTAAATGGTCCATTTCGCCTTCAAAATTAGAGCTGAAAATAATGAAAATAATGTTTCTATATTTCTTCATCCAAAGATAAATTTTAAAACCAAAAACAACGGGTAATCATTTTGCCACAATTTCTCACATCCACATTTTGCATAGAAGTCAAACAAGTTACATCTAACAAAGAAATTTGAATCCCATCCATTTTCAATGGTTTGGAGTGTTGTTCAAACATACATGTCTTGATCTTCAAGTGCATTTAAACTAACACATGCATTCAACACCTCCATGGTAGCAAGAAGTTGGTTTTCACACATTTGTATGTGGTGAAAAATCAGACCAAAAAAGTACATTACAATTCAAAATAGTAAGCTTTGAGTACTCAGAAACATCTACAACATTGAAAAGGTACAATATGAAAAGGCACTCCATAACACTAAGACATGTAATACCATACCTCTATCACTAGGACCTAGGTTTATATCATTAGGTCTTCTTTCACTCATCCTTTATCACTAAAACATAGGTCTATATCATTACGGCATGTGCTACTCAACCTCTGTCATTAAAGGGTAATAGATCATTGGTGCTTATGCCACATGGGTTTCCTACTACATTTGGGCTTAGTGTAATATGTCATTATGGCCTATGCCAATAAGGCCCATCTCATTCCACCTCTATCATTCAAGTTTATATTTTCACTTGGGTTTGACCAATGTTATATGTCACTTGGGCATATGCCAATAAAACCTCACATGTGTCACTTAACATATGTCACTCATGTCGATGTCATTAGGGCTTGTGTTAGTCATGCACGTTTCACTAAGTTTATTTGAGATTTATGCCACTTAAGCCAAATATTTCACTAGGGTTTAAGGTTTGTGCATCATTTGGGCTTGTATCATTAAGGTCAAATCACTTACACCGAATTTTAATGCCATAAACTCTACTTGTCATATATGCTAACCTTGTATTATGAAATTTGTTAAACACATGCACCATGGACCTTTCAGATTAGATGGTACCTCTGATATTCACACTTGCACATTTCACCTTTTCCTCTACCTCATGTGTTGCTCCTTTGAACCCCTATCAATCACAACATAGAGCACAATGTTTTATAACTTCCCACAACAAGACATTATATATTGAATCTTGGGATGAAATTCCAAGTCTTATGAACTCAAAACTTTATAGTGTTATGTGTACATGGGAGTGTGCACAATTTGTAATTAGTTAACAATTCCCATTGAACAATTTGGTTTCATTGTCTACAATTACAATTCCATGAAACATGCTAATGGCATTCACCTTAAAGCTATGAGATCATGTACCTTTCCATGAACAACACACATATTTGAACTTTTCCAATTGGCATTTGGAATCCAAAGGTAATGAACATTTGCATCCCACATTCATATGGGGTAATTCTCCATACATGCACCTAACATCACTTGTATGTCATTTGTGTCAAAACAATAAGATTTGCATTCATTTCCATATGCTCAACAACACCTTGCAACACATATTACACTAGGTTGGTGCATGGAATAGTTCTATAGGAGTGACCTCCAAAGTGACTAATAATGTCATATCTACGATACAATCATCATTAATCTCAACCACTTAGTATTGAACATGGCCCCTAGTGCACCCTACCATGATAAATGACAGTGTAATTCAATCTATGGAATTAAAATGTGAAAGTAGTAATATGTTAAGCATCAAACCAAAATATCAATAAGGGGGGAATGGAAGTGCCAAATTGACCATTCCATTCATTTAAATTCTAGAAAATGGTTCCCTGTAGCTAGTGGTTTGGGCATGCACGGTGGTTGTGCAATAAGGTGTCCTTTGCCATAGGACCCCAATCATTAGGAACATCCAGAACCACTACCATTAACCGTTATACTGGGATAGGTGCATTCCACTCAAAATTTGAGTGGAAAAGTTAGTGACTGGGATCACTTCCACTAGTAGGGTGGGGACGCACTGAAGTTAAAATCCTAACTTTTTGAAGTTTCATACTTTGTAAATGGTGTTGGCAACATTTGCCTCTTATTCTTTATGTGCCATAGATGTGCCATTTCCTCTTGAAGTGCAACATACTATATATAATCAAATAATAAATAAATAAAAGAAAAATAACAACATGAATATCCCATATCTTGCCTTAAAAAACAAAGTAGTAACATTACATTAACAAGCATAACAATGGCTACATTTCCTAGTTTGGTTGTTTAGGGCAAAAAAAAGGTGGTTTGATTAATGAACACTTGATTTAAGTTCTTTTTTAGATGCTTTTGAAACAACACATTACAACACATACAAGCTAGGTTGGTGCATGGAATAAGGACATACTAAAATTCATTCCAATCTATTAAAGTTGCATACCTTGTATATGACCCAATGCCAACATTTGCTTTTGATTCGTTTGCATGCCACAAATTTGCCACTTCCTTTGGAAGTGAAACATTATGAGTAAAATCTACAAATATGTGAAACCAACCTAATAACAACTCAAAAACTAAAAACCATTAATGAAATTTTCTAGTTTAATGTTGGAGGTTGAAATCTTAGCACTTAGAGAAAAAGAGATGGAAATTAACAATGACTTGAATATGATAGATCTTACCAAATAAATCTAGCACTAATTTATTGATGCAAATGTGCAATTTAAATTGTATTTGATCTTATATTTTCTTAGTGATGTTTTATGTTGAACATATATGCATAGCCATGGTTTTTGTTTTTTCATTTGCATTTTGCACCAATATGGACGGACATAAACAAGAATGTACCTTTTAAAGGCTGCTTTGCTTATCAATATGCATGCCAACACCTATTGCAAATACTTGAAAATAAGTTGTTTATTTCATTAAGAATAATGGATAGATGGGAGCTATAATGAGGGAGGTCTTACTTCTTTTCCTTATTGGATTCCATTATGTATGAAACTATTTCTAACACCTTGATTCCTTGAAGGTTGTTTTTCACAAGGTCAAAATGACCAAAAGTGTTTCTTATAATGTTCAAAGTTAAAAAATTATGCATGAAACCATTTTCTTTGTCATGAATATTTTTTCTTGGAATCCTATTTCCTAGTTTTTTGAAGGAAAATATAAAATCTAAGACATATTTGATATCAGTGGATTATATAGACATTTAGACTAGACGATTGGACATTGGAATCATAAGTTTTGAAATCTTTTTTTTCATTTTTTGATGTTGTATTTTTTTGCAAAAGGCTTTTGGCAATGGGAAATGTAAACCTTTTTTTGTTTTGTGTGTTTCCATGTCTTACCATGCTTATGTATCCAAAACTTGTAATGTTACATTTGAAGATTTAAATTGAGAATTTCTATTTGGTTGTGTTGTTGTGAAAAAAGGAGAGAATGGAAATGAAACTTTGATCAATTTCCTATTGTAAAGCATGTTTCATTCCTTTCATTATTTGATGTGCATGGTTGAACTCCAATATGTGTTGAAAATATTTGGATACAAGAGATAAACATTTTGAAATGAACAATCACATTATAGTCCAATAATTTGTAAATGTAATTTAAAAATATATCCCATTTGCACATCATTATGTAACTTGATTTTTGAAAATAAATCACCAACCCCCTCCACCGCCCCAAAGCCCAAAAACCTACCCTTATTAGAAAAATAATAGACAATTATCAAATTGGTTATTTAATAACCAACCTTTATGCATAATAGATGGTTATTAAACAAAATATAACATGTTCCCAAACTCCTTAAGAAACCCAAATGTGGGTCCCAAACAAAACAACGGAAAATTTAAAAATAAAATAAAATTGGGGCACATTCTTTAACTTGTAGCACTTCAGGGGTAGGAGGACGTGCTAGAATTCTGAAATGGGATTAGGATGAACTCACAAGTGAGAGTTCAATATGAGATTAATTTGCACAACCAAAAGAAAAGGGCAATTAATGCAAGTTGAATGGAAGTGGTGTGATGAACTTAATAGGGACAACCTTAACCATAAGCTTTATACCACCTACAACCTTTACGAAGAGGCACCACTCCCCTCCCTATAATATACTATCTACCTTTTTTGTGGGGACTACATTTAAATGCCACCTTTTCTTGGGATTTTTGTTGTCCAAAATTTTTGGATGTTCATATTTTTCTCAAATCAAATCTATTTTGAAAATATAAGGAAAATATCTTATAGCTTCAAAAAGATCTTTGCAATGGTGTATAACACGCCCTAATCAAAGTTCATTTGACCCCTAATTTTAAGGGGTTTGTGGTTGGGAGTCAAATTCCCAATTTGATTCATGCCTTTTCTTTTGATCATAATTCATACAAATTAGGTTTAAATGAACAATGCGAAGACACTTTACGCATCTACATTTCAAGAACTTTCTAATGGTGTCTTTAGGGCCCAATTTGATGTTTGTTTGCCTTTCCAACCAAGGTTCTGAACATTTGTGACTCTTACATGAGTGCAATTCCCAAAATGGGAGTGCACTTGGGAGTCATTGGGCTCCATCCCTTGCATTTTCTCTCATTTATGAAAGTGTGTTTCACATTTAAACACATTTTCTTGTTCTCATGGGCCCTTATATTTCACATTTAGTTGTAATCCCAATGTTAGGGTTATGACAAAATAATCATCTAAATTGATAATTGAAGCTTTTATTTTGGTTGTGAAATTTTTAACCAATGGTCTTTTTTTTTTTCAAAAAATTCAATATTGATAACCTATGTGGTTCAAATTCATATTAATAAAAAACTTACCTGACCGGTGATGGAAAATAAACAATAACTGGCCAACATAAGTAAAAAAATACATATTTTCACAATTTAATGATGAAGTGGTTTGTTCATGTTCTACACTTTTTTTGTGTTCTAGAAAATTCTTTGCCTATTTTCATTTGCTATAGTAAACCCCCTTTATAGTCACACCCTTGGTGACCATTTTTTTTATGACACTACTAAATTGTGATTCAAGCATTTAATCACATTCCATACAAACCCTAACAAGATTAGGATTATAGGAAAAAAATCTTGCAAAATAGTCCTTTTATGCTTGAATAAAGTTGCTAATTGTTTAAAATTCTTATGTGGGATATTATAGGCTCTATTATACATTATTAAACTTGAAAATAGTATGATGTTTGCTTGTTTTAATGTGATGATCTATATTGAGTTTGAGCTCCTTGTGTATTTTGTCAATTATATATTTTTAATTAAAATTTCTTGTTTACTTAGCAAGCTTGAATTTTTTTTCTTATCTATTATAAAAAGTTGTTGTTTCTTTATTTATTTTTCAATTGGATTCATTGTTGTTAGTTTGCACAACTTGAACACAAAACAACACTAACATTGCCAAACGGAATTACAATTTACAAAACCCTAATATTTACCCTAGATTTTCCCATTATAATCACATTTATATTTAAAAAAGCTTTGCAAATGTTTGGTGCTACTAACAAATGTGATAATGACTATAAAAAAATGATATATCTTACCAAAACAGATGGTTAGCAAAAAAATAAAAAATGTGTGACACAAACAAGAATGTGATTAAAATGGGTGTGATTATAAAAGGGATTTACTGTATATACAAATGCCTATTACTCCAGTGCCACCAAATGTTTCTCCTTTTATACTACATGCAAATGTGGTGACTAAGCACAATGGTGTTGTAAATCCTAAAACCTTTTGGAATTTCATTTAAGATTTTGTTTCAACATCTGATTTAAGATTGTAATGTCCTGGCCCAAAATAAGTACACTAATAACGGAGGGCTTTACAAACAGGAATTTCCCTCCCACAAATTGGGAGTGAAATTATGAATTGCTCAGGGAATCATCCTGTCTAGCGGGCTCTCCTGCCTCTTCATCATGAGATTTCATCTTTCATCCACTCAGTTCCTTTTTTTTCATCCTGAAAATGGGCTGTGGGCATTACTTTTGGGTAACTCCCTGCTCCCATGGCATTACCCTACGTGTTTAAAGCACTGCCTGGATTTTTCCTTTGTATTTTCATCTCCCTTACTTGCCTGAAGAAACTTGTTTTCAGCAAGTGGGAGCTTCTGCGGGGAAGGTAGCAGCCAAGCTGTACTGGGATCTTCTGACCAGCGGAAGGTACCAGCCAGCCTGTCGCTATTTCCAAAACGTGAAAAAAAATCCGAGCTCTGCTTTAAGTAGGAAAAGGACAGGAGTACAGGCCCTTCCATGATTTGAGACACGTTCCTTCGGCCTACTGGTCTCGGGCATAGATCTCAAATCACGGAAGGGCCTGTACTCAGGCCTATACACAACAACCTCGACGAAGGAGCGCAGTGCAATTTGAGGGTGCATTACACAGCGCAATTTCGTGCTCCAGCCTGGGGTGAGGATCTTCTGTGTAAGCGCCCAAAGGGTGGGGTCTTACGGCAATCTGCAGCGTTGATCATGCTTTGGTTGCTATGGAAGGGCTGTCAGTGTCTTTTGTCCTGGACCTTGGGCTTCACCCTCAGTTTGCAGGGCACTAACAGCAATGCCTTCCCGTATACATAATGTATGATGTGGCTGCATGTGGAGTCAACATTTTTTGCATGCAGACAAGTTGCCTTTTCACACCAAAAGAAAAGGGGACAAAACTAGTTTTCTCACCTAAATTTGTCCTCGGGCTAATTTCACCCCCAGTTTTTGGATTCGCCTATGTGCACCTCGACTGCTGCTCATATTCTTCAAGAATTCAAAGGCCTTTGTCAAAATAGGATTCTGCAAATCTTCTGAACTGATACCCAGTTCCATGAACTGGCACCCAATTTTACTCACTTAAACAAAGCTTTAGAGGGTCCAATTACAGGGTCACTTTGTTAGTTAGTTCTGGATAATTTTGTGAGAAAGACTTTTCTTCACTTGGTTTCCCGACAGGATAGTGTTTGGATATTTTGTGTGAAGATTTTGTTTCCTTTTTTTTGGGGTTTTTTGTTTTTTTTTCTGGGTAGCGGTCTCGGGAAGCTTTCAAGAGTCGTCATGAGACTCAAACCCTAGTCGGAGGAGCATCGCTGCTTTCTCGCCGCTGTTGTCGCTACTGGTCTTGAGTTTTGATTCATTTGTGCAGGTGATCTTCTCCTTCTCGTTTTCTTCTTTTTTATTTCTATTCTTCTTCACCTTCTGTCTTTGATTCTTCTTTGGTTTTCTAAAGGTGGTTTTTGTCCCGAATCTGTTGATGATTTGACTCTGTTGCGGATTTGGTTTTTGTTCTGTGTGCGTGGTTAGGGTTTGAGTTTTCTAGTTTTGGTTTGTCTTATGCTCATCAGCTGGCTCTTTGATTTCTTTATCATCTTCGGATTTAGCGGTAGGTTTCTTGCCGTTTCATGCATTATTGGCTTTTTTTTTCTTCACAGAATCGTGGTTTCAACTGAAGAACATTTTGCTTCTTTTTTTGGTTTGTTTTCACTTGTTTCCAGAGGAGGAGGAGGAGGAGGAGGAGGAGGGGAGAGAGAGAGAGCCTTTCTTCGGGAAGGAATAGGTTTTTGCATTTGGAGCTGGACTCGGGAGCATGGATGCCAGTAAGCCTGCGAAGAATCCTACCCTTCAGCACGGCAAAGTATGGGCATCATTTGAACACAGCTTCTCCCAGGTGCAGTTCTTGCTCGACCACAACCGTCTACTCATCAAGGAGATCAACCAGAATCACGAGTCCAAGATCCCGGAGAGTCTCACGCGGAATGTGATGCTGATTCGAGAGCTCAATGGCAACATCAATAAAGTGGTAGAGCTGTATGCCAACCTCTCCTCTAACTTTGTTAAAGCGTTTGAGAATCAAACTGAGGGTTTATCAACTGCGCAAGCAGTGAAGCCCTTTGAAAGCAGCACATTTGGTGGTGGTCAGGCGGCAGGTGGCGGCATGAAACCTCCTTCGAATTCCTCCCAGAAGAAAGTGCAACAAACCTCTTGAGATGAGGTCTTGACATCATGGAGAGAGAAAACCACCAGAGATGGTTACAGCAACTGCATAATCACAAAGTCACCAAAAGCTTTGGATAGCTGTGAATTGAAGATGTTTGTCTGCTACAGCAATCAGGATCTTTGGTCCACATGTTTTGCATGAGGCTATCAGTCATTGATATTCTGATGATAGCTCCACATGCGGAACATGCATATGGAGTACAGATGATGGTCCATGTGCCATGTTTCTTCTGCTTGCAACTCTTCATCTTCCAGAAGAGACATTCTGAACTGGGCACCTTCAATGTGAAGTTTTTCAGAGCTTCTGCTGGGTGCAGAATGAAGTATTTAGATTGCATAGATTGTATTCTGGTTCATGTGGATATGAGTAGCCTCTATATCTTTTCCTGGTGCTTCTTGAGGAGTTGCCCTGTAAGCTTTGTGGTTCACTGGAACTGCATCAGAATGCGAATTTGTTGTGAAAACTGGCACTACTCTAGTCTGACCACTCCTGCCATAGTGTGGCCAGGAATTTGCTGTTGTACAAGCAGTGGGTGTTTCAATGTTATTTCAGCTAGCAGGAGCTGTTGTGTTGAAGCATCAGTGAGGATAGGTGATATTGCTGCCTCATAGGGCAAAGCCATTCACTTAACCCACACTTTGTAGCCATCAAAAAAGAGGTTCCCATTTGTACCATCTACTATATCTAAGACCATTTGTTTTTAGTTTGTTTTCCTGCTGTTACCACCAGCTTTTGCTTTTCATTTTTGCTCGCTGTCTCTCTTTGGCAGATGGCTTTCTGGTCCACTAATGGGAGTGTGCATCCTTCTCTCCTTGTTCTCACGGCTCTCTCTCAACTGGATTTTCTATCAGTTTTCTTCTTTCTTTCCTTCCTCTTTGGTGCTGTCAGGGCCTAGATCAACTAGGAGGCCATGTACCCATTTGATGATTAGTAGCAACAGTTTGGCATGTCCTTTAGCTTTGATGTCCAGTACTGCATATTCAGCATGTAATTGTTCTCTTGTTTGAGGTTTCAGTACTGAACATAGCAGCCCAGATTTATTTGTAAATGGGAGAGGCAGGCAGTTATCCTGCAGATGACAATCCTGCTGGATTCAGAAGATGTGGGTATTAGTGTGTGAAGGTGAAACTAGAGACCACAATGCAGACATGTTAAAGATACATGGACACTTTTCATGACTAAGTGTTTAGTCACACATGTGATTACACTCAAGAAGTTAATAATACAACATTTTCAAGAAACTAATTCATTCTCATTAAGACAAAAGTTTTGCAAACATGCACTAACCACAAATATGTTGATATGTTACATGAATGTTGGTGCAAGGATGAATGGATAAAATACCGTCAGCCCCAAAAAAAATTTGTACCTCGTCACCACGTGACATAGTATGTGAGGTTTAAAAGACATGAGGAAAACTAGCTCTTTTTATATTGTTACTTATAGGGAGATTGTTGGGCAAAACTGACAAGTTTGGAATTATTTCTTCTAATGAAAAGTTATTTTATAAACATTATCTCATGTGAGTTAAGGACATAACTAATGCACTTCCCTTTTAGATTCCCATTATTCAATTATGGACTAGGTAACCTCTGATAGTGCTTAGGTTACTGTGTGTAGTTGAGGTTCATGAGTGTCAAGACTACTCAATGGAACTAGTGTACACCAAGACTATTCATGGTAACTAGTGCAAGTGAGCTAGTTACCAGACATACCTTACAGTGTAGAGGTTCGAGAGTGATGCCATAATCTTCTTGTTAATGGATCAAAAGTCTTGTAACCAGCTTGAAGATGGATGAAAAAACATGTAACCCTCCTCTGAATGGACAAAAACCTATAATCTTCATTGGTCCACACGATATACACAAGGAAAAAAAGAAGAAAAGAAAGAGGGGGAGAGGTTATACATCCCATGATGAGAGGACCAATCAGAAGCTGGAGAACCTCTGAACTGTAAGTTATGGATCAGTTTTGGTTGTGATTTGTTGGGCCCTGTCTGCACAGGACGATCGCATTGGATTCAACTTTTGGAAGTTTTCTTATTAGAACCCACTTCATATTAGGTGAACTGGTTTCTTTGGTGAAAGTGTTTAGACTGTTTAGATTGGAATGGATTCTTTTGTTCAGAGTGTGGACATAGTAGATAGATCTACAACATCTTATCTATTGGCAGGGCCAGCGTGTTTGTGATGCCTTGTTTTAATGATGGCAAGTAGCTTATACACTATTTTCAAGATTTAAAATAACCTTGTCACCAAAAAAGAAGGGGAGGTAATTTTGAAACAATAATCCCTATCATTTTGAATGTAAGTTCACCAAGGTTTACCAAAAACTCCCAAGGAGTAGAAAGGAGGTTACAACAAATATTATTCTTAAACCAAAGATCCTTCTAGCCAAACAAACTTTACAATTTTAATATTGTGGACCTGAAGAGATCAGATCTCTCTTAATTTCCTTTCAAGGAGCCAACTGGTTGTTGATAAATGTGGTAGCTCATCATCCAACAACAAAAACCCCACAAATGCTACCCCAACATCATCATGTAGTTCCATTTAGAAGTTGGACTGAGATTAAAAACATAGTGGGTAGTTGTGATAATCTAAATTTCATTGTTTCTTCTTGTTCCAAAATCCCTGGAGCTCCTACTATATTATAAGTAATTCTGTATTTCTATCGGAACAACGGGATTTGCTAACTAATTGATTTCCAAGAGCGCGCCTAATCTTGATCCAACTCTATTTTCAGAATAAACCACATTACATATTCACACTGAATTCCCCAAAACCTAACACAGATGATGACTGCCACCACAACCTCTCATGAAATCACTAGATTCTTTCATCATTTCCCTTGATTTGGTCCCTAAATACAAACTCTAGACCTACTCCCTTCCTGACACTCATGGCACAACGGAAAACAAGTACCAGGTTCAAGAGGCGATGTGCTTTAAATGACGCTAACCCTCCTTATTACAAGGGTTGAATGAATTGCATCTATTTGGTTTTTTTATCCCCCAACATATTTTCTCCTTCTGGCTAGTTTAACCAATCCTTCCAAATATTCCAATTCTCTTAGAATTATAAGGATGGTTTCCATGGGAATTAAAAAGATCTTTCCTTTGATGAAATGAGACAAAATTTTAGATTTCATAGTTACTTTAGTACCCATGTTTGCTTCCCAATGTTCTTATTTAACAATCCCTTTTTCTTGTTCTTCTACTAGGTTGGCAATTATAGGTAATCTCCTTTTTGGGATTCTCACCTTGGAAAAGACATGTTGGTCCCCTCCACAGATATGGTTCAATTCTGAAAGAGTGGCCTTTTCATCATCAACCAAAACTTCAATAAAATTTGTGGTGGCAGACACACCTTTTGCAAATTTCTTCCAACACCTATCCTTTATATGCCCTAATGCAAAACAAAATGAACATTTCAAACCACAATTGTCACTTTAACGCCCACTTCCGCACTTAGCACATTTTGGCCTTGTGTCCATAAGTTTAGGGCATGCTGAAGCTATGTGTTCTTTTGAGGGGCATAATTGGCAATGGTTGTTCATGGTGGTAGAAAATGTTGTACTAGGTCCAACCTTGCCATCAATCCCTTTCCTAAAGAAATTAATGAAGGTCTCATTCAAAACATGGAGTTGTCAATTTGTGGTGGATTTTCTAAATGTTATCTCATCTTGTTCTTCCTTCATGGGTTAGTATGGGGTATCCCCGAATTCTCCCAATACCCATTCAATTTTAGTAGCAACAACAACCACCTCTTTAATGTCAGTGTACGTCTTGACCATGCACAATTTTCTTATTTCTAGCCTTAATTTTGCTAGAAATCTGCGACATTGTTTCGCATCTTGTATTTGACCCCATTGAAAAAAATTATCTAGCCTTTCATAGTACTTCTAAATTTTTTCCTCTAGTTTTTGTTTGATGGCATCTAGTTTGAGCCAAATGTCATCAATGTCGATATTGCCATATTTTTGCACTATCTAGGTACATAGTTTTGTCCAATTAGTAGGTGCAAGGTTCAATTTCTTAAACCATTATTTGGCCCTCCCTCTTAGGTTCAATTTGGCAATCTTAAACAACTTGTTGGCATTCAAATCCCAAACTTCTAATACCATTATCAATCTTTCAACCCAATCATTTATGTCTTTGTGGTCTCATCCCTAGAATAATTTGTCCATGCCTTGGGGACTAGTCATCTTAATCAACCCCTCTTATTTAAAAACTTACATGTTTCCAGTCTTTTACTATAAGAAATTGTTCTACCTTTTTAGAATCCTCCACCCTTCTCCGAGTTGTTATTAATCCTGATGTTATGACCTACATTACTTCTTGCCTCACTAGTTTGGATGAAGCTCCACTACCATCCATTAGATTTTGTCCATGTTTTCAACCAAATTGTTGATTGAATGCAAAATTTTGAATGCCATATGCTAATGACTATGTCCCCAACCTCAACCAAAACGGGATCAAAACCAATGATCTTAATAATAGCCAAACCTGGGACGTCTTAGAATGAGAGTACCAATAATAGGTTCTCTATGAAATTCCAATTCCTCAAAAGCAGTGATGCCAGATTGTATTTTGTGGCTCATAACATATCTCAAGTTTCTATATTAATTCAACAAACTTGTATAGCTCTTGTTATTTTGAGCAACACATGATTATCAATCTTTGATCATGAAAGGAAATTAGATTGTTCCCTTTCTTGCATTGGATCCAAAATCACAACATCAGATGGTAAAATAATGAAATTTTGCTCATTTGAAAAGTCCATTCACCATCGTATTTCAAAGTTGTCATCATCGAACGCTCTCCGACTTATTAAATAAGATCTTGCTCCAAAGTTCTCCACCCTAAGTACCTAATTTCCAATTTGAAACATTTATTCTACTCTTGGAATAAAATTTTTGTTAAAATGATTTGAGGAAATAGGGAAAATAAGAATCCAAATGTCACCTATTCACAACATTTGTTTTTGTCTTTCCGATTCATGTGTTGACACCTTACGCAAGGTTACAGGTAAAGTGATATTGTCTCTGAAATCTTGCACTTGATACCCATCCTCCTACTCCATCTTGCATTTTGACCTAGACTTGTGCCCTAATACAAAACCTGTTGTGCATTAATTCCATAACAATGTCTCCAATCTGTGCTTCAGGAGGAATCACTCCTATAATGGTAACAACACCGAATCCTAATTGATGCAAAATTAACATTCCTATCTATGGTGCTCCTTGAGTCATGGGGATATCAAACCTAACAGTGATTTGTTCTTCATGAATTTCCTGAGTCTCTACAACCAATTGATCTTCACTGAAATCTAACATCCTAATTTCGGGACCCTTCATCTTCCAAGCACCTTAGTAATTACATATGTTCCAACATTTTGGGATCGGGCAACTTTAATACCAAAAAAAAGGGGAGACAATTTTGAAACAATAATCTTATCATTTTGAATGTAAGTTCACCAAGGTTTACTAGAAACTTCCAAGGAGTAGAAAGGACATTACTGTAAATATTATTCCTAAACCAAATATCTTTTTAGTCAAACAAACTTTACAATTTTAACACTATGGATTTCAAGGGATCAAACCTTTCTTGATTTCCTCTCAAGGAGCCAATTGGTTGTTGATGATTATGGTAGCTCATCATTCAACAACAAAAACCCCACAAATGCTACCCCAACATCATCATGTAGTTCCATTTAGAAGTTGGACATAGACTAATAAACAAAGTGGGTAGTTGTGATGATCTAAACCTCATAGTTTCCTCTTGTTCCAAAATCCTCGGAGCTCCCACTATATCATATGTACTCTCTTTTCAGAATAAACCACCTTACATATTCACATTAAATTCCCCAAAACCTAACATAGATGATAATTGCCACCATAATTGTTCCTAAAATCACTAGGTTCTTAATCACTTCCTTTGATTTGGTCCCTAAATACAAACTCTAGATCTATTCCCTTCCTGACACTCATGGCACAACGGAAAATAAGCGCCAAGTTCAAGAAAAGAAGAATTCCAAAGGGGCATCTATCCCCAATTGATTTTTATCCAAAATCCAAATAAACTCCACATTTCACAACTTGAAAAATCAGAACTTAACCGCTTCTACACTCCCAAAAAATTGCATGCCTTCCTCCTCCTTGGCCAACTTCATACAAATTTTCCTTGTCCACATCCTTTCGCTCCCTTGCAAACACAATACTAATCATTTCCAAGAATCATGACTCACACTCATCGTAAAGATTGTCAATTTAATAGCAAAGATTCCGTTCCGTCACTAAAACTAACTCACCAAAGCTGCTCCATTAAAGAACAATATTAAACACAATAACCTGCAAAACAACAAAACAAAGTCAAAAACAAAAATGAAAACAAGAAATTGGACTTTCAACATCCTTGAAGCATAATTGCTTTGGCATCATCTACCACCCATCTAACTTAGGGTTCCTAATTTCATTCATGTTAACCGACAAAGTATGTTTGACATTGTTTTAGGTCACAGCCCACCCATTACACACATGAAGGTATTTCATTCATGTTAACCGACAAAGTATGTTTGACATTGTTTTAGGTCACAACTCACCCATTACACACATGAAGGTAGAATAGCTGGCAAAATAGTTGCCGATGCATAAAGTTAAATATGACAAAATGAATGGTAATTGATGACCCAAATTTGAAACCTTTGATGTAAACATGATATAAAAACTTGTAATGTACAAATAAAAAATGTCAAGCCCATGCATCCGCTTGGTCAAAAGGTTTGTTTTAAAATAACTAGTGGGTGCCCGTGGCCGATGGCCACTTTGAAGTCCCTGTGTGAAATCCAGGTCCCAAAATTAAGATCCCACATCCTGAAAATCACGTCCTAAAAGTTTTCAGGTTTCGGTCTTGGAAACCGCGAGTGTGAAAATCCAGGCCCCAAAGTTGAGATCCCAAGTCTTGAAAACCATGTCTCGAAAACCATGTCCTGAATACCATAATAAGTCCTGGGCAGTTTAGGGCGGAAAAAAAGAAAAAAAAACACCTCCCTGGCCCCCCCCACCCCTGCTGAGTTATACCCATTACCCTTTTCGGAATCCGACTGTCCGGGCCGGTTCCGCCAGTCAATTAAAACGCGGAACCGTCGTCGGACGCACAGACAGACACACACTCTGAAGCCCATGTGTGAAATCCAGGTCGAAAAAAAAAACCCTCCCTGGCCCCCCCCCCCCCCCCCACCCCTGCTGGCTCTAAACGAAAAAAAAAAAAAAACACCTCCCTGGCCCTCCCCCACCCCTTCCCCGCCCGTCCCCCCCTCCCCCCACCCCTGCTCCCCCCCTCTCCCCCCCTTTTTTTCCTTTTGCTGCCAGGGACAGGAGGAGGAAGTTACACATGGCAGAATCTGTGACAGGGTTGTGCAGAACAGACAACCCTGTGTCACAGACAGACACCACCACCACTGTAGCTTTAATATATAAGATACAATAGCCTAGTAGGCTAGCAAATAACTCTTACCTTTGCATAGGTTGTCTTTCACTTCCTGCAAATTTATGCACCTATAATGTACATATTCCCCCTACATGTGCATAATCAAGCAATCTAGATTCAATTTTATTAACATGGTAGTAAGATTTGAAACTACTTTCGTTTCCATTTGGAGGATTTGGATGGTTCAAGAGGAAGTGAAATATAATGAATTTATGCACAAGACATCATGCTCTCCAAAACTGCCAATAAAAGAAGACTACTTTGATTGACCTCCCTCAATAATTGGCATTAAAATGGTCCCTCAATTTGTAGTGTCTTTACATCTCATGTTTATCAGTGGGAATGGGGAAATAATCAAACACCCTATGTTGGATGTGGTATTTATTATGTTTATTGATGGGGGGATGAGGAAATAATCAACACCCTATGTTGGATGTGATAAACACTAGTAGAGGCCCAAATAAGGGGAGTGGTTGAGGGTGCTCATAATTGAGCACAATGCCTGTCCAAGCCATGCAATTTCACAGACTTTGATTCCATTTCTCAAAACAGAAACATGACATGGCCTTTGGCATTGCCTTTGGATGGTTGCAGATCATCACTCAAACCCCAATCTATGTGCAACAAAGAAATTACAATGATTGGTACACAGTTGTTTAACACAGGTCACACTATAACTTTGATATGAATGACAAGTGAGAAAAGGGTTTAGGGTTTAGGGTTATAATGGTTTAAACCCTAAACCCACTCACCCGCCACCCTATGTGCTTCTGTTGGGCTTGTCTTCCTCATGTCACCATTAGCTAGTACAAACACAAGTAGATGACATCCAAACCAGCTGCCTATGTTCTTCATCAAACTGATGATCTGAATGTGTTCGATTTGAAAATTTTGCAACAAGAAGTGTTCCCAAAAATTGCCAGGTTTAGAGTTTTGGGTTTAGGACGCTTCCTTGTTTGTTTTAGATCAAGACCCCACAAGCTGTGTTTGTCTGTTGCTCAGTGGTCAGCTTGAAAAGCATGGAGGCTTGTCAACCATGTAGGATCACCTTGGTGGGGGATTCATTCAGGAATAATAATTCTGCAGTCTTTAATGAGACTGTCAATCTAGACAACCCAAAGAATTACTCACATCATTATCAACTACTTACAATTATCTCTCCAATCTAACATTTGTTTGCAAGTCTGTGTTACATCACTCTTGCAAACCATGCACAAATAAAGAGTTTAGTAAGTTCCAGGATTCTGGAGAGAAACCTAGCAAGGGAGTTTCCAATGCCATCTGAAAGAATCCCAATTGACCAAAAATGTTTCCAATACAGTCATAATTTCCTTCAAATCCATGTCCAGGTGCATCAGAATTTGCAAAAGGGAAAATCCTGAAGGAGACAGCTACTCTGGAATGCTTTGGGGTTCACCAGTCTAATCAGAAAGTAGTGGTCGGTGGAGGGACATAGATCACATCAGGTGCTTGGATGTGCACTCTCCGTCTCTACAGCAAGCCTACTTCACCAAGTTCACTTTGTCTACAAAAGGCTCCTCTGCAGCAGCCTTCCATTACCTCCAAGTGAGCATGAAAGGGAGCACAAATCTTGAGTAGAAGGTATTAGATGGCACCAGCTTACCCTACAAGTCAGAGGGCACCTTCTCCTACAAAAATACTTAAATAATGCATGAAGGTCCCCCCAAATACACATATAGAACCACACCTGAACCCCCTGTAGTGTGTACAGGTACAAATAGTTGACAGACTTGGCTGGCCTCAAGTCTTCTTTCTGCATCAGAATGACACATCCTGCTTGGAAAGTGTTTACCGTAATCTACATAATCCTGTCAATGTCATCAAAGAATCAAAGCCTGATCCTGCTGCAGTATTACAAGATGCTTTGGAAAGAATGTGCAAAATTGAATGCAGAATCCAGAAGGCAGTCCACTGACAGGATTTTCCAACCAGTTCATATCAGGTACCACAATTGCCTGCAGTACATACATGACCCGGGCAGTAATGGGTTCAGAGAACAGCTAGTCAGTCAGTTTACTCCAACCTCTTTGGCACCACTAACCACTGATGAGCTCCCCAGATTTACATGTGCCCACATGGATAGTCAGCACCATGTTCTTGATGCCCATCAACTTTGCACACTGCCTTCTGGGTACCTGCAAATCTCAAACAATCATCAATTACAATCTGTAGCCCTTATGAAACAAACTCAGATTTCTTCATTTACTGTCCACCACCCCACAAATTCACAAATGATCAACTGGTTTCAGAGAGTTCCAATTTGCAACAAAGAGTTACACACAAAGTGCATCCTCATCGTTCCAAGTGTACCTACACCACGAATTGCCTTACTCTGGAACAAGCAATGACAACCCCAGGTGTATTCATGCCAGAACAATTACAGCAATTGTATTGTCATGGACTTGACCAGAAACTAAGCTCACATGAGAAACAGGCAGGCACCAAACTGAAATATATAATAGAGGCACACACCATGAGAGACTTACCATGTACCATTGCATGGCCACAAAATCAGTAACAACTGTAATTTGCTTGAGCCTTTGAGGAGCCATGTGGTGGAACCAGCAGTAGGCATGTTTCTTTGCTTCATCCACCTTCAAGTACCGCTTATACATGCTGACTGTTTGTCTATTGCTTTCCACAACATGCATTTCTTCCATGTAAAACAGGAATGGCTGCTTGCATATGGAGGTGGGTACAGGCCGTGTGTCAAAGCTGAACTCCAGGTCATGATTATCATGGTTCCAAGCTGTAAAGGAAGTTTCAACAGTTGTCAATGTTCGAGGAAGAATAATCTGTGGGAATACCTGTATGACATACCCTAATGAAATGGAGAATGACAACCCAAGCTCATGATCATAGCAAATTGACTGCTGCAAGAAATTTCCAGGCTCAGTACGCATGGCCTTCATCAGTTGCTTCAGGCCTTCAAGTGCAGTCAGCCCTGGGAATACCGGTTCAATCAACTCCAGATGGTGCATAGATATGAAGGGTGTCACTGGATGAGCTGCAAGCAATCCACGTGCATTTCCAAAAACATCAAACTGCACAATGCCAAACACCAGTAAGTGATAGAATTTCACTGGAGAGACAGAGCATGAGAGAGAGCGAACTCATGCTCTTGATTTGTACCAAGTGCAAATTTCAGACATTGCAGATGCATCAGAGACTTTACAGTTGTGGTGTGGAAGAAAGAAAAGTGCATCTGACAGTTTCAACATGGTGCATAAATATTTAGCAGCCAAAAGGAAGGAGCAACCGACCTGATGAAAGCCATGCTCTCTTGTGAGAGGCACGCCGAGCTCAGTGATACAAGCATGAAGGCGGTCATCACTGCCAAAAAGATGAGGGTAACGTTCCAAACACTCATCCTGCATTGCCGTCAGCGCTTCCGCCAAAGGATAGCTGATGGCAAATCCTCCACCGCCATATGCCATACTGTGACTGAAATGGACGTTTTGTTTGTGGCTTTCGGAGCTGCTGCCGATGTAATACATCTCCCTGGAATCGTACTTGCTCAGAACACGCACTAAGTTCTCTGTGGAGAAGATAGTGTCATCGTCGCCCATGACAAACCACTGCACATCGGGAAGATGCAACCTAAAGCTCTCGCAGACTACTCGGGAAATGCGAATTCCCGATGGATGTCCCAAAGGATGGGTGTATCTGAAACCGTCGGTATCACCTGATACAAGAACTGACGGGAGATTCTCTCCCTCCCCGTCCCCGAGCTCCACAGGTTTCTCCAGCCAAACAAATCCGCGCATCTCCTCTGGCCTCCACCACAGTTTGATAAACTCCCGTCTCTTCTCCCATAGCTGCGACGCTCCTGCAATTCCGAACACAACATTGTGCAACGCGAGTCCATTACTGCCATTGCTCGACTGCTCGCCACGAGCAGCAACAACAGCAGGCTGAAAACTCCTCACGCTACCGACCGCTAGTGACGACGAGGAAGAGGACGAGGATGCTGACGATGATTGTGAAGGAAAAGCAACCGAGGGCAATACCGATCCAGTTTGTCGCAACACAAATACTGGTGCGGCTACACACGACGAACTTCTTCCACGCGTCGAGAAAAGCAACATCTGCCAAGCACTGATTCCTACAGCAACAACAGCAATGAGCAACAACACAGTACTCCACAAAAGACGCCGAGGTCCAGAGCCCCGTATCTGGCTTCTGATGAACATCCTTTACACTTCCCGCCTTTCATAATCGAAAAAAAAATAACAGGAGACGATGCGCGAATGCGACGATGACAACAACAACAACAACACGCAAAATGTAGTCAGTCAGTCCGTCTATCCGTCCGTCCGTCTGTCCGTCAACACGCGCATATGCGCTGCTTTGTCAGGCTCCTCCTCTCTCGTTCCGAATCCGCACTTTCTTCTTCCATTTCCTCCGCGCAATTCCCCATGTTCCCTTCAAACGTCCCGTTCCCGCAATCTCTCCTCTCTCTCTCTCTCTCTCTCTCTCTCGCGTATCGCTCCTACTTACGTGCTGCTGCTTCACACTGTCCTGACGCCTCCTGTGCGCCGTAGGATGTGCCACGGCTATACGATGGACGGCGGTAACCATTCTAGGGTTTTTTAGGGGCCAAGTTGCGAATTTGAAGAAACGTGTTGAGACTTGAAGCCAACGTGTCAATCCGGTTCTCAATCCCGTTCTCATTCCGGTTTTCACCGTGTCTAGAGGCGTCTACCCACTGGAGCCTCTTTTGAACCCCTGGGTATTTGTTCTGAACCCGTGGTTTTCCTTTTTTCTTTAAAACAAAATTTGGTTATTGGTTTTTTAGTTTTGAGAATTATTTATTTGATTGGTTTTGATGTGCTATTATGGGGTACACGATCAATGGATGGTAACCATTCTAGGGGGGGGGGTTTTTTTTCCAAATGAAAATCTGGTTTTGGGGTTTTTTAGTTATGGAATTTATTTATTTTGGTTTTCTAAATTGTTAAATAGGATACCTAAGTAACAATGAAGTAGATCAATGAACTTAAAAACTGGAAATTTGAAAGAAGTGGGAGCAGAAATTCAAACTTATTGGATTGGTCTTTATGACAGTTTCATAGTCTTATGTAACAATAAGGAACCCTAAACCCAATAATAAGGAACATTTTATGGCTGGTTTATTGAGCTCACTTTGTTGCTTTGCACTAATTACACCGGTAATTTTGTATAATGACAATGCTTATGATAATATGTGTATTTATTAAGATGGGTGCTTGTTTTGAGGGTGAAGCTGCCCCGGTGGTCGTTGAAAGCATTTTCATTCTAGGGTACCCGTCCCAAAGGGATCCATAGCCCAAATTAAATGGCAAATCAGTAATTGTCTAGGTTGGAACTGCTGGATGTTGGAATGAATATGCTTGAAAACTATCATCAAATTTTGAAAAATAAACAGATTCTTAACTTTGAGTACAAGATTTCTCAAATCTTAAGTTTTAAAAATTCTCTCAGAAGCTAGCCCCTATTCTTTAAACTCTGTCACCTAGTTAAAAAACTTGATAACAAAAGTACAAAAATCATGCTAAATTTTAGTGTTTTTTTTTTTCTTTTTTTTCCCTTTGATTTGTTTTTCAATAATCTTAAAAGAACTGCCAAACATATGACCTTTTGTTACAGCTAATGTTGTGCGCGTATTGAACTTTGAAACACACCAGCTGGTACAAGTTTTTTTTTTAAATTACTTCATACCAGGCCTTGTACAGTCCTTTTTTTAATATTTTGGGCGACAATCTCCATTTGCCAGAAGGTGAAATTAATTCTTTTATATTCAAATTTTTATTTTTTTTTGGGGAAGAACCTGACCCAAAGTCTGGATTCCAAGTTCCATATTTTTTGGACCTTTGGAACCCATCTAATTAAGCTTTTAGAACCACAACCCAAGGTTCTTCATAAAATCAAAGAACTGCCCAACACAAGTACGTACCTGCTAATGAGACCTCTACAGCCTGGGTATGGAGCTGGTATTACGCCAGGTACCTAACAAGCAGACACTGTTATGAGGCTAGTTTTAGAGCAACTTCATCGGTACTGAGTATGTGACCCTGCAAACTAAAATTAAATGAAGAAAAATCAAAACATGCGGTTTGGCTCAGCAAAATGAGTTGGCACAATTTGCACAGCCCCTGGTACGAGGCACACAGCAAAGTCTAACATCTGCCAGAGAAGATTGTAAGAAAATACGATCTGACTGTTGCTCTCTGTTTCCAATCATAGGGAGTGGTCCATCCTCGTCGTTTGCTCTTAGTAGTCTCCCACCTATGTGCATTCTCAGTTTTTAATTTTATTGGTGGGGTTTTGAAAAAAAGAAGTAAAGAACTAAAACTTGGATGTGAAATACTTTGGCAAGGTCACATACTTAGCACTGCTGGAGACTCTTACCTCATCCCCCTTACCAGGCACGTACTGGGAAGAGGATATTAGCGCGTCAAGTCATAACAGGTCAGATCATTGAGACGAGGATCAGTTAAACCCTAAAACCCCAGCAATCTTCCCTCTCTTCTTCCCTCAAGCCTTGTGAGATTCTCAGCTCTAGACAAATTGTGGGCTCGGGTCTCAGTAGCTCGCCTAACGTCTGGTGCGCCAAGCAGCTTGAGGTTCTCAGGGCTCACCAGAAGCTGCTTTTGAATCATTGGAAAATAGAACTGAAGGAGGAGTACCTTAGCTACTCACTCACAGACAGACAGGAAAATCTCTCTCCTCCTTGTCCAGAGAAAGATTAACCATTATTATTGTGTACAAGTAACCACATCAGCACTTTGACAAGCTTTTTTTCAACAAGAATTTTGTGCGTGACAATTGTAACTTTCAAACTCATTGGTATCAGACGAACACTTCATAATTAGGTATACATTTTTGAAAATAATCCTAAGCATGATACACAAGAAAGTCTAGAGTCAAATTTCTCTCCCTTTCTTGTGTGCTTAATTTTTATGATGTTTGGCAGGGTTTCATAAAACTACTACTGGGACTGTCTCTAACCCACTCTGTATTGTTTTCTTTTGAAGACAGTGGAACTCTTACAGGCCCTCTCTAGGGACTACCTCCTCACTAGACACTCTGCCTCTCTTCTCCTACTAGATTCCCTTGGCTGGATTCTTTTTCTTTCTCTTTGCTTCCCAACTACTGTAGGAAGCCCGAAGGCCCCTCTGGCCTCTGTACATATGTTGGGTCAGAGTGAACCAGCACCCATGAACACGCCACCAATGACCATGGATGGATCACACCAGCCGCATACATTGTAAAGGTTCTCCTGCTACACTTCTCAACCAAAGAGGCAGACTGTGTCCTTCATCAAGCATTAGAAACTTCCATATTCCTTCTCTAGAATCTTGAAGTCTTTTTCTAATGCAGTGGGCGGGTCCTTGCTGAAGCCGATGAGAAAAAATCCAAACATGCAGAAGGGGGCGAAACTGTAGGCAGCCGGTGTAAGAATGAGTACCAGTAACAGGATCCCACCCACGACGATGAGTACGGTGCGCATGACTTCTTTCTCGCGTATGTTTGCCCGCCTATCCAATTTATCATCGTCCCGCAGTTTCTCCGCCTCAGCAAAAATCGACTCCCATTCCGACTCAGAACTGCCGATCCACACTATCTGTTTCCCTTGACGTGGTGGGTTGCTACGGCTAGTGCCTTTCACGAAGAGCTTCGCCTCGCTCGGCGTCATCTTCCCCATCCTCACGCACAGCACCGCATACTTCAGCAGTCCCGTCTCCACCTCCATCGACAACTTGCTGTGGACTATATAATGATTCTCAGTTTCAAATCCTGCAAAAAAATTACTACTCTCAGATCTCACCAAAGCTTACAATCTGTATCAGTTATGGAACGTCTTTGCGTTTCTTCTCTATAAATCCTTCGACAAAAACAACTCCTCCTGCTCCAAAGCCGCGCGCAACGACCTGCAGGATCTTCCACCCTTTGCCGATCTCCTTCGTCGTGTTTCTTTCCGCGTTTTCCCGACAGTCCCGTCCAAGCACCGGCGCCTACATCATCCGTTCCGTTTTCATCCATCCACGGTTTCCTTTTTTAGCGAATTTTTCAATAGGAGTCAATTGGGTTGCCCAAAGTTTGAGCCCCAATTAACTTACTAGCATGGTTTTCATTGACAAATTCATCCAATGATTTTAAAACTTGGTTGAAATTCACCATGGCCAAAGTTTATTTTGAATAGTTTGATATTGTCTTATATGTTCCAAGGTTGGAAATCATTTAGTCATTACCCATTTACTCGGTGCAATAAACTAATACCCTTCAATTTTAAATCTAACATCAATTGGTTAGTAGAAGTTTGTGTGTGACATTCAATTTTTGTTTAACTTGGGTTGTTTCAGAAACTTTGATGTAATTGTTTTGTTAACAACTTCAACCATGGGAAAAGAATGTGTGTGAGCATTCATAAATTTATCATTCACAACAAGTCATGACATGCATATTTTAGTCAAATTGAAACATTGTCAAGTTGACAATATCAAGTAGTTGTTTGTTTTGCCTGCAAGTTGTACAACTTGAGTCACCTTTTTTCTAGCATTGAATTCTACTCATGTGGCTTGTGCCATTGGCCCAAGTATGAACTTTAAGATTTTTAGTTTCGTTTCAACAAAGATTAAGTTACTCAAAATTCAACATCTCTTGCAACATACCTCTACAAATTACCAAAGCATCTCTATAAAGTCCTATTTATTGAGCACATCTTATTCCAATAACATCAAAGGGATACTTCAATTTCCTTCAAATGTTTAGTTTTGATTTTATGGAATTTTCAATGAAACCACCTTTGTGGACCAATGTTGAACAATTTTTTAATTGTTGCAACCTTGCAAAACTTTATTGATAGACACATTGTAGATTAGGAAAATGTACAAAGGGATTAAAATAATAATAATGGAGAATTTACATAACATCAAATTAACTCAAACTAGATGTTAAAACCTATCCATGTTAAAAACCAATTGCTTGTAGTAGGTTAGTTGTATTTTTTCATATTAAAACCAACCACTTGCAATAAGTCAGTTGTGGAGATGGGAGATGTGTTTTGAAAAGGTGGAAATTAGGAAATAGTTAAGCCTATGGCTATCACCCAACTTAAAATGGAGGATGTTTGCAACCTTTGTAATGTGATTGAATTTTTTTGCTGAAAAAAAATAACCAAGACATAAAGAAGAGGGCCTTCTAGTCCTTGCAAACTCCATATGGCATTGGCATAATTTTGTAAAACACATCTGCTTACTTATGTAAACATTCAAATACCTCCACTGCTAAGGGGAGGAATTGATTAGTAGGGCGTCAATTGTGATAGCTTTGTTATTTGGCTTGAACCACATTGAAAATAATAAATCTTTGGGTGGTGCAAAATCAAGGAAATAAGTTCATTCATGTTTACAATAACAACATCGACTAAGGTGCAAATGTCATTTTTGGTGAGCACAATGTCAACTTATCGACATGAGGAATTAAATGTGTTTAAAGGAAACACATGTAGTTGTTCTCGTCCCACATGGAAACCAATAAAGGTGTCACAAACTGCATCATGGGTTCCTTTACGTTCATTGCTTTGAGCACAACATAAGAGGTGGATATCCATAAGGTCGATGGAATGTGTGCACACACATCAAGAGAGACTTGCAATTGAGGGATGGGGCAATCCAAATCATATTCAAAGTGTTAGGGAAAAGATCGGAGAAGCTAGTCAAAAGCTTGGGAAGATTGGTCAAAATGTAAGCCAAACATTCGCCCCTAGGCCAAAACATGATAAAATGTGAGCATGTTGGGCTTTAGATATCCCATTGGAATACAAATTAGTATATGGTGTAAATGTTCTAAGATGGAATCTTGAAATCAAACCATTTGTTGCATGATGAATTGTTCAAACAAAAAAACATAATCGTAAATTAAAGGTGGTAGGAAATCACAGGCTACCTTAAAGTGTTGCTAGAAAGGGAAGGTGTTATTATTGACTTGTGTTAAGGCTTCATGAAGGAAGGATGTTGATCAACCATAAACCTAGCAGCTATGATTGAGGCTACAAAGGCCCAACTCTTTAAATAGACTGTTGGGGCGATAGTGGCCATTGGTATGAGTCTGATGCCACCAAAAGTTATTGGGAAAAAGGTTTATTTATGTGCTAGAAGTCTTTATGGGTTGTTAAAGGATCTTAGCCCCAAGAGGTGCCCAAACATTTGAAAGAAGGTGGAGTCAAAAGAAGTGAAGGTTTCTATGAAAGTGGAAAAAAGAGGTGTACATTGTAGGAGATATGAAAGCCATTGCACGAAATAGTGAATTGGAATTCTAAAGGCTACTTGGACATCATTGATTATAAGGAGAAGATCCACATGTCAAACATCCTCTAATAGGGCATCTTTGATGAAGGATAATGTGAATGATGAAGTGCCCAATGGAACTCTCACAATTTTAATTCCTTTTGACCAGGTGGCACTAGAAGAAAAACACTTATTTTTGACTGGTCTTTGCAACTAAATTTTAGTTACAAGCGACATTTGCAACTAAAATCCCTTTAGTTGCCTTGGACAAGTTGCTTGTGATATTAGTCGCAAACGACAAGGGGTATTGGATGAACGAAAAAGTCAACAAATACAAGTTCATCCTTTGACTCCATTGTATACATATTGTCACATGCAACTAAGATGCAACTATTTTGGTCATTATTGAGGGCAAATGTTGTGTTGCCACATGTCCCAATATTTAATTATTTAACATTATTATTATTATTATTTTGAAATCATCTAGGACGTTTAATTCACATGTTTGGATGATTTAGATTATGACATGGGGCCCAATGTTAACATGCCACATGGCATTATAAATGAATTTAATACAAAATAATAATAATATTAGGTTGGTAGGTACTTATATATGTACATAAGTAGGTGCTTACAAATTTAGGGCAAATACCTACCTACCTATTTAAGTAAAAATGTAAGTAGGTAGGTTTTACCTTCCTAGGTTAAATGCCTATTCATATAGGTAGGTACTTATGTAGGTAGGTACATAAATCAAACCTAAGTGGGTAGGTCAAACTATGCACCTATTTAACTACTTATCCACCTATGTACATAAGTAAGTTGGGGAGGTAGGTAATTTAAAATTCTGCACAATTTTTTTTTTTGTTTGGGTTAAACCTATTGAATGGTTCATCCCATGTGTACACATTTTTTAATGTGAAATATGATGATCACACCCTTTGTTTATATAATGTTCAAACTAGGATTCAAGAATAAACAATATGGGATAAATTTTGAAGTTGCAACTTCAAAACTTTTCTCATGTTTTTTTTTATTAATTTATAGATTTCTAAACAATTCAAGTACATCGTTCATTAGATAATCATTTGAATAATAATGATTAAATTTAACATATATTTAAAATATAACTAAACCCTACAACTATTAAGTATTCATTATCAATTATTTAAATAATTAATAACTTTTTAATATTTAACTAACTAGCTATTTAGTTACTCACAACTTGTCGATACATAATTCATACATAAATAAATAACTTAAATCTTTTTAAATATTTCCTTATTTTTAAAAATTTGGTCGAATTATAGACAATATAATTGATATAAAAATAATTTCATTATCATACTTAAAAATTATTATTATCAATAATTATTTTCAAATTTAAAATAATGAACTAGTAATTTCTATTAGAAAATAAATTCCCACACAAATTATTTATTTTAAAAGTAACATTAAACTAATTATTGTAATTATTATATAAATAAATTTATTATTGGCAATTTTGTTATCAGTCAAATAAATGTTTATTTTCCATTGGCATTAATAGCTATAAATATAATAATCTGCTGAACATGTATTGATATTTTTTAATTACTGTAATATCATTATTAAAATATTTATCATAGATAAGTAATTAAATATTTTTAATTATATAATATAAAAACTTATGCTGTAAGTATTTAGTGTAAGTTATAGCTAATAAATATAATCATTTATAATTATTTATAAAAGTGACATAATATGAACAAATAGTTATAAAAAACACATATTTTAATTGATTATATTAAAATCCATGCAATTATGGCCATAACATTAATTATTTTAATGAAATTATGATTATTCTGGAAAATTAAATAAGAACTAAATTTATAAATTATAAATTATAGATTATAATACGAAAATTTAATTATAAATTAATTATTCAAGTATTGTAATTCTAACTTACAAATAAATTATGTAATTACAATGAATTTATGTCACAACAGAATAATAATTATTAATATAAAATTTTAATTTTTTTATACTAACAATTTATTGTAAATTAATAAATAATGATTAATATATAGAATTATTTTTAGTGTATATATTTTTTAAATACATTAATTACAGAAAATTTGTTCATTATTTTAATTTTTGAAATAAAAATCTTAACTATAGGACATAACTTTTCAATTAGGATAAATTTGTTTAATATTATTAAATCATAAGTGTTGTAAATACAATAGTTATGTTTTATGATAGGGAAGTGTCATTTTAATTAATGTGAAAATTGATATTGTTATATTATGTATTTATTCTACATCATCAGTAAATAATAAGTAAATAATTTATCATAATTATTTTTAATTTTTAGTAAAATTATTTTAATTTTTTGTTATGTAGAAACAATCATATATTGTAAGTACATAATTGAATATTATAATATATTGGAATGTAATTCTTACAATTATAAAAATTAAATTAATTCATTTAATTATTGTCGAAATATATCAATTTTTAAATATTAAATAATTAAATTATGAATAATTAAACTGAATTATAAATTATGGGTTTATTATAATTAATGTATTAATAAAATATTTTTATGATTATATTGTAATTATAGTAATTTTATTGTTATTAAAAAATATATAAATATTTTGTAGAATAGTCTATGTTGGAATGTATTTAATTTTTTGAAATTATAAATAATTTAATTTAAAGAAATTAATATAATTACACTAATCATGTCAATGATTTGAATTACAATAAAAATACTATGAATATTAAGTTTAATTAGAAATCAAATAAATATTGTAATTGATGTGTATAAACATATGTTAATTGCGATGAAACACCACTTCATTTATGACTAATGGGACTTTAATTGGTTACTTTTGGATGATAAATCCAACCTATATATAGATGTAAACCAATTTAGTCACAGACTAGTTGTAAGTTAGTCACAGGTGATTCAATTGATGTTAGCATGATGTCACACTAGTCGCAAAAAGCAAAAATTTAGTAGTAAAAATCAAATAGTCACAAGTAGTTGTAAATGTGTTGGTCACATATTGGCCTTTTTCTTCTAGTGTGGTAAACTATGATAGGGTGTTGAAGTTAGGCAGTAAGCCAAAGGGTGACCATGTTACACATTTATGAAGTTGGATAGAAAGATTTATTGCACAAAGCTCAATTTGCAAATGTTCATATTTACAAGTTTTTAGATTAAATATATAGGCATACATTTGGCAATTCCTAATGTGCTAAACTTTGAACCTTACTTCCAATATGACAAATTTAAAAAACCCCATACCCACCCCTTCCTTTGAACCATTGACCTCACTTTTCTAAAATTTAACCTTATTTTCATACAACATTAAAAAATGTTCAAGGTTTTTTATTTTTTTAAACTTGACATGCAACAAGTTTGGAAACCATTCAAATTGATTATGAGGTTCTTTCAAATAAATTGAATTTTTGCAAAATTTGAAAATTGTTTACATTTTTCCAATGTTCTTTCATTGGGATCATTCAACATTCTATGTTACAATTTTTCTTTGGTTCTTTGAATACAACCTTGAAACAACAAGATTGTATGCGACAATTTTTTTCTAACTCTTTGAATGCAACCTTGAAACAACAAGATTCTACACTACAATTTTTCTCCAACTCTTTAAATGCAACCTTGAAACAACAAAAACCATTACTTGTTTTCTCTATAGATTTATTCATTTATAAAAAACCTTTTGACATGTTGTGTGTTTTTTCTATTCTTTTATTGTTTCTTATGTGTTTGGTGTGCCTTTATTCCTATGAAGTTTTTAGCAAACTCAAGGTGTGTTATGTGACTACAAGTGCGTCATTTCACTTTTGTTACCACCACTTGCATATGTTTGCCATTTGTTCACCCCTTCAAATCATTGCTAGTTGTGATTCTTTCTTAGTGTTCTCACCTTGCCATTTCTTTGCTATAACTACCATGGAGTTTTCAACTTTAAACACTTTCACTAGCATGAAAACCAAACCTAATGGCTTGTATGTTTTGTTGGGCCTTTGGAAGGGTGTCATAGTAATAACATTATGAATGGCTTAGAATAAGATGCCCCATCCAACGTCGGCACTTATGACCTTGTAGTGCAAAAAATTTGAAGAAGCAAAAAAAACTTTGGAATTTTCATCAAAAGACTTTTCACACTTGGGCCTTCTTTAAAGTGAATACCAACCAACATGTTGAATTGAGGCAAAGTCAAGTCATGAGATGAATTATTTATCATAATGAAACAATCGGCCTTGAAATTCTAGCCTTGCACACAAGATGGTCACAAAGGCTTCATTGTTTATCACAAGGTTAATGGAATATCAACCATGAAAAAACATGTGAAGCAAGATCATGTTGTTTTAATTAAAAAGATATGTAAAAGGAAGTACATGTTCATTCTCAAAATCTTCTTGATCGAGAATTAACTATTAAATAATAAAATATTACCCAAAGTCCCATCTCTAGATATTTGTTCTCTTTTTATCCATTCTCAAAGACCATGAAACATAGAAAGGGTCCTTGGAGGACATCATGTTTGTGATTAAATTTTTTACCACAAGGGGTTGTTAAGTCTATTTGGTTATAGAAATTGGTTTTTCAGTTGTGCCTAAAGGTGAACTTCCCATATATAAAGGTTTTCATTGAAAACAATTTTGCATTCATGAACAAGACCTTAGTAGAATATGTGTAACCTACTTTGATTAAATGTTTGTCAACCACATGCACATCCAAAAAGGCCCGTGATGTTTTTGCAATGGTTGTTAATTTTTTCTTCAACAATTTGGAGCCAAAACACATCACTATTGGGTTGTTTCATGCCGAGGATACTAATGGTGTTGTCATGTTTGTGAAGCTGAAACAAATCCTTGGCAAACTTTTATTCGCACAAAATATTGTGATATGTGTCATAGGCAAAAGGTCCAATTTGCAAACTTGTGCAATAACTTTCAATTTGATTATGTAATGTGATGGCCTTGGCATGGTTAAGCCATTTGATGGCTCCTATTTTGGGCATGCATTATCAAAGGTATGTCAATATAATCCCACTTTAGATGGCAATGTGGCTTTTGAATTACATTATGCATCAATATAAAAGTTTGTCCAATTAGACATCCAAAAATGTATCAATAGCCAAGAATTTCAAAATGGAACATAATAAATTTACTGCAATTTTTTTTCTATGGCTAATTTTTTTGAATGAAAATCAATTTTTGATTTATTCCTTAGTTAGGTTGAATATTGAACTTTAAAAGTGCAAGACTTGTAAGGTTTGATTCTTGTAAAAATTATGTCAATAAGGTTGCAGTGAATGAAAGGAAAGGTTTCATTAATGATAAATGATAATTGTTACCGAGCCCTAATTTGAGTTCTACATCTATTTTGATGTTTACAATACTACTTGTGTTTATTGTAATGATTTTTTTGGGACATTCATGGATTTTTTTCCCTTGGTCTGATTTGTGGTTTTCCTCCATTACGAATTTTTTTCATGGTTCATGGTTGATTTCTTTGTTGCCTAATTTTCTTTGGTTGATTTATCTAAACTAGAGTTAATTGGTTAGATTGAACATTGAACATGGATATTAAAAAATTCAAAATTTGCAATGAAAGTTATAACCTAATGTTTGAATCATTATTTGCAGACAACAACAATTGGAAGCTTAATTTGATAAGAAATTTGGAAGGTTTTTTGGAGGACTTCTTATTAATACATATCTCACAACTCCAACTAAGGGAGCTTAGTTTTTGAACAAAGTTTCAAAAAAAGAAGATCATGGTTTATATGGTGATACGAATAAAATGAACTGATAGAATTCAAGATTCATGCCTTTTTAGATAAGATGGTTTTGAAATTCAAAAAGCTCTAAACACCATTTTATGAGGAACTTTATGAAACTTCAATGAAAAGCTCAAAAACTTTAATAGCAATTCGGTAAAACTTCATTGCACTTTTGAACCTTTGAAACTTGTTATTTTGATGTTTATAGTTTTTATAAAAGTGATTTTCTTTGATCTTCATCAACATGTTTTTGTTTTTAAGGATCATTTATGACTTTTTCTATGGTTGACTTTTTTCCATGACTAATTTCTTTTTAAATGGGCTATTGCAAACCAATGAATACATAGCCCAAAAAAATCACCATGGAATTTTAATGGAAGGTCAATTGGAGTTAGAAGTAGCCAAAAAAATGAGACATGTGTGAGCTCTAAGAGGCCTAGTGGAATGAAAGCCCCCTTCTTCCAATGTCAATTGTTCCCTTCTTTCAAAAATTCCATTAGCAAGCATGTTGGATGAATGGAAATGTCTAATTGATGATGCACAACAATTGTTACCAAGCCCTAGGCTAAGTTCTAGCAAGCATCAAAAGCTTTGGAAAGAGGAGCTTGAATAAGTGCTTAAAATGAAATAAGATGGAAGATGAAAACAATTGGATAAATAAGGTTCTCCATTGGACTACCATCAACCATGTACAATGTACAATCCTTTTGCAAGGTGCAAGCCCTTTTTGTCCTTCTCTATATGTGTTTTTATTTATTTTTGACTTTTTATAATTTGTGATCTTTTATATAACTTGTTTATACTTTCAATTAGTAAACAAGTTTTGTTCTTTGTTTCAACTACCAATTGTAACTTGGTAGTGTCGGGTCATCTTTTCATTTTGGCCCCATCTTTGGCTCTTTTATCCTCTAGATCTTGTATTTAGTAACATTAGGGTGTTTATGCACATGTGGATGATATAATTTTTAGTTGTGTAAGGTTTTGAATTTTGTGGTTTGATATTGAACATATTAATAATTTTTGTGAACAAAAATTGGCCCTTTAATCCAAAGGTTGGGTGTTCTAATATTTCTAACCTTGCAAATACATGTGAAGTAGGATCAATGTTGATGAAAGAGATTGTGCATAATTCAAAGATGAGGTTGAACTAGAAGAATTTTTGGATCATTGTGATTTTTTATTTTCTTTTTTGATATGGATCATTGAGGTTTTTTTTCATGGTTGTTTTGTACTTTAGATTTTGAATTTGTAATGTAAGTGCATTGATTGAAGGAAAATGCATTTGGGTTGTTCCTCTTTAGCTTCATTGTTTATTATTTGTTGTCCATGGTTAATTTCAAAATAATTTGTAGTTTCAATGCCTTATTGAAAGCAAGAACATTGAGTTCTTCTTTCTACCTTCATAAAAACTAGAAACCTAGTTGATTTCAAAGGCTTCTATATTGCAAGTGAACATTAAAAGAATGCATATTAAAGGTATGGGCTCACAGTTGGAATAATTGACTTTGGCAATTTGATAATTGGAAGAATGCGACCAACATTGGGATTGTAATCGGTCAATTTGCTTCAAAAACCCGAATTAAAGAACTATCCTTTGAATTAAAAAATTGAAAGAATTTTGTTGGGATAGGGGCTTGCCTAAGAATTGTTTTGTTTAATTGGCCAATTTCTCTAAAAGAAATCATTCAAAAGAACAACCCTTTCAAACCCTCATAACTAGTTGATTCTTACAAATCTTTATTTTTTAAGGAATTGAAAACAATTCTTATCATTTTAGACCTAATACAAGCAACTTTACTTTTCTAGTCTTGTGCAACTCAAGGATTTGCCACCTTCAACATGGCTCAAGCCAAAAAAAGGAGTTATTGCAATCGACACCCCACTAATCAATTCCTCCTTTTAGCAATTGAAATATTTGCATGTTTACACAAACATGCTAATGTGTCTTTACACAATTGTGCCTATACCATTTGGAGCTTAAAAAAGGCCATAGGGCTTTCATCTTTTTGTCTTGGTTACTTTTCTTTGTCAAAAAAATTCAATCATTTTGTAAAGGATGCAAGCATCCTCCATCTTAAGTCGGGCAATAGCTATAGGTCTAGCTACGTCCCAACTTCCACCTCTTCAAAACACACCTCCCATCACCACAACTGACCTATTACAAGCAATCAATTTAAGACATTGAAAAATATAGCCAACCTACTACTACATGCGGTCAGTTTTTGACATGAAGAGATTTTGACATCTATTTCGAGCTACCTAGATGCCTTGTAAATTATCCCTTTTCCCTTTTCTTATTCCTTTGTACATTTTCCAAATCTATGGTGTGTTTGTTAATAAAGTTTTGTAGGGTTGCATCAATTGTTTATCTAAAATCTCTTTTCCATAAGAACCAGAATTGACACTTCTTCGCAAAAATAAAGAACCACCCAACATTGCTGGGGACCAGTGTTATTCATTTTAGCCATTTTTTCACACGATGGGGACCAAAAGAAAAATCCAGTGGCAATTCTACTAAGGGGTTTTTTATGAAAAAGATACACAAAAGTCGCCTCTTATTGAGGGGAAAATAAAAAAGTTAGAAGTCGCCAAATTTAGACAGTGAGTTTATCTAGGTCGCCAGAACTAGGCAGTATTCCAAAAAACAATTCTACTGTCCTGTCTGACCTGTAGCCAAATCTGGTTCGCTGCTCTTGTGGATGAGTGCCAGTTCACCTACTTCACAAAATAGGGGAAAAAAACCCTGCCTTGGATCCTTGCTCATCAAGGGCTTTCCAACAGTACCAAGTGTGTAATAAAACGCGGGATGGGCAAAACAAACAAACAAATTTCAGTGATGAGTAATCGGAACTGGTATATGGGGGATATTTTTTGGGGAATCCTTTGTACGGTTGTCTATAGACCATTTTGAAGACAATTTCAATAATAACTACCTCATTTTCAACCCTAATTTTTATTTTTTTTCTTAATAATTTTTATTTTTTTTTATTAAATTTCTTAATAACTTATCTTCCACCTTGCGTAGGGTGGCTTTAGACGAGGGTCTAAGGTTCAATGAATTCAAGCAATCTTATTGGTCGAAAGCTTTAAATTAGTCGCAAGGCCTTTAGAGAAGGGTTGAAGACCAAAAAGTGGCAAATTCAGGCTAAACCTACATGGCACATGGCACCTGTTTTGGAGGGAAAATCAATTGGTTCAAAAGACCAAAAAACAGTGCTAAAAGGAGAGCTCCTGATTGGGAGAACCAAAAATCAGGCTAGGGACCAAGGTACAGTCCAACTCAAGGATTCAATTTGCTTCAAATCAGTCCAAATTGGTTCCAAGGAAATCGTACCCTGGACCCTCCTCTAAAGTGGGCCTTAGTAACCACCTCCATTTTATAACTACCTCACTTTTTCCCCTATCCACCAATATGGACATGAAAAAACAAACTAACATGTGTCTTTTTATGTCCATGAAATGTATATCAATTAAACTTAAACTTGACATTGACATAAATAAAAGCCAGATGAAAAATTTAAAAAATTAAAAAATAATTGATGGTCACTAGTAGTGCACAGCAAAGCAGAGCCTAAATAGGTAGATAGATAGTGATTTGGGCAAGGATTTGTTTTCAGCCCTAAAATTTAATAATTATTTAATATAAAACCATGGTGAAAAATATGGTCAATAAAAAAATATATATGTAGAAATAGATTAATAGGTGAACATTTGGCAAATAGTAACTAATTTTATCAAGCTAGGGAAAAAAATAATTAGAAAGGCTTTTTTGGCCAAGATATTAGACACCATTGTGTGCAAGTTCATAGGGTTTGTGCAAAACATCCACTTGCTATCATGCTTACACCTTCAAACAAGCCAGCCACTGTGCGCACAATGGCTCCCTCCCTCAAGGCAAAGCTCAAAAACCAGCAATAGTTAACAGTTACAATAAGAAATGTTCCATGTAATAACCCAAAAAACAAATTCACAACTCACAATAACATCTCATGACCGTTCTGCAAAATGTGGGACAAAATGAGGACTACATCATTGCCAAATCTCTCCCTGGCAAGGTTCTGCTACTGTTTGCACATGAGCTTTTGCTCACTTACTGAAAAACAAAATGGTACCTTTCCTTTGTTGCAATCCATGTCCAAACTTTAAATTAATGCTTGAGCAACTGCGAAGGTAGGTATTGCTATCTTGGCTTTCAAACTGTGCAAAAAGTATTTCAGCACCTCCACCTTGAAGACCCATTTTTGGGAACTTGAAGATTTCCTATAAATAATATTGACCGTAATTTGAGATGACACTAGAGACACGCGTAGGATCTGTCAGGTAATGATATTAACAAAACTAGCGAGACACTGTCAGAGCATGAAAACACCAATTTCATCAATGCAATTGTCAAATCTTCAACATATGCAAAGTGGTTGAACTGATCAAGAAACAATCACAAATGAGGTTTGTGTCTTGGTTTGTGCATACAATCCTGGATCACCGGAACATGCTTGTTTTCACAGCTCCTAGGAGGCCTCTTTGTGCTGCATAAATGGCAGATATGGAATTAGTCCATTCAAATGTAAACTATCTAGCTCAAATATTTCAATAAAGCTATTCTGAAGTTTTGATCCAATGAAAGCTGTGAAACACATCTCAGAGTACCAACTTGGTGGGGGGAAACACCATGCCAGTTGACAAAACTTTACTAACTATTTAGAATGCTCAGAGCTTGCTGTAAGACAGGTCAAATTTAACCCTCATTACAGCTACTTTCATCTTTAGATATGCAAGTCTCTCTTTACGTCCCTATTGTTTATTCTGTAACCATCACTACTCTAAAATTGATTGCAGAAGTACTGAACAATTCACTGCAAGTCAAAGCCTCTCTCATCTTGAGACAAGAAGCTACAAAAACTGAGCCAACCCCCAATCTATGGTAGCACAGCATGGAATCTTTTCATGACCTGGAGTTGTATATGGGTGTACCTGTAAGGTGCCAGAATTGACTGCTGGGATGGAGCTGGATTCATGACCATCCCCGTGTTGAAGGGAAGGTTTTTTATGTTACAGCCTCAGGGGCAGAATTACAGTATGGTGTGTGGAGGCACACCAGGCGTGTGCTGGTCAGGCAAGCAGTCGCAAACACTAAGCCCAACAGAAGTCCCAGAAAAGCATTCCTGGGGTTCACACCAAAAGCTCGCCGAAGAAGTTTGCCACCAAAGGCAGGATAGAGGCTCCCACAAGCCACAACCATCCAATAATCAAGCCCTTGATAACCTATTCCCATAAGGATGGCCAAAATAGCAGCAATTGGACCAGCCAATCCTGTGAGAGCAGCAGCTAGCATAGCACCCCTCCCACTGTGTGTGCCACCATGAATTGTGCTTGCCACTGAGACCCCTCGTGGAAGACCATGAAGTGAAACAGGTAGAAGTAGATGGACACCAAGACCATAAGCTTTTGGTGCTGCAACCCCTAATGCTAACCCTTCAGCAAATGCATGAAACCCCATCATTAGTGAGGCCAGGCAAGCCATTTGTGCCACTGGGCTCATGACCTTTCCAGGATCTGATCGCACTGTCTCAGCTTTTAGTGACTTTCTTTTCATGTGGACAATCTTCCTAAGTATATATTGGACAAAAGTACCAGCACCCAACAGAGAGCAAACTTGGAACATGTTCATTTTCCCTCCGGACCATAATTGCAGGGGCCGCCAGCTAGCCAACACAAAGGCAACTCCAGCACCAATTCCAGTGAGGAGGGTTGCTGGTAATCTGACTGAACTCGCAAGTACTGTAATGACAAGTCCACCAAAAAAAGGTCCCAATCCAAAGAAAAGTGAAACCACCAACGCAGAAAGATTCTCCCACCTTGGAGCATGATCGAAATTCTCCAAAATTGCACTGAGAGCTTCCATAAATGCAACAGAAAGTGTGGCAGCTGAAGCCACCTGTGAGTGGCTTGCATCCCGGAAACTATCTGGCATAACCTCTGCAACCACCATCCATATCATGCAGCCTGCTGCAAAGCCCATACAAAATGGCAAGACTTGGGTAAAAGCTTCTGCACACAGGAATGCAGGAACAGCAACCAGGGGCTGTGGCAGTGATGTGAAGATGCTCCACAACATGGAGTGCTTGGCTGATATTCCTTGTTGTGAAAGAACCATGCTCACTGCTAATCCCTCTGGAATGTTATGAACAGCAATTGCTATAGTCACCATTAATCCCTGAGACAATCCCTTTGAGCCTGCAAAGGAAACCCCAACTCCTGACCCTTCCCCAAATGAGTGCAGTGTCATAATAGAAACAACTAGAATCATTTTGCGCATATCAGCCCCCTTCACATCTTGCATGCGAACTTCCCCACAGCCTTGCAACATCTTCTGGCTGATAAGAATGAACAATCCACCAAACAGGATGCCAACAACCACCCAGCTACCAGATCCATACTTCTGGCCCTCTTGTATGAGATCAAAGCTTGCTGCTAGCATAACCCCAGATGCAACACCATTGCACATTCCAGCCCATTGTGCCTCCAGCTCCATGAAGAAGAAGGGGACTGCTCCCAGCCCTGTTGCTACTGCCATCCCCAGTGTGAGCAGTGCAACAGTTGAGACTGGAACTCTCTGTTCCACAGACTTTGCCACCACATCTTCTCTTATTACATTGACATCATCTTGTTGCTCTGGCAGCACATCCTTGGGCATCCCTGCAGCTGTTGCCTTTGGATCCACATCCTTGTTTCGCTGTGCATTGTCAGACCTCCTTCTTATGCCTGCTAAGATTGTAGCCCTGTCATTGATCCATGCCGGCTTTCCAGTAGCAATGCCCTCCACTAGAGGGATGACAGGGTAGAGCATTTGCAGCAAAAGAACTACTGTAACATAAAATAACAGAGTGGAACACGCCTGATTTCTAGACTTTCTGGCCATGCTGCAGCCTGATGCCATCCTCAAACTTTCCATAATTACTGTTTCAAATTTGCTTGTCTTCATTCGAAAGGCTCAGAAATGGCAGCAGCAAGGGTTTCTATGAAGGATGCAACCATTGCATCCTTCCTTCCTTCTACTACAAACCTCTTTTCAAGTCAGCACCCTCTGCAATGCAATGACACATTTATGAGATGAACTCAGGCTTGATCGCATCACTCCTCTCGCCAGAGAATGATCGATTACCCAAGTAAATTCCAGAACAAAACCCTAATTCTTGTGTACATAGTTGTGCTTTGCGAGCTCGATGGGATCCTCAATCTTTCTGGCATAGTTTCTGTCTGGCCACAAAAGAAAGCACCCCGCTCACCTCTTATGCTCCTCGTGGTCATCGTCGTGGTCGCGTAGCGACATCTCCCTTCCCACATCATCGCCCTATTTCTCCTTTCTGCAACCGCGCCGTCGCCGACGCCAACGCTGCTTCTTCCCAATTCCCTTCAAAACTCCCATTCCTCAACGCTCAAAACAAGCTCAACCGCTGGATCCTGTCCACGGAACCAAAAAGCAAAAGGGCAAAAAAGGAGAAGAAGAAGAAGAAGAAAAGAAGGAGAAGACAACCTAGAGACACCACCACTAACGCATTTCCAAAAGAACAAAAAGAGCGATATTCAGCAGGATCCGAATCGAGGCAAAAAGCACGTCAAGTGTCAAGTCCTTGCTAGTAGCTGTGCGAGACACCACCACCACAATTGCCGCAATTATTGTCGGAGGCAGAATTGCAGCACCAAAGCGTTTATATCCCGCTAGCGATGGCACCCAACCAAAATGAGAGAGGGGGCAGAAAATGAGGGGATTCGCGAATGGCATTTGTTTGATCCGTTCGGGAGCCCCGCTGAGTGTGCAAAAGGCAACGAAAGAACCGCATTACTTCCTTTCCCTTTCTTCTTTTCTTCCCTTCCCTTTCCTTTCCTTTCCTTCCTTTTCTTCATTAGGAAACACAGGGTGCAAGTAATTTCTTTCTTTTCCTTCATTTGCTTTGTTGGCCTTGCCTACCAAAAGCAAGGATTTTGTGTTTAGATTCATTATAGAGAATAAATAGTAAGTAGCTTAAGGGATTTTGGCCCCTAGTTAATAGGCCCTATTTTGATACGAGGATTTTTGAAAGAGGATATTTTGGCTTGTGTTGAAACTTGAGATTAGTTACAGAGTTATTATAATATCTTGAAGGATTTTGGTTTTGTTTTGGAGGATTTTTTTGAAGATTAGGTCTATTTTTGCAGGGTGAAATATTTGAGTTTCCATAATTCTTTCTTTTGCCTTAAGATACTTTTTTAATGGAAATGGCAAGGCCACAAGTGTGACACACCCCTTTTGTTAGGAAATGGGGTGCTAGCATTTTCTTTCCTTTTTTTTTCTCTCTTTTTCTTTGTCAGAAAATGGGTACCAATAATTTTATTTTATTTTCTCTCTTTTTCTTTGTTAGGAAATGGGTGCCAGTAAAGAGGGTATTCTCAAAAAATAAACAGGTGCAATTGATTTTTTTAGTTTGCTTAGTTAGGACATAGTGCCAGTAATTTATTTTTTTCTGCTTCTTTTGCTTTGTTAGGAAATGGGTGCCAATAATTTCCTCCTTTTTTTTCCCTTCCTTCCTTTCATTAGTTATATGTTTTTTCATCCATCCACATGAGGGTTGTGAGGTCGATTTCAAACCTCTAAACAGAAGGTTTTGTATGATAACCAACACCCTCTTGTGGTTCATCTCATCCATAAGAACACCTCCATACATCAGCAACAGTTTAAATCGCCTCGAAACTATACCTTAAATGAAGTTCATCTTAAATACTATGTAAGTTCACCTTGCACCATAACCTAATCATTCTCAATATGTGGTAAGAATAATTGAATAGGATACTTCGGGGCTTGAGAATCCATGCAAAATGTTCAAGGTAAAGCAATGCTTTGGTAAAACATGGAAACATTTTAAAAACACCCACCCAAACAGCAAATGAAAAAATAAGCTAGGTAAGAGCATCTCCAATGGTGCTCAGTATGTAACTCTGGATAGTAAAATTAAATGTCTAAGTTTAGCTGTTTTTTTTGGGCAACCCCACCAATAAAACTGAAACTGCATATACATGGGGACTACTAATAGCAAGCCACCTGGACCAATCATTGTGCTCGACCAATCACAAATACTGAGCCGCAGTCAGGTGCAATTTATTACACTCTTTTTGGGAGGTGCACAACTTTGTTGTGCCTTTTACCAGCCTCGGCAAGCTGCACGAATTTGGTGCCTAAAAACCAATTTCGTGAGCTAAATCACCACACATTTTGACTTTTTCGTTATAAATGTTACTGTCTGGAGTCACATACTGAGCACAGTTGGAGATGCTCTAACATGCCCTCCAATTAGACTAAAAGCAAGTCTACACCAAAAAATTATGTGTTACTTACCTTCTATGTTGAATAGAGACTCTTATTATTAGGGTTTAGTGCAAAGTATGTTTCATATGGGTTGTCTTATTTGTTGTAAAAGGACCCATTTTAGGGTTTAATGCCAAAGACTTATTTCATATGTATTATTGTTGTGTTGGATGAAGACAGGTTTTTAGGGTTTACTGCAAAGAGTATTTGATATGTGTTATTTTGTGTGTTGCATTAACCCAATTTTCAAGGTTTAGTGCAATAACTTATTTCATATGTGTTAATGTTGTCTGTTGAATGAAGACAGTTTTTCTAGGGTTTAGTGCAAGTGTATTTGTGTTTTCTTGCGTGTTGCATAAGAACCCTTTTTAAGGGTTTAGTGCGGGTACGTGTTTTCTTGTGTGTTGCATAAGGGCCCTTTTTAGGGTTTAGTGCAAAAACATGTTTCATATGTATTAACGTTGTGTTTTGAATGAAGACCGTTTTTTAGGGTTTAGTGCAGAGAGGGCGATGGCATCGAGCACCGCAACTGGAGGAGGAGGTGGAGGAGGAGGAGGCACGGTGGGGGCGGCAGCAGGAGGAGGAGGATCAACTTCCAGGAAGTTCAAGCTGCAAAGAGAGAGCGAGCTTCGTGTGGAGGTTGGATGGGAAACTCCTCTTCGTTTACAGTTGATGGCAGGCACTGCTGAAGTGTTTGGCACAGAGCTACCCCCTACATTTTGGCTCTCTTTCCCTCCTGCCTTCAAATTTGCTGTGAGTTCCTTCGCCTGCTGCACCTGTGGATTTTGTGCGTGAACAGCCAGACAGACACAGAGAGAGAGACATCATCCTATTTTTTGTTATACACTCATCAAGTCATTTACACAAGGGCTAGAGGAATCAACCACAAAGACTGTGCCCCCTCTTCTTATCATCTTAGGGTAATAATTCTAGGGTATCACAAAATCTATGAGCAGAATGTGTATCTCACATATCAGTGGACATTGTCATGGTCAAAGATGAATTGAACCTCAATTTTGCTTGGCAAGAATGTGTTTCGCATATGTCAATGGCCACACACACTGTCTTCTCAATAGGGAAAGTGATCATTCTTGCTGTGAGGGGCTTTGTAGGTATTTACATGGCATGGTGCTACAATTGAGCTGGATGGAGTCTCGGAAGTTGCATATGTTGCTGATGAGGTAATTTTTTTTTCTTCAGTGCATGTGGGGGTTTTGCACTGGAGCAGTTTTTTTTTCATATGACAATTTTTTTCTCTCGAGTAGTCATGTGGAATGAAAATCAATCATTTTAAAGAGCTGCAATAAATCACAGTCTACTGCTTCAACACATTTTTCATTGTTTTTGTTGGTGCTCAGACTCCTATGGTGAGCTACATAAATGTGCATGCAGTGCTTGAACGCCGCCGCCAACGTGCCCAAGAGGCTGTTGGGCCATCCACACCCCCTTTGCCTGTTCCAAATCCTCAGCAGCTGGATTCCTCTTCTCCTGCAGTAATTCCTTGATCATCCCCATTGCCTCATGCGATCATATAGCAAAAGTTTTGCATTTTTCTTGGGAAGGCATCTAGTAATGATAATCCTGTGAAGGTGGTGTCAGACTGATCAATGCTCTGGCAGAATGATAGTTCTTTGGAACTACTTTGTGGCAGAACCTTCCTCCATAGATATTGCATTATTTGTTTGTGAAAGCTTTATGCAGATCATGTCAAGTTATTCAATGGGTTTGGTACATTCTGATTTGGACATGCCTACAAGTTAGGTGAAGAGCTGGGAGCAAGTAAAGAGGAAGGTTTCTTAGCAGTAGGGATAGGTAACAACTTCTCTAGTGGAAGGGGAACTTGCCATTGATCCCTGGTCAGTGTAAACAGAAAATTCAGGTTACGGTAGATTACCTTGAGGTTGCTGTATGTATGCTAAAGATCTGAGTTGATGTTTTTGACAGTGAGGATTTGGTTGCAGGGTCCAAGAGTAATAGTCGTGGGACCAACAGATTCTGGGAAGAGCAGCTTGGCTCGGATGCTTTTAGGCTGGGCAGCACGTCTGGGCTGGAAACCCACCTATGTCGATCTGGACATAGGGCAGGGGGCTATCACAATTCCTGGAACAATAGCAGCCACACCTATTGAGATGCCCATCCACCCCATCGAGGGCATCCCACTTGATTTGCCTCTAGTCTATTTCTATGGGCACACCACTCCAAGGTGTGTTTGATGATGGCAAACCAAGCATGATTCAGCATTTGTGTTCTGGCAAACTTCAAAAATGCACTGGTAAAAACTGTTCAATGTTTTTGTAGGAAGGAACATATGATTAGAAGGTTCCTCTGGGTAATCTGGATTCCTTACCAAACATCCTTATGTGATGGAACATCTTTGGATTGAGATGTGCAGCATGAATCCAGAATTGTACAAAGTGTTAGTGAAAGAGCTTGCTCGAACTTTGGAGATTCAATTTGCTGCCAATCCTGGGGTCCGAGCGGCTGGCATGGTGATCAATACAATGGGTTGGGTGGACGGGGTCGGCTATGAGGTGGTTGCCTGAACTTTGTAGATTTAGCTGTTACTAGCTCTTTCCATCAGCTTGTTACTGTTTTCAGAAGAGTGAGCAGTTCCTACCATTTCCAAGTTCTATTAAAATGTTGGGTGCACTTCTGACAAATATAGCCTAGTTGAAAACCTTACAAGTTCTGCCAGATGTCTTTGCTTTTTTTGGGTGAAGTCTTGGTGCTGAATTTTTTGTTGTTTGAAATTTCTGAATTAGTGACTTAATTTAGTGGCAAGTTGTGTGTAGTGAACAGCAATATAGAGCAATTGATATTGAGATGGGCCAGTTTGTTTGTGGGCTGCCTGGGTCACCAGTTGCTATTACATTCAATTGAGACATTGCGAGCTGATGTTGTTTTGGTGCTCGGACAGGTATGGTGCGTATACCTATATACCAATCAAGCACAGCCAGTGTAACAGTATAGGAGTAATGGAACTCATGATTGTAGGATGAATTTTCTATTCAGACATTTAGTCTGGAGACCTGCTTTCCAATGTCTCTATCATCACAAGAAAGTAAGATATGGGTAGCTGAATAATGGATAATCTTGGATTTAGTTCAAAGGTGGGTTAGGCAAGTTATTATGGTGGAATTCGCCATTTGCAGAAATGCCTGTGGTCAGATAGTACTGAAGCAGTCACAGGGTTCTGGAAGGATGCAATTGGTTGTTTAAGGAATCAGTTGAAAGAATTTTCCTGATTAGCATTATCCTTTGCTGTCCAATTTGAGATGTTGAGTGTGCAGTGCAAAACCTCTTTCTTGTACAGGAGAAACTATATAGTATGCTGCAGGACGTGCTCAAAGACAGGCCTGGGGTGGACATTGTAAAGCTTCACAAATCTGGTGGTGTTGTTAACCGTAATTCCAAATATCGACAACGTAGCCGCATTCAGAAAACTAGGGTAAGACCCCCTGCTTTTTCATTGGCTTTCTGTACAAAACTGCAATTGTCTGTGTCCCAGTTTGGGTTGTGAACCTGCACTCCACAATTCCTGGACTACACACAGAATGTTTCAAGAGGGTTGGTTGGAGCATAAGGAAATGAAGGAAATAAACACTGGAATTTTCTGGATCAAGGTGCTGCTCCATTGTTTCAAATGGAGCACCCCTTTTTCTCTTTTCCAAGAACCAGTCCTCCACATATTGTACTCCATTCTGCTCTGTTTGATCAAAAGCTTTTTGTCGGTGCAGGAATATTTCTACGGTCTCATGAATGACCTTTCCCCTCACGCTTCCGTCTCTAATTTCAGTGACCTACAAGTGTTTCGGATAGGGGGAGGTCCACAGGCACCTCGATCTGCCCTCCCAATTGGTGCAGAGCCAACAGCAGATCCTACTCGTATTGTGCCCGTGAGCATCAATCGTGACCTCATACATCTTGTACTGGCCGTCTCCGGTGCAAAAGATCCTGAACACTTGCTATCCAGGTAACATGATAATATGTTCATGTCTGTCATCAAGTATATTATTGTGTTCCAATGGGACTGATATGAAGACTATTGTGTTCCAATGGGACTGAATTGAAGACATCTGCCAAGTTTTGTTTTGAGATACGAAGCAAAAAAAAAGTTAATGGTGGCATGTGGATGATGCACTCAAAACAAAAGTTGTCTTTCAATGAGTTATCTGAGCAGGGAGTTGTGGTTGGGTGCAGTAATGTCCTTGGCTTCATCTACATCACAGACGTTGACATTCCTCGGTCTCTGGGCTTTTTCCTCTCTTCCCTCTTTCATAATACAAACTGTTGAGTTGACGTGTGATACTGTCTCAGTTTTGCAAAGCCTGAAATGCATATCAATCGTGTGATGCGATACCTCTGTAGTGTGAAGAAGCAACGTTCTTTTGAAAAAATTGAAAAAATTGTGCGCTCAAAAGAACGTTGCTTCTTTGCACCATTTCTAAATTGCTGCTAAGAAGAGGCTTTGCTTGCTTGCTTACACAGTTCTTTGTTCAAATGCAGGAAGAAGGTGACGTTTGTGGCACCTTGCCCAGGCCCTTTACCAAATAAATTACTCCTTGCTGGATCTCTTGCATGGGTAGATTGACTTCCCGAGCAATTACTTACTTCTAGAAGGAACAGTAAGTCCAATCAATCATCATGTAAGCAGGTTTCCTGCATCTGGAATCCGTACTCAGGGGACATTATTGTTACCAGGTTTCTGGGCTGCCTACCTTCACAGCAAAGTTTTGCAATTTTTTGTTTCAGTTCAAGGACTACTACTCCACATGCGTTGTTTTGCAGCAGCACATATCTTCAGATGCGTTGTTTTGCATCAGCACATGTCTTCAGATTTGCATCTTATTGAGGGATTTGGTGGCCATTCCCTTCTTCATCACTTTAGAGTTTAAATCAGATTCAATATGTCCACCATATCTATTACCGTGTTTTTATGAGAAGGAAACAAATCTCAAAACAAGCAACTGTATATCAAGTAAACAACTGGCTGAAAGAATTATGGGAACTCAGGAGGAAAATAAAAAAGAAGACAAAAACCAACCACCGATCTAAGTAACCTCTCTTAATTACATGCAGTGTGCACTAATCATTCACTCTCCACTTGAGGTTTAGAAACTGGATTTGATTGTCACTGGTGTTCAACTAATGAACCTTCTTCTCTCACTGTGGCAACAATTATACTTCTATGTACAAGATTGATTCTACTGCCAGGAAGTTAATTACATATCTTGCTTATGATGCATGAAGCATAGTCAGCAAGATATGGAGACCAAATGATGGATTTCTAGGTTCAAACTTTGAATGTGTACAGTACACACATATATATACAGTATATTATCTCTGATCTAATTATTCAAGCCTTGAATGTGTGAAGGTAGTATTGAAGGATTTCTAGGGTTTTAAGGTTTAGATTTAGAGAGAGAGCTGTTTCCAGAATTAGCTCCATTGGCTATGTTTGATCATGTATTGATCATGTAAGTGGAGTGAAGGTACTGAAGGATTTGTAGGGTTTGAGGATTTGTATAATTACAGAGAGAGTTAATTGGAAAGAAACTGGTGGAGCTCATACATGTGGCTAGGAACTTTGTTTGATCATCAGTACAATGTCAAGAGGAATTCTGGAAGCCTTTTACCGCCAGTGAAGATGGGTGAGCTCAGGAGTCGCTCGAAGACCACCTGCCATCCTGCACTTGTTGGGTGGTTGTTGTCCCAGAAGAAAGCTTGAGATGGGTTGCTACACACGCTGTACAAGGGTTGTCTGTTGTTGCTAATATCCACATCGCCGCACAGTCCAGTGAAGAAATTCGGCGTACAACACGGCTTCAGAACTGTAGGAAAGCCTGCAAGGGAAATTATCACGAAGTCATGATGAAATCGAGTGCAGAAATCGCTAGTTTGAGTGCATCATGATATATATTACAGTCAGAGATGCTTATGATTTCATGGCTGCAATGTGGGTTGCAACTCTTGTCTGCGAATCTAGAGAACGGAAATGAACTTGGGTCTCACCAGTTGGCTGTCGTGTAAGAATGTCATTGAAGACTGTTTCCATGTCGAGGTAAATGAGGTTTGCTTCCCTCATATAAAGCTGCATGGTGAGGTTGAGCTCAGTGTCGAGGAGAGAATTGTGGATGGGTGTCACAGTGTTCACAATGTCGTTACACATGGTGTAGTCAAACGCCATTGTGTAAGTGGGCAAACATCCCACAGGCTGCAGTTTGGTGATAGCAAAATTCCGGAAGCCCAAAGCGTACAAAGACCTCAGATCCGCCATTATTTGCGCCACCACTTGCTGAATGAATACCGGAAGTCCCTACAATATCACGATCAATGCAGTATATATAAGATTACTACCCACAAGTTAAAACTGGGATGAGCTCCACGACTGCAAGACAATATTCGCATCAACGAAATCCTAAACCCTGAACTCCAACGAGTTGAACTAGGGATGGGAACAGGCGACTAAACCCTAGAAATCTACCCATTTGTCAGAGACTCTGCGGAGATGACTAGTGTGGAAGGACTAATGGGAGAGAGACGACACAATTGCTCCAGAACTCCAATATTGAGAGTCTGTGAATCCATATCGTGATCATCCACATTGCGAAATATTACCGTAGCGCTAATGCCGCCTGCGTTGTTGCGCGTGAAAGCAGCGTAATCGTTACCAGACACACCGTAGAGAATGAGGGACGAATCCGCCATGAAACTGGGGTCGTATACGCCTGCTGTGACGAGCTCTTTTAGCTGCGTTATTTGATCCCCAGTTTTGGTAAAACCCAGATTGTCGAACACCCCCGCACCTCCCACCGCGAAATTCACACCGTCTCTTAGCGCCGGTAATGCTGCTGCACCGGTTGAGTAAAGCCGATATGGCACCGGGTTCAATCCCATGAACGTCGCTGAACATCACAAGAAGAAAGGTTAGATCTTCATTTATTCCTTTGCACAATTACGAGCCTTCGCCTTCGTCCACACTTTGTTTTCGGCAATACTACCATTCCATTGCATGATCTTTTGCACAGAAACTACTCATGCCAAGGGGAATGGATCGGCATTCAAGCTTCTTTTACCAAGGTAATCAGTCAAGAGAAAGCCGTCAGAGAATCGTCCAGCAGGGTTGCGCGGGAACGTGATCCCGTAAGGCTGCAACCAATCCTGGTTCACCGGCCCGATCTCCGTCTGTGTACCGTCTGCTGGATTCCGGTTGCCAGTATCCAAATACGAGTCTCCAATTGCAAACAGCGTATTGAACTTGGGTCTGCCTTCCGCCGTCCCTATATATTTTTGCAAGACCATCGAATCCATACATATTCAGCAATTGGCCGGGCAACAATTAGTAATCCGACTTCAGATTGCAGTCAAGAAATCACTAGATCATCGATCCGCGACACAGCAATTACCATTTCATGCTCGATGCAGACTGCACTTTCCGATCTTCTCATTTGCAAGTTCCTCTTCCAACAATACTGTGTGATCATACAGAAGAATCGGAACTAGATCATCGGCATCTCGATCTGATTTTTTCTGTTGTTCAAGGAGCTTAGATTTCTACCGAAATGCAAGACTTACAAGTAGAACTTCAGATAAGATGAAGCCAAACTCGTTTCAGAGCTTGGAATCTGAGTCTACAGAGCTCCGGCGATTTATCGACTTCTATGGCCATCATTTTACATAAGTACTGTGCCCTGATAAGTCAGTTTCTAAGCGATTGCCGCAAAAACACTTTGACTAGGGCAACTATTCTCTTGTTGAACCGATGTTACAAAATCGTCGCGACTTCCGGGACCATCAGTGACGCGATCGAAGACGATTGCATAATATTCTTGCACATATCGAGCCTCGTGTCAAGGTGCACAATGACTGCATCTGCTTTATGAAAGCTTTGTTCCCGAGGTGGGATTTATTATAAGGTAATAGCTAGAAGAAGGGAATCGACGACGAACCTGCACTCCACAACAGCGCTACAAGAATGAGAATCGCAAAATAAGCCATCGAAGCTCTTCCTCGTAACGTCCCCTGCTGCGACCGGCCTTTTGATCTCCCGGATTCAACTAGCGGCGCCATTATTGTCTTACGCCAAAATATTCCAGTTCAGAGAGTTGCAATACTGCATTCCGATTCTTGAAGGTGAAATTGCTTGAGCCTCATAAGTTTCTTCAAGCAGATCAGCAGATTCCAGAGCAGGATCATCAATTGACGCCTCGCAAACAGACTGAAATCTTAACAACAAAAAAATCTCGCGATTATTATGAGCTAATACTTCGTCACTTTTTTATCACTGACAAATATTTTAGTATGGCACAGGCCGATTCAACAAGTCCAATTGTCCATGAGCAGCTGAAACTTACAACGAGGAAAATTGATGAGAAAGAAACGTATCCTGCAGAAGGAGTATAAACAATAAAACATGCATGCAACTCTGGCCTGCTGCAGCGAGCAATACACGATAGCGATTTTCACAAGAAAAGGAATTCCGACTGAAAAGATCAAGGAGATGCATATTTACCAGAAGCTTGTATGTATGACTCGCAAGTCGTCAGATTTACATAGATCCGGTCGATGCTATGATCTGTCTCCATTGACGAGCAGGTTCAGACGACAAGGAGTCCATCAGTGGAGCAAAATCCATCAAATCGCATCCTCAAAGCTCATATTTATGCAGAATCGCCATGCCTCATGACTGCATGAGAGAGAGAAGGAGTCGGGATGATGCAGTAGTACTTGCAAATAAGATAATATTTCCAACTGCTGCAAATTTCTCTGCAACCAAACGTCGTCGCTCTCTCTCTCTCTCTCTCTCTCTCTCGATCACTGATCATGCAAAACTGAGAGAGATTACAATATTCTCAGGCGGGAACCTCTTATAAACTTGATTCTGCAATGCACATGCGATCTAGTCCTGAAAACAAAAAAATTGCTAGACTTCTTGAAACACACATTCAATCTATAATATTATACTTTCGAAATCCAAAAAGTCTGCAAAAAAAAAAAAAAAAAATTAAAATTGGCGCTCATTCAAGATTATTCAACACAAGAGTATATTATCGAAACTCACGAAAATTGTCCAAAAACAAGAAGGAAAAAAACGAACATGACACTGAAAGAAATATCTAAACTGTGGAACAAAAACACAATAATAATAATGATGATGATGATGATGATATCGAAATTGTGGAAAATTATTATCCAACACTAAATTCATTTCTCTTCAAAACACATAAATTTTTCTTTGCAAACAAACGGATTCAATTTTGCAACAAACGGTGTACACTCACGTCCAGTCTCCTTCAAAACAACAAAGGGGAAAAAAACGCACCCAAAAAAAACCATAAAATTGTAGGAGGGGAGTTTCCAGTGCGAGTTGTGTTTCTCCTGAGGGAGGGGCACTTCAAGGCCAGTGAGCCTGAGGCCGTTCCCAAACCTCAGGAGAACACATGAGTACACAAACGTTCCCTCGTTCCCTCTTACGGAAACCACTCTCTTTTTACTCTTTCTTCTTATTTCCTTGCTTCTTTCCCATTTGGTAGAAAAGAAATACTTCCATGGGAACGTGGGAACATATAAAATTGGGGGGAGCTACCCCAGCATAACGCCCTAGGGTTGTTATTAAATTAAGGGCAGCTCTTGGAAACCGCAAAATCAAAGCCAAACATTTGAAGGGCTTCTTAAAAAATATTTGGAATGTTTTTTAAAGAAGTTGGAAGGAAATTTGAACCTATTTTTTTTTCTTTTTTCCTTTTTAAAATTTACTAAACCTAAAAATCTGATTTGAGACCAATCCAAACTTAGCAAATGTTTTTTTAGGAAAAAAATGTAACATTTTATATTTATTTATTTTATTTTATTCAACTTTTTGAACTAAAGGTTTGGGAGGGGACAAATTTGACACCAATCCAAACTTGTCAAGTGTCCATTGTGAAACCAAAGGGTCTTCAAGGTAATTGTCTATTGACGAATATTAAGGCAAAGCTAAAAGTGTTTGTTGATGAATAACTATTTTTAATACCTTTTTTTCACAATGGACACATGGCAAGTTTGAATTGGTGCTAAACATTTCCCTTCCTAAATCTGAATTTTTAAAAAAATTGAAAATTTTGAAAACTCGAAAAATGTTTGAAAAAAATAATTGTATGGCAAGTTTAGATTTGTTCCAAACTTAATTTCTAAGTTCAATAAATTACCAAAAAACAAAAAAAAAAAAAAAGGTTTGAATTAGACCCCATCAAAGCCCTTATCTTGAACCTCTGCCAAACTTCTCAAATGCATTGAGCCTTCTCCAAACTTGGGAGGTTCAAAGAGCTTCACCAATGCTATGAACACAAAATAAAATGAAGAACAATACCTTGCCATGTTGAATAAAAATTGTAGTCCAAAACAAAAATTACAAAACCTAGTGTTTACAAAATTGAATTTAGTTACAACACAAAACTAAATACGACTTTTAATGATTAGAAAAGATGTACTCATTCGCAACATGCAAGAATCCAAGTCCAATCAAGATGTTCATAAATTGCAAAATGCATAAACACACAACAAAAATAAAAACCAAGAAACAGGGTGTTGAAATCTCAAATAACCAAAAATGATTTGTGATTCACACCTAAAGGGTTTTGATTACCAGAAATAAAATAATTGGGATCTATTCACACCATAATTACTTCCCTACTAATCAACACTAAACCAAATTAATTGGGTTAACCCAACTCAACATTAAACAAACCACAATTTAATTAAATAGTTAACATAACACACTTAACATTAAATTTTTTCTTAGTTAATTTTGGTTCCCAATTCCCAATCCCAATTCCCAATCCAATTATTGGGTATTCATACCATTAGGTTCTAAAGTTTGAAAAATTAATCCAAAATTGGACAATTATTTGATTCTTGGACTAATTAAGTAAGTATATAACAACCTACGAGTGGAGGTTAGTTTGTGAAAGACCCTCCTCAACGAACTTTGGATTCTTGGTGTTCTTGTGAAGCAAAAAAATCCTCATATTCAAGCCCACCTTCACCTTAGCATTAAAAATCAACTTAAGTTCTTTGCTTGAAACTCATATTGTTATGTTTATTATAAGTACTAGGAACACATCATCACGCCTTTCTCTTTGAATGTGCTATTGAATGTGAGCATAGAACACAATAAGGATTTTTTTTACATTAACGGCTTCCCTTTACCCCTTACTTAATTATAGCAAATTCAATTAAGTTTCATCTTGATGAAAGTGGGAAAAAATTATTAGTGAATAAAGTTGTCTTGTGGTCTCTCTTATGAGACCTTTGTTCAAACTTTATATCATTTCTTGTAGCTTGTTTTTCTTCATGTCATTGATCTCAAGCTATTATATGCAAATGTTGCATGTTTTCTTTCTATTTACTTGTTATTGGCACTTTAATTTAATTATCGCCATTCATTAACGTGGCTAGTTGCAAGTCAAATTCTCATTTCATTGCTCTTCAATTGCATTAGCCTTTTTTCACCTATTTTCTTCTTTCATTTTGTTCTTTGTTGCCAACTTTTACATGTTTCTATTTTCTATCCACTCGCATTGACCCTTTGCAATCACTTCTTTCATGTTAGGGAATTTTTTTGAATAAATTTTTTTTCCTCACTTCTCTCACAATTCTTTGCTACCATCCGCACATAGTTTTCAACTTTGGATGTTAGTGTCAATATGCAAACTATTGGAACCAAACATTAACTTGTGTAATGTCCTATGGGCTTGGCAAGATATGATAGTTGTAGCAACAATAGTGTGATTCATATTAATTAGTTGCAAGTACATCATACATTTTTTTTTCTTCACCCCTCTTAGCTTTTTCATTGGCCTAATGCCCAAAACATACAATCTAGGTTGTGACACTTCAAATATAAATTGTCTAGATGACCTATTGATTGTAAAGCTCATGCATGCAAGTTCATCTTTAAAAAAACTTTTATTTATAGAAGTCAAACTTCACACATGAAGTTTTATTTATGGAAATTTCAAAAAGCATGATTTGGAAACAAGTCTATAGTATGAATAGGGATGAACATAGTAGAATCTAAAAACTTCTCATATGTACTTGTAAGATTTTGTTGCTCACATTCTAGAGATGACAACCTCCAAGTTTCTTGTAACTCTTCAACAAGTTGTGATCTTGCAATTTCTTAACCTAGAACTAAGATTTGTGTGCTTATAAAAAACTTTTATAACATCATCCAACTCCATAGCTTGGGGCACATCATGCATTTCCATAAATATTGTGACCTTAAATAGCCCAACCCACTTTTTTTGTATGGCAAACCTCACGATGTTGTAAGGTAAAACAATCCAGACTTTAACATCTCCAAAAACACACTTAGAAAAATACTACCAATTTTCTTCTTCACCTTTGTTTGCAAAAGGTTGCAACTCTCTCCATGATGTTGTTATGTCAAATAAACTTTATTCTTACAAAAGCAAACTCCATACTTGACATATTCATCAACTCCTTTTTGCATATGTTCCAAACTAACATTCCTATGACAAAATTGGAAGTGTTCTTCCCCTTGGTCTTTCAAACAATATCCAATCACACTAATGTAAATGTGCATGTGAACTCCTTTCAATGGTTTGCGATGCACATGATGTCTTAGTGAAACAATTGTCACATCATCCAAACTAAAGCTATAATGTTGGAAATATAAATCTTACACACCATCTACAAGTGAAGTCTTGAAAGACTCCCTCTTCTCTCCCAAGCACAATCCTAATGCACATCTATTCTTGATGAACTTTTCCATAATAGTCAACATCTTTGTGGAAATATAAAAACACCTCACACTAATTATGATGCTAACTTCCAAAAGTTTCTCGTCCTTCTTTAATTTCCTTTTGCCTTTCTCTCTTGCAGAAGTTTTAAGAGAACACATGATTCTCAACAAAATCTTCAACCAAAAACAAGTAAAGACCAAAAGATCAGAATACTCAAACAACCAAAAAACCACCCATGAACCCAAAAGAAAAAGAAAACACTCATTGGCTCCATGAAATTTGTCTTTCCAAAATTGTTTGTCGCCATTTTTGGCTTGTGTTAATGGCAGAACTTTGAGGACATAGTGGGAACTTGGAGAACACATTGGGAACCTAATGGGAACTCATTGGGAACTTGAAAGGAACATAATGAGAACACATTGGGAACCAAGGAAACCCCCAAACTTAAAAGGAAAAAAATCAGGGCACCTTGAGTGCATGCTTGGGCCTTCCCATTGGCTGCATGAAATTTCTGTTCCCAAAATATTTCAGCACCATTTTTGGCCTAGACTAAGAAGACCCTTGCTAAGAACACCCTAACCTATTGAACCAAGATGTAGTAGAGCAAGAGCACAATTTAGACTTTGATGGTGGTTGTAATGTGATGGAGCGAGAAATGGAAATTCATGGATCTTTGTGATGTTGCTTTTTTATGTTCCTTCTTTCTTTATTGCAATATACAAAAAAATTCAAAGGCATTTGTAGTCCATGTGGCCATTTGAAGCAATCTCATTTTTTTGTTTTCTCAATGTGAATTGAGGCATTTGTAAAATTTGTAAGTACCCATGGACATTTGTAACAATTTGTCATTTCTACCTTTTTTGAATGTGGGTTGAGACTTGAGACATTTGTAGATTTGTAGAACATTTATAGCAATCTATCATTCCCACCTTAATGAATGTGGGGGCGAAGATGAGGCATTTGTAGTCCCTCAAAGATTTGAAGCAACTTCTCATGCAATTGTTCCTTGCAAGTTCATTGAAAGAAAGATATAGGAGTGGTCACAACAAGACTTTTAAGTTGTTGCAAGTCTCTAATGTGTAGTGTAAAATTCAAATCATCGCCCATAGATTTGTTTATAACTAACCAAGCAAAACCAATCAAAAGATCTCATTTAGCTGGATGGTTCTCTCTCAAAAAAACCCGACAGAGAAGCCCTTCCAAAGTTATCAAAACCCTTCTACCCAATCAGTTCTTAAAATTGCAAAATATGAAATATCCAGACCCAACTGGTTCCTTTATGAAATGAAAGCCAAGTATCCAGAACCAGCGGTTATTTAAAAAATCAAAGAACTCCCCAACACTGGTAAGGACCTCAAACCGGGCTCTACTGGGTATTTGGGTCCTTTGCTCAGGTCCCCTACCTTGCATGTGGCCCTAATTCCCATCTAACAGCCCTGTTCTCAGTCCTTACCTTACACTTCACACACCAGCAAACCAAGAGTGCCCAGCAACTCATCTAGACAGGCATTTCAGATTCGATGAGACAAGGGGAAAAGAGTCTTCTTGGAGGAGATGATGGGTTCAGCCTTGAACGCTGCAGCAAATTGAAGCACCGTAGAGATTGATGGTCTGAAAGATCAGTTTCTGTATTATTTTTTACCTACCGAGGTGGTAGGTAGTATAACAACACCCTATTGGGTAGGTACTGGCTGCAAAGTCAAAGCACAATTGCACTTTGGTTTTCAAGTAATGTTGCATTGGTCAGTTGATTCCTCAATCTGTAGTGATTTGAATCAGGATTTTGCTATCCAATAGACGAGTTATCTAGAACAGAAAACCAACGGTCTGATATTGTAACAACCAGCAACCATGGGTTCCTGCCACATATGCTAATACCATGCTAAAACAAATGGGATGTATAACTAACTAAGTGTCTGACAGTCAGCTGCTTTTGAACACTCGTACACTTTTTGTCACATAGAACAACCCAAATCTCAGTTCTGTAAGAAGATAACCCACCACCCAGCTCAGAACCCAAATCTCAGTTTTGTGAAAAGATGACCCAATGCCCAGCTCAGAACCCAAAAATCAGTTCTGTAAAAAGATGACCCAATGCCCAGCTCAGAGCCCATATCTCGGTTTTGCAAACAGATGACCTGCTGCCTAGCTCAGAACCCAAATCTTGGTTCTGTAAAAAAATAAAAAGTCTGCCTGCCTCCTACGCCAGTTATCAAGCATCAATGCACCGGGAAAAGAGGGGTACCACAAGGTCTAGGAGCATGATGACCTTCACGAAACACTTCATGTCCCCTGGAAAATGTTGCAATCACTTTGCCTGATAGTGTTTGACCAGCATAAGGCGTTACCTGCTTCCAGAAAACCAGTCAAACACACAAATAGGGGCGTCCCTGTTTTTCTTGCTTCATTTTTACAAAAGGGCTAATTAATCCCTAGACATATGATTGATCCAAAAGGGCTAGTACTGGAAATTGAGGAACAAAGTAAACAAAAGTGCAGCACTCTTTGGCAGATTTGTGAACAAACCTTGTGCTTGTGAAATATGGGATAATTGCTGTCAAGTATGAACGATGCCTCTGGATCCCAGATCACAATGTCTGCGTCCTTCCCAAATTCAAGCGAGCCCTGCACAATCCTCAACCCCACACACTTAATAACTTGCAAAGCCATCTGTCACTTGGTTGGAAGATGAAGCAATTTGGAACCCATCTGTGGGTTTTGTGGAATCTGCAGTGTGACAAGAAAATAAACCCTGGAGAAAAAATGATGCTATAGTCCAAGAAAATTGCTCACTGATGTGCACTTCAATGTACATACTGCAGGATTCAGACCAAAGCATAGTACAAAAGCCATTCTGGGATCTGCTAACAATTCTGGTGGCATAATGGGCAGCATTTCAAGTGCAATTCCCTGTTGCTCTATTTGTTGAACTCACAAAACCAACCAAATTCTATTCTTGCATTCTTTTTGAGGAATATATATAGGAAGAAGAGAGAGAAAACCTTCAGAGGAAAGTTTGCAAGTTTGGAAGGACCAGTGCTCCACCATTTCACCAGTTGCTCCAGGGTTATACCCCGGGAGGCTCCATATGTCCAAGTAACAGGCAGCACAAACTGCACAATTTTTGAAAGGTACAACAACAACTGCTGTTCAGGACAAGATTCTTGTCTACTTGCAGTCACCGTTCACAACTTAAAGGAAGAAATAAACAGGAAAAACCCTGAACCCTAAACCCTAAACAGATCCGAGAAAAGCCCCTAAAATGCCAACAGACAAACATATTATCACAAATAGTTGATGGATAAAAGGCAAAGGATTTGATCCTGGGACAAAGATTGACAACAAGAAAAACAGAATCCATTGCAGTAGAATTTAACTGACTGGATCAATGAAAGCTCTGAACGAGAGAGGATACATCAAGACAGCTCTTGCACTGAGCCCCCACCTGAAGGGATGAAATGCCTCCCCATGCCTTGAGAAAGTCACCCTCCTCAAGGAGTTTCATTTCTGGAGCTGATGGAGAGTGATCCGTACTGATCATGTCAATATCTCCTGCCTGTACAGCAACAGATCCAATATCAGGAAGTAACCCAGTGTTGGGCAGTTCTTTGATACTACACCAGTCCTTTGCTGGAGGTCAGACCAGTGGAGACCAAAATGTGAAAGACCCACCACAGCTCCAACCTGTAAAGCACCAGCAAAGAACCAGTGGCTCTTTCATGAAACCCAGTGGTTCTTCAAGGATTTGAAATACCCAGACCTGGCAGTCCTCTGATTCTGATTTTTTTCAAATACCCAGAGCCAGCCAGTTCTCTGGTTGTAATTCTTTGCAAATACCTGGAACCTGCAGTTCTTTGAAAAATCAAAGAACCGCCCAAAATGGAAGTAACCTGAACTCGAGAAAGAAAGACCTAACTCCATAAGATCAGAGTGAGAAAAATCACCACCACATGTGCCTCATGACCCATAGGCCCATCTTACCACTAAGAGAAAACCACGAGCTTGAAGGTTTGGTAGTTTTGTCATAACCTTGGGTTCAATGCTCAAGCTTTAACCAAGCTTATCAACAATACTACCCAAACCTGCAATGGGAGGATGCCTTTGACATCTGCAAAAATTGTTTGACAGTGCAATATCCAATCTAATGGACAATAGACCTGAGGGGTGAAAACCTTCAAACCTGGAGTGCTTTCCACAGGAGCTCCCGATAATCAGCATGCCTGATCGGTGGGTTACATTTGAATTGAGTTTCACCCTCTGGAATTTCTTCAGCTGCAAATGCCAGGTAGTGTGGGGATGTCTCTACACTCATGCTAGAGCCCGCTGCCTTAGCTTCCTGCAAGGCATGTCAGAGCTTATAATGAAGACTCATCCTTTTACATGAAACTTCTCAGCTTCGTATGCATCCAGAGATCCCATCTCTTTGCTTGAAACTTCTTGGCCTTGTATGTATCCAAAGATCCCATCTTTGCATTGAAACTTCTAGGCCTCATATGTATGCAGAGATGTCTGAGGAATTGAACAAAGAATTTGTGAAACTAAAGAGTAACCTGCACCAAAGGGAAAGCTTTTCTTTTTAAGTGCAAAGATGGTACCTTGATGAGGTAAAGAGATTCTTCTGGATCTGAAAGATGGACCACATGGATATGGGCTCCCTCTGCAGGCCCTCCCACCGCTGTATCTTTTGCAACCTCCGTCAACTGTTGTACTGCTGTCCGCTCCCTGCAAGACATAAATGTAACTGTAATGAGATTCTATGTACCCTCAACCCTATGCACTCTACAACAAGAGGTGTTTTATGTTGCAATACATCAGAGCCTGGTGGGGGCTAATGATCCCAACCCAAGATCCACAGCAGGTGACCCAATGACCACACTATTGACCCAAGATTTGAGAGACTCGTGAAGACTCTTCTTGGGTTTAAGGTTTAGGGACTGGGCAATGAAGAAAATGAAAGAGAGAGCATGGTTACCAAGATAGAGGCCTGGTGCCATGGTATCTTGAGTAGAGACGGGCATTTTCACTTGGCTCCCCTGGCTGCAGACTCCGCTCTTCTGGGGATGGTTGGACAACTTCAGCATGCACCAGCATTGGACGACCATACTTTGCCAAGACTGGCAGTGCAGCCTGTGAAAGAAAGACATCATGAACTCAGATAGTAAAACAAAACACCCTCCAGTATTATAGCAGTGGAACAAGAAAGCAATTGTACATGCAGTTGTGACATACGATCATCAGTGCTCATCATAAACCATGAAACATACCAAAGAGAACAAAACAGACAGACAGGTTCCTAAGAGCAACTCCACCTGTGCACCATACAACAAATTTTGGATGAAGAAAAGTCAAAACCTGCCAATTTGTCTCAGCAAAATGGTTTTGGCCCAGCATTTTTGCACAGCATGCTGAGGCTGGCGATAGGCACAGCAAAGCCTAACACCTGCTGTAATTGGCTAGATAGTTTGATTCTTCCATGTGGGTGGGTTGCTTTTAGTAGTCTCCCACCTTTTTGCAGTCCCAGTTTCAGTTTTATGGGTAAGGTTGGGAAAAAGTAAATAAACTAATCTTGGATGTGATAAATACTGTTGCAGGGCCACATACTGAACAAGGGTGGAGCTGCTCTAAACCCACACAACAATAACAACACAAATGGCAAAAATCTCAGTTGCTATTTCATAACGCTTCAGAGCAGAGAGTAGTCTTTTGCCTTTCTCAGCAATCACCCACCTTAATGTCCTCAGCAGTGGTGTGTGGAAAGTCATTGATTCCTGATGGGCACATGAACGACTTTTGCAGTTTTAGGACCCGTGTCAGTTCCTCCTCAGCTTTTGTGACAGACCCCACAGATGATGACCATGAGCAGAAAAAGGGAACTTAGATCTGTGAGAAACCACTTGCATAATAATCCAACAAGAAACTTAGCAACAGAAAAGAAAATCTTCTTCCTCTAGAGGGATAACTAACAACTGCCATGACAATTGTGAATTCCAGATGAACTGAAGTGTGTTCCTTATCTTCCTCAGAAAAAGATGTTACTTTTGGAGATAGATTTTTATTACCTTGAGCCCTAGAGCGCCTGCATTGAGAAGCTCCTCCATTACAGTCAGATTGGCAACATTTTCTGGCACCAATCCTCCCCAAAAGCCTGCATGCAAAGAACATTGTCTGTAACAAGAACCCATCCAAATATCACCTAGTACTTTTGAAACCAAAGTGGATCTCACGTAGCAGGTAAAGTCTTCACCCTCTTCTTAAAGCAGAATGTTGGGTCTCCTCAACTGTCTATTCTCTCAGTTAGGATGAGTTGACAGACATGAAGAAAGAAAAAGGGTCCATACCCACGTCCACAAAAAGCTTTCCCTTGGCAGCTTCCAGCTACATCCAACAGTCATGCAACAATACAAGGCACAAAGAAATGTTATTCAAGGGACTCTAGATATGGGAAAATATCCCTGAAACCAATTGGATGTAGCAAGCTAACATACTCCATCAAAAAGGCTGTGTCACTCTGCATGACAAAAAAATATAGAAAATGCTCAATCAACCCAAATCAGACAAAATTTCTGGAGAAAAGCAAAGTGAGAGAAGTCAGAACCTTTAACAAAAGGGTGTCTTTTGTGGTCGTGGTAGGGAAAGAATTCAAGGGCATATCCACTAGTGCTGTTACACCTCCTGCCAATTGCCAATTGATATGTTGTAGCCCACAAACTTCACAGGAGAGGAACTCAGAGATGCAGAGGCAGAAAATCAATTGATTGATTTTATGTCAACCATGGGTATCTTGTATAAGTTTTCATCTATCTTTGCACCAACAAAGGCACAACTTTGAGCAGAACATGTCAAGAACTGAGCAGCAGAGAAGAAAGTTTTGCCTACCAGCAGCTGCTGCCTGGGTCCCTGTGAGGAATCCTTCCCACTCGGTCCGTCCAGGCTCATTCAGATGCACATGCCTGTGAAGTGAAAATCATGAGATGGGTCAAGCAACCACAAAACATTCTTGCAACAAATGGGAGCAGCTTTCCAGGTCTATTTTCATAGCACAAGCTCTAGCTTGTCTTCTGTCAGAGGATACTGTTCTGGAGTCTAACGGCAGAAATCTGAAATTGAGAATATGGAAAACCGAAGGATCGTACACATCAATTAGTCCTGGCATGATGACAGCATTGCTGTAGTCCAGCACTCGAGGGCCACCATCCCGCTGCTTTGGAGCTTCACTCCTTTTCACAACAGAAATTATCCGCTCACCCTCCACCTCCACTGCAGCAGTATGTGCACTTTGCACAAAAACCATGAGACTCAAAAATATACAACGATGCAAATAACCTAAAATGAATATTATAACTCTCAAGAGATCAATCAAGAAATCTCCATACTCCATACGATTGGGAACTTTTTTATTCCATACATACAATGTTCAAAACTTCCTTTTCTCATGAAGTCATGAAGTGCTATGAGTGTCAATAGTGCTTCTAGAAAGAATAATCAACTGACTTCATATGAACTGATGATTGGGTAACAAGTTCAACAACCAAAAGCTTGCAAGGAATGCAAAACTTAAAAGGATCTGAAACAAATAAGAAAACTGTGAAAAACAATCTTGTTAGAGAGGAGAGAGAGAGAGTGTGTGTGCAGCTACTGTTTTATACCTGCAGCTGGCACAACACCAATTGGGGTGACCACCCGCTTGCTGTAGAGCACAAAGTGTGTTTCGGGTAATAGGCTGCACCCTTCCTCCAGCTGCTAGAGCCAGAGAATCACCCACCCATTGCCCCCAAAGAAAGAATTTTATCTCTTGGCACAGAGCTTGAAATTTCAGCAGGATAGAAGAACACCCAGAATAGAATTCTGCTATGTCAATCTTTCTAACAATGCAACAGCACCTCATTTCAATGGAAAATTAAAGAGAAAATCTTTCCCCATAGACAATTCCAGTTCTGTTCTTAAGAATGTGCAATTTGCAACTACATTTCCAACACAACATCTTTTCAAAAGAGGAAAAAATAATTTCTTTCAGGGAAACAGTTTCCATAATACCCACAAAACACGTTCTGATTCAATTCAGTGCAAAACACACACACAAGATCTCCCAACTCTAGCCAATGCAACTTCAGTGTCCATCATGTGCAGTTCTATTCATTGAATTTCATTTGGGTATGATCAAGCTTCAGTCCTATCTTGTGAGCAATCATTCTGGCAAGCAGCCAAGATTGAAATTCACATAGCTTTCAGAAGGGTTAACAACATTATCCTTATCATCACAGTAACAAAAATCTCCCAAGCAGTTTTTGTTCAACCAGGGAAGGAAAAAAAAGCACACATGGAGTTCTTCTTATTGCATTCAAGACCTTAATTCCCACAACCAGACAGCAAAGAAAAGAAGGCCCGGGAAAAACGAACAGAGGGTGGAACCCAACAAAAACAAATTCAGAAAAAGTTGAACCAAATCTAATTCTTTTTCTTCTTCTTCTTCTTCTTCTTCTTCTTCATGATGGCCAAGAAACAAAACAAGGGGTTCCGGTTCAGGTGCGAGAGAAGAAAGAGGAGAGAGAGAGAGACAACAACAAAACAATTCTCACTCACCCCTTTCTCCACAAATGGCAAGTAAACGAGAGTGTAAGCCACGGTAAAGACCAGCAATGGCAAGCTCCAACCTCTCAGCAATGGCTTCAAGAGATCCGCTGGCTCCATAGGAGAAATGAATCCCAAAGCTCAAACCAACAAATCCCACAAAAACCCAAAACCAAAAACCAAAAACACCAACAAACAAAAAAAATTGAATCCCAAGCTCAAACCAACAAATCCCACAAAACCCACAAAACCCAAAACACAACACCAACAACACAAATTCACAACAAAACAACAACAACAAAAATTCCAAAACACCCACCACCACAACAACAACAACAACGACAACAATGAATGTTTGTGCAATCTTGAAACAAGGTCTGGTGGACACGCCGACCCTGCCCATTCCACCATATCACATGAAATTCGGTTATTTGCATTAAAAAAATGTTGCTTAATTTGTTTGTTGTTTTTGGGGGATTCTTTTTGAATCTGTCAATCTGTTGTTGACAGTTGTTCTTGTTATTTTCAGTTGATTTTCGTGGGTGTCTGTGTCCCTATGCTCTCTCTCTCTCTCTCTCTCTCTCTTCTTTTTTTCTGCTTGTTCTTTATGTCTTTTTTCTTCTTCTTTTTTGCTGTTTGAGCTGTTTTCTTTGAGTATTCTTTCTTTCTTATTTTCCTTGCAAGCTCATTGGACCCAATCTAGTTCTAAAGAGAGTTCTACAGAAGCTTAGGACACACATAGTAAGCCAAGCCAAAATTTCTGGTATATGAGGGATTTTTTTGGAATCCTTCGTACGAGATCGTCCATGGACCATTTCAAAGACAATTTCAAAAATAATTACCTCATTTTCAAGCCTAACTAGTTCATTTTATTTTTTTTAATAACTGCTTTTTTTTTGTTTTAGGAACTTTCTTAATAACTATCTCCCGCCTTTCTTCATAAATACTTTCATTTTATAAATATCTCATTCTTTTCCCCTACCCACCAACATGGATATGAAAAAACAAATTAACATATATGCCTTTTCATATGCATGAAATGTATATTAATTAAACTTAAATTAGACATTGACATAAATAATGATGAATTATTGAAAACATAAGAAAAAATAAAATAATAATTGATCATCACTGAATAGTGCGCAGCACCACTGTGGAGCTCAAATTTATTTTAAATAATATATTATATACCCAGAATGTATATATATATATAGAGAGAGAGAGAGAGATAACACCCAAATGCCAAATCTTGTTCAAGTACTATAGTGCATTGTAACCAGTTCCAAATAATGCATAGGATGTATTAAACTAGTACGTATTGTAGATGGGTTGAAGAAGCTCATTGGTATCTAACTCATTTGCTACTTGTTGGATGGCAAAAGTGATCACTTTCAAGGGAGTTGGGGTTGGGTGGTATGTGTGTGTGTGTGTGTGTGTTTTTGTTGGTTGGAAATCGTGACCCAAGGAGCAAGGAGCATAACAAAAGATGTGAGCTCATTGGGCTTAGTTTTGGGACGGGCTAACAAATGTAAGAGAATTGTAAAGAAACATACACATAATATTCCCAAAGTTTCGGAACATAATAAGTTGTATGCCAAAAATTCATTCTATAAAATTGATTAATTATTCAACACCCAAACACCAAATTTGTTCAAGTACTCTTTTAATATAGTTCTTTAAGAGAATTGTGAGAAAAAGATTCACAGAACAGGTAGTAGTTATTCCTAAAGTAAAGGAAAGCATAATAGCACCAGAACCCTGAGTTTGGCCATAAACTGGGTGAGATTCAGAAAAAAAAAAAACACCTGAAGAAAAATACATTGCCATTCATTCAATAGGAGGAGGGTGGGAGCTGAGAAGAAAACCATCAATTTTTGAGGTAAACTAAACTACTGAGTTCATCCCTTCTTCACCCCCTGCTTCCGTCCTTTCTTTTTCCAGAGCGCCTCAACTGCTGCGACAATTAGTAATTACTCTCGAACCTTGTGCATCAAATGATGAGTTTTCAGCTGGAAAGTGTAGCTCAATTTTTTTACTAGTGTATTTTCAGGTCCCTTACCTGCCCCCCCCAATTTCTCACTATACCTTCAGACTTTTGGAAGGTACAGTACAGCCTGTCACTGGGCCTTCCGAAATCCGGAAGGTACAGCCCAGCCTTTCACTGGGCCACAGCCCAGCCTGTCATTGGGCCTTCCCAAATGCGGAAGGTGCAGCCCAGACTGTCACTGGGCCTTCCAAAGTCCGGAAGGTACAGTTTTTTGAACGCATGGAAAATGTTAAATGGGCGTAAGATTGTAAATGCATTAGGTGCAAAAGTGCAGCCACTGCAACATAACATCACAAAAATTGGCCTGCCTTCCAAACCTCCCATCCTCCTTCACATCTACACATTACATAATATACATCATGTGTAACACTTGATGGTCACTATGGCATCCATGGGATGAAAGTGTACCACCAACCATCGCCATGTCATCTCATTGGATGGGCCCATGTAACATGTGTCAATTTTTTTCATTCTTTCGTGCAAATTGAGACAATCCAAATGGCCCCATCGTCCTAATTCTAAACCCTCATTTAGTGAATTGTTCTTGTGCCCACGTATCATCTCCATCACTAGACCAACTTGAAGTTCATCACCGTCATCTTGCAACTTCAAGCAACGATCAATTAGTTTATTGCACACCAATAATGCAAGCAATTGAGTAATGTTCGTTGTATCACATGAAGTTATTTAACATGCCTAGAGATTAATGCAATTTGTTGGAGTACATGTAGTGGAATTCTCACAAAACTTGTAAGAGCTTCAAATGCAAGAACAACATTACTATTGAAATAAGTTTTTGTTTTTAGTTTTATGATGATGGCTATGAAATACCTGTGGAAAAGCCTTCCTATACTAAACAATGTGTTGTTAAGGTGTTCATAAACTGCACGAAAGACTTCAATGAAAAAACCTTATGTAATGCTTAAATGTTAATAGAGAAGTTGAGTCATGTGTGTCAATTTCAATTATTATTTAACTTTTCAATTGGATTTTGTTGTTTTTCCTTTGAAAAAATTTGTTGAACAATATTTTGTAATATGTTTAGGAGTTTTCTTTTGAGGTGAAAAGCATGGGAAGGAATCTATAGATGTGAGAGGAAAAGTGATATGCAAATGAAACTATTTAGAAACACAAAATTTCTTTCTTTATTCAACATATATCATAAGTTTAAGTCCTTGATTCATGTGTTCATGTTTGCTACTTGTCACTTGTACATGATGCAGAATGTTTTAAGATTGTACATGTTGCAAATACTTTAAGATTGTACATGTTGCAAAATGTTTTAAGAAAGAACAAGAAATTTATATGTGGGATTCATGTTATGATTTGACCTAGGCATTGTATGGTGTCGAATGTTGCAATGGATGGAAAGAACACGGATAGTGAACATGGTAACACAATGTCATCTACAAAAGGCAAAAAAGACCTAATTGTTAAAAGTTTAGTTCGATATTATGTCAATCTAGGGTATGAAAAATTTGTGGAACAATTTGTTACATGTGAACTTTATAATGAATTGAAAATGGAGCTTGTAGCAATAAAGGTAAATGTTTTATATCATTATGCATATTTGTTTAGGTTATAGGAAATGGGTGGCTAGTTACAAATTTGGGTTTCATGGTTTTACATGTTGTATGTGAAAATGTTTGCCCAAATTAATAATATTTAAAAACATGTTGGCATGCTAGGTAACACCTAAAGACAATGATAGAACATCAAAAGGGCAGCAAGATGTTCTCTGCATCTACTCTGGTGGAAAGTGGCCCAATAAATAAAAACTTTCAGAACATTAGCATAAAGGTTACAACAAAACACCTTTTTATCCAAACTCAAGTAAACATGTTCAATTGTAAATGTACCCCAACGGCAAGTCTACCCAAAAAACCAAAAAATTGAAAGACATGTTCATTAATGAGAAATCAACTTCTCATTTGCTGATTAAAAGCCAAGCAGAAATTGACAAGGCATAGGATCAAAAATTTGTGGTTGATATAGTCATCAAAGAGGTGTGTGTAATGGATGCGAACATTAGACACAATCTTCCAATATATGGAATTCATCCATAATGATCATCCATAATTCCTAGTTAAGTCTTAGTTAAATTCTAATTAATTCCCAATTAAATCTCAATGAAATCTTAGTTAACTTTTAGTTAAGTCCTGGTTAAATTCCAGTTAAATCCCAATTAAGTTTTAGTTAACACCTAGTTCCTAATTAAATTCAAGCTAATTTTCTATTAGATTTTAGTTAATTCATAGTTGACTTTCAGTTAAGAAGGTTTTCAAGAAGCTTCCCTACTTGATGCACACATAGAAGCCTCCTTGGAAGATTCCTTGAACTAGGACCCCAAAAGGGTATAAATATAAGTAAAACCCCTCATTTCCTTTAGTCTATTCAACATTAATCCTAGGTATGATTTTGCATCATAGTGTTATGATGTTATTTTCATCTTCATGTCTGCATACATTAGCAAAATAAAGGTTTGTTTTCACGTTTGTCTTACACATCTCATGTTCTTGTTTTAAGTTCTTGTGTTTTTGTTTTTGAATCACATAATCTTCTATGGTTCCATCATTCCATCCAATGTAGACAAAGGTATAATAGTTACCCAATTTGTTTATAACCTAAAGCTTTGTGATTGAGATTTGATTACATGGAATTGGGGTTTGCAATTTCACCCTAATCAATTGACACCCCATGATTCTTATTTCTATTGTAAGGGATAGAAAGGAATATGCTATGACCACCTACATTACTTATGCTTACAATGGAGGAGGAAGTGGAGAAGGAAATGCCAACCATAAGCTAATTGCAAATAGACACACCACCATATGAATAATGACCCATCTTGACCTTTCTACCTATACAAGGATGCAAAATTCAAGTAACGTGCCCATTAATGTTCATTTGTGCTTCCAACTGCATGTACACTTTATTAATCCCATGGTAATGGCATATGTCTAATTGTTCACATGTATGATATATATTGCATCACCCACAACATATTGTTCCAAGTATTAAGCGCATGTGCATGTTATTATATTTCAAGAGATTGGTAGGAGACTGGATGTGATGCTACAAAATGTTTAATGAAATGAAATGTATTTTACATGATCAAATTTCCATAATGTTTATGGACTTGTTCACAATAAATTTCTAAACTTCAAACCATAATGTGAGAATAGGTACATAATCAACATGAATGAGTTAGCATAGAAACATTGTATGCACTCATTTGTATTTGGTTTCCATTTCTACCAAACATCATGCATAACACATTTCAATAAGGTTTATGCATGCACTGTATTTGTCCTTCTTTGTAACATATGTCAATGGTACTCTGCACATGTTACCACATGTTACAATTATTTAAATGTAACTGTTACAATGCAATTGTCTTATTTTCAAATGACTTTTGGTCTTTGGGTTTAGGGTTATCATTATATTTATATGCAATGGATGGATCTCGGTGGATGGTAAATTTTGTATTAATTTTTTTTTTTAATCTTAATGTGCATATTTGGTGGAATATATTATGCTGGGGTACCTTTTCATCATGGTCTTTAATTCTTCATCTTGTAAATATGGATAGCTAATTTGCACCAGCAATGCTAGACATGCATTTGTCTCATTTGATTAAACAATCATAGACATGTATTTGTCTCACTTGATTATACTCTCTCCCTTTTTGACATCACCACAATGAAAGGCACAATAATTCTCATGTTTAGAGGTTCACATTCACTTTCACTATGCATGTTCCCACAAACATGGACATTACTTTTTGATTGTGTTGTCAAAATGCCCATACAATCTTAAGCCTATTTAATATTTTCCCTAATGCATTGAGGTGTCTTAGGAGATCCGCTCCTAGCTTTGATTACAATAAGGATGTAAAGGGGAAAAGAACAAAAAGATGGCAAAAAGAGCCAAAAATAAATAGGAAGAAAAATTGAGCTGGATTTCACATAGGAGAAGGTTTCGTAACCAGTACCTCTTGGATTTTTGGCCCTTTCCCTCAACCTACTAGCCTTGAGACGGGACCTCAAATCCAAAAGGTATTGGTTACGAAACCTTCCCCTATACTTTCATATCCGGATTTAATAAAATTTTCTTATTTGATAAATATCATGCATTTGAAGTTGAAGAGGGGTTTGGTGGTGAAAGAAAGCAAAGACATGGTGACTTTATGGATAACTTTAGTATGCCAAATTTTGAAAAATGATATTTTGTATGCCAAAATGAATTTTATTAAATTGATAAATTATTCAATACCTCGATGCCAACACAATATTGGAACAACATGGCAAGGGAAAAAGCTCAAATTTTTTTGACCTCCCAACTTCACACATCCACCTTGTAGGCTAGCAAAAGCCACAATGAACCAACACCCACCATTACACCATCCACTGAATGTTCATAATTACTCAATTATGGATGAACCTCCACTAAGTTAATATTTGGTTTCACCTTGGTAACCAATTATGTAGGAAATAGGTCTCATATATAAGCAAATAGGTAGGAAAATAGGTAATTATTAAGTAAGCAAATGGTTTACACATAGGTAAAGGCTATTTTACTACATAATTGGTAGGTAGAAAAAATCAACTAAACTAACCACCATGGTTAGCTAGGGGAACTACCAACACAAAAAATTGTTTCCTTGTTACTTACCATTCACCCTTCATGGTGCATTGGTGGGTGCTAGTTCACTATGGTCTTTACCAAACCATGTAGCCAAAACCCTGCACTTTATAACCAAAAACAAAAAACATCACACCCACATCGAAACTTGCAACACATGTAAGACAAAAAACTTGGGGCTTTCATCTCCTATTTCTAACACTCCACATCTAATTCCCTAAGTTCTCCCAAACTCAAGCAACACAAAAGCAATGGGAAATTAAAATGTCCTTGATTAACCCCAACTCCCACCTCTACAATTTCACATCCTTTGCAATAACAAAATATAGTTACCACCTTCTCCCCTTGCATGAATACAACCTAACCCTAACCCTAAACATACAACAAAACCTCTCAATGTGAACGCAATAAAAAAACTTCAAATTGCAATGGTGTGAACATTGCCAATTAAGGTAATGCTTGGCACCACTATTAGATGTGATGTAATGAACATCATTTCCACATACATGTGAATATTGTTTTTTTGAATCAAACATTTGGCTACAATTGCATAGGAAAAAAGGGGAATTCCAATGCATTATTTTGTTGGGATTCCAATCCATTTTTTTGGGGGGATGGGGTTGTACCTAGGTGCATGTAAGTGTGCATGACCTTTTAGATTTAAGGTTTTAAGGTTGGGTACATGGTTTAGGTCAAGTGGTGCAAATATTTGCACCACATCAACACATGCATGTGAACCCCACTTTATCTTCCAATATTCTGGATTTTTTTGTCCATTGTATTTTGTCATCTAGGTCACTACAATATAAACATGGCATTATGTGCATGCACACAATATTCAAGTACAACAACATTGGTAGGTATGTGTGCCAAAGTATTCCCTTTTCTTTTCCTTTTTAGGGTCATTTTAAATTCGTGACCTTTGCTTATAAAGTGACATAATTTGCTAAAAAGTAAAGGTCAAAAGTTGTTCTAATTGAAATGAAATTTGTGCCATTGGAAAATTATTAATGAAATGTACAACATATTGGATTTAGATCTTTATTAAATATATACATTCTTTGATGGTTGTGAGGATTTTAATTGTTTGAACACAAATTGTTAAAAAAAAATGTAAACCAAATTTTAGGGCATTAATTTAAAAAAGGTAAAATGGTGTTCACATTAAAATTTCATACAACTTTGTAATGGTTTGATGAAAGCTAAGAAAATGGGCTTAGATGTCCTTATAATTTATATTGTTGGGTTGAAACCTATGAGGGTTATTTTAAAATAATGACCTTCTAATACAAAGATTAATTAAACAAATTCAAATTTCACATACATGAGGGATGAAATCTTGACTTTGGTAGGATCACTCATACATCTCAAACTTGATCTTTATGTAGCCTACATTTGATTTGGGGAGCTCATCTCACACACACCTAAAGAATTTACCTTATAAGGATCGGTGATTAAGTACATACAAGTCTTCATTTGTTAATGCTTTGATAGTCAAAACAATACATCATCTTATTATCATATATTCATTACACAAAAATCAATTTAAAATAAAATAAAATAATAGCAATTCATGAAATATGAAAATGAAGAATGAAAAGCACCAAATGTTCCACCCACTCCACTTGAATGCATGAAAGGATACTGGATGAATCATCCATCCTTTTATCTAAATCTAATAGATATTTATTAGTCAATAAATTTCGGCCTTTAATATTATGTCACTAACTAGATTTCTAAAATACTCAAGACTATAATATAATTTGACATATTTAGTGTGTATGTCCCCTATGAGCTTAAATAAAAAAACTATTTTTAATGTTGCAATAATTATGAACCCAAGAATCCCTAAGAATTCCTTAGGTGTATGGCCTTTAAGGTTATTATGTATTTTGGATCGTATTTACCCATTTTCTTAACACGGGGTCATAACTAGTTTACCTTTATTTTAATAATCAATTTTCATGTGACATCCCCATTAGTTACATGTCTCAAAAGAGTTATGAGACCAAATATCTCATTTTTGAAAGTGGAATTTTGGAAATTTTGGAAATTTGATATTGCAATGAAAGGCTTATGAGGATGTGCAAAAAATATTCATAAGAGAAGTATTTTTTCCTATAGAGGTTCAACCAATGGTCATGAACTTGTGTGATAGGTTAATGATGAATCCTAGTTAAATCTTGGATTCAAACCACATTTAATCACATTTAATTTTTTTGGTTTGTTGACTAAATTGTGCAAGCTATGGGGTCTAGAATTCCCATAAAGTGGTATAATGCCTTTCTAGTATTCCAAAGCTTTTCTAATTGTACAAGCAAAAGCAAAGAGCTAAAAGATACCCCTAAATTTCGAAAAGTTTCCATTGTAATTTCATACCAAGGACATAACATTTAGCATGTTTAAGTGACACACTATTTCTTTCAAAGTGATTGAAGAATCAATGTTTTTTTTGCAATTTTGTTTTACTTTTCCATAGAATTTGTGAACAAATACTCCTCCTTAGTTATTATTCTTTCACTATCATTAATGTTTGACTCAAAAAAATTTAATAACGTATAAGTGTCATTTCTTGAATGATCAATTTTCTTTTAATGATTATTGTTCACAAGTTTAATATGTTTGGGATTATATTCCTTTTAATTGTACCATGTAGTTGCATGTTACTTGTTACATATAACATATTAGATGTTACATAATACTATATATATCACATTATGTTATGTCAATTTAATCGTTGGGATTATATTTCTATGAAATGTATCATGTTATATTATAGCAAGTCACATAATGATATGTTATGCCAATCTAGTAGGTGATAATATGTTCATTTGCTCCATGCTTTGTTAATAACTTTTCAACTTTAGATACTAACTCGATTTATTGACACATCTCTTTTTATCAACATGTTTACACTCCATGCTTTTTTCAAATCTTTTTCTATTCAAAAAATTAGGAATGTCCATATTATTCTACATTTGTTTTTCATCAACATCAAATTTTTTTTTAATCATACCTACAATAATTCTCAAAACGGTAACTTGGGGGAAAAAACATTTGACCTCACCTTGCAAAATTTGCCAAGAATTGAATTGGGACTTACAAAAAAAAAAAAGAGGTGAAACTTAGTCCAAAACATTGGGTTATTGTACAACAAATTTAAATTTTTAAAATTTTAAAATTACATATTTATATCATTAATGTTGAAGTCCTAAAATATTCAAATTGGGGTTGGTAAACCCACTTTATGAAAAACTTAAATATGTTGACAAATTTATTGATTTTCAATCATAGATGTGGTAGTTCAACACAATTATTTCCACCACAAATGTCTTTATATTTTTATAATGACCTTGAAATGGTTATTGAACATTTCCCATCATTCCTTTCATTATTGTTCCTTGTTTAAATACTTTCGTAATATATCATTTTAACTATGTCCATCCCCATCATTAATATTTTTGATCTTTTCAAAAACTCTTCTCGCCTATTTTGTTAAATAAAAATATGATCATTTTTTGAGATTAATGAAAAAAATGATTTAAATATTTTTGAGATGATGTTCAAGAATAACACATTATAACGTACAATTATTCCCACATCTCTTGTTTAATGTAAACTTGTGTAACGTAGGCCATTGGCCCAAATGTAAACTAGTTACCTAACGAACTTTTCTTTCTAAAATTATTTTTGTAATTTAATTAAATTTTCAATCACAAAAAAATTCAATTTTTAATATCTCCTACACCCCAAGTCTAAGAATTTCCTATTCACCCAATTAAACTTTATTTACTCACTAAAGGCTTCCCAATGATACCAAGAGGATGCCCAAATTCTTCTATAATTTTAATTTTAATTAATTTTTAGTGAAAAAAATGTTCAATATTCAATAACTTTTCCACTATAAGTTGAAACATTATGAATCCCATTCAATGCACTCTTATTCATTGTGGGCTTGTCAATGGTACCAAAAATGCGACAAGAAGCAACTTGGTTTGGGAAATTTCAATGTGACAAACAAGCCACATTCCTTCATAGATATAGATGATATGCCTTTCATGCTATTTTTAAAAAAAGAATATCTCTATGGAAACTTTGACTCCCTTATCATATGAAAATCTTAATAGATTTTTTACACCAACTTCTTAATCACAAACATATAAATAAAACTTCATGGTTTAAATTTAAATTTTATTTTTTAAAAACACCTTGTACCATTATAAAAATTGAACAAAAATGGGAAGAATTCAAAAATTGGTGTCCCTGCACAAGGTGTATGTTAGGGTTTTCAATGTAACCATACACCAATAATAATTTTAACTAGTAAGAATTGTGAATGTGTTGGGGAATGTTAGAAGCACACTACTATGGACATCACAATGTCAATTTTCTTGGGTTTGAAAATTATTGTTGCATATAACCCAAATGCACTTGAGATATTTAACAAAATAATTTGAGGAAATGAAATGAAAATTTCAACCCTTCCAATTTTGAGGTTTTTACACAAAAACATCAAATACTTAATCCAAGGTGGATTTTACAATTCAAGCCAAATCAAGGTCATAATCCAATAAATATTGGTTGAGGATTTTTTTTCTTCTAGTTGAATTGGAAAACATCCTCACAATTTTTTTACATGAGACTTCAAAATTTTATGGCACTTAAGGTCAAAAAATCAAATAAAAAAATCAGATTTGTAAAATGGCAACATTTTGCAAAGTCCATTTAGATATCTAAATTGATTTTTTCAAGACTAATATTCAATACAAGTTCTTTAAAAGGTTTAATTGAAATGCCCATGAACTTGGACATGGGAAAATTTGTTAACTTCAATATGATTTAAATGTTTGTAGTTTAAACATAATTTCATTGAACTCAAAATATATTGATTATGAATTTTCAAATGGACTTTCAACTATTGTTTTTAGTCCACCTTTGTGTGTTTTTACCCATAACCATGTATACAATTAGGTGTCCCCTCCATTTTGAGGAGATTCGTTTAAATCACGTTCAAGATGGACGATTCAAGGGTTGTAATTCCCAAAGTGGGAGTGCATGCCTGGGGTGACTTGGGATGTTTCCCTTTAATTTCACACACATCTCTCAACCCCTCATTTGGATGAATGCCTTATTCAAATTCCCTCCCATTAAATTACTCTTTGTTCTTTGCTTGATCCTTTCATTTGCCTCAAGCTTCCATGTAGATTTAAAATTTAAGGTTGCAAAACTAAGAGTTCAAACTTTAAGGTGGAACAATAGAAATGTTTGCTAAAAAATTTCATAACATTTTTCCCTTTTATTTCCCAACACATTTCCTTTTTATAAGGTGAGGATTTGATTTTTAACCTTCACCAAATTTTAGCTTATAAGTTTGTGACATAAGTTGAAAAGCATTTTCTTGTTTTTTTTTGGAATTAAACGCATGCCCAAGAGTATGTACATATTGATATCAATACATGTTCATTATATTGATATCAATAGTTGTTGACATTTCCCATTTTGTAATCACTTGTGTCAACAAAATGAGTTTTATTGTCCATGGTTGTATCAAAGGTGGTAAACATTTTTCATTATTAGCACTATTGATATGAGAGGTTATGCTTTTTATCATGGACAAAGTTGTTTCTCTCACTTGTCATAAACAAACTTACACCCAAAAAGGCAAAAACTCAAATTCTTGTCAAAAGACATGTAATTTAAAACAAATATACTCACACCAATAAGGCAAAATAGCCTACAAAAAATAGGCATGGAATTCTTTTGATGTCATACAAAGAATTTAGGGATATTTAACATTACTTTACTTTATTAACCATTTTCGCTCTCTATTCCTACTTTTTGTAAAGCAAGGATGATATCAAGGTCAATCTTAGTATTTTTTATTATATGGCACATTCATAAACCCCTTGTCAAATGATGTGAGTGGTAAATTTCGATTAAACACCAACATAATTCAAAAGTCCAGGTGCACTTTCTAGTTCTCCATGATGAGTACAAGGAGGTAAGAGCTTTGGGATGACTAATATGAATTGACATTCTTCACTAATAACTTTCATTCACCTCAATTACATAAAATAGACAAAGAAGGTAGTAAATGCAATTGGAGCTAAAATTAAATCACAAATTCACATTGATTTCACCACAACCCAAACCATTATGTAATGTATGTTACTTTTCTATTGTACTCTATAGCTCCATGAGTGAAAACGTGGTGTGTTGGACCAAAATGGATGTCACAACCACTATTTCTATAAGTGATGAATTGTAATTGAAAGTTACATGATAATTGTATTGAATTTTTTATGGTGTTGACTTAAATATGGGTGGTAGTTTATATCTGTGGTGTTACATGATGTGAAAAAATTGGTGTGATGAAAATGCCATGTGAAAATGAATATATGCAACAAGGTCATATCAACTTTTGATTGTTGGTTTTAGGTCATCATGGATATGGATGGATACAATGTGTCTACCTCATGAATTAGGAAGGATGATGCAATGTCTTTGGCCTTTGTGTTTTTTGTAATGAACATTACAATTGTGATGATCAATAAGGCTGGTGTTTATTAATGAAGATGTTGTGGGATTCTTGAATGTTGTGTGAAAATCAAATGATGGTGACTTAGTTAACACATGTAAACCATGTAAAAATGCATTAACACATGTTTAAAAGTTCATACATGAGTATTCTAAAGGTATAATGATTGATTGTTAGGCTACTAAAACTCTAAAAATGATGTGTTCATTTTTCAAATGGATAGATCATCTGGAGAAAAATAGTCTATTTTTAGCCACCTTTATATAATATAAATATGTTGTTTTGCAAAACTTTATTATGATTTCTTTAGCCCATATTTGAGTCTTTCACATAATCCAAGCTTTGAAATAAAAGACAATTATGCAACTACCAAAACATCATAATAAAGTTCAAGATTTTCAAACACATGGTCCCATTGTTAAGATAAAATGATTTCAAAGGTTCAAAACATCATAGAAAATTGTCAAGAAAGTGACTTATGCACTTAATCTGAATGACATCCTTTTAGGACTTTAAAATGTAATAATAAAAACACTAGAAAAAAGATCTAGGGTTAATTATAATTGATAAAATTTTCATATAATTCATGTAGGTTTGTTCATGGGTGAAATTTTTCCATGTGACCATTCACCTTTCATTTATATTGGTAGAAATGCATCCATATGAATCAATTAATTTGTTGTTTGTCATTCTTGGGACATCCTTGCATGTCCATTTTTCATCTATTCTAAAATTCATAATCATCTCATTCAATATTGTTCATGATAAATTTCATCCATGAATGTATACTTTTTCTTTTATGATGCATTAAATTCATCCATTTTCATGTTAAAATGGATGGCGTTCATCCATTATAGTTCACCATTTAAAGTCCATAATAAATGGAATTCACCCATCACCATTCAATTTTCATCCACAAAGACATTTAAAACTTGTTTAGAAAGAATCATTGAATAGTGAATTTTTTGGAAACTAATGTAACCTGACTCCCCAAACACGTATCAAAAAATGTTTTGTAATTCATGTTTTTGAAATCAACATTAAGTAGTTAAAGGGGTGGACGCACACTAAGGTGGTTCACTTTTTGACCCTTTCTAAACTTTCTACAAAATGTACTCTATTCAAATGACATAAACGCATTGTAAAATCATTAATTTGACAAAATTATTTATGGATTAAGATTTTCAACTTGAATAAGAATATTTATTGAGGGGTGAAATTCAATAAATATACACCAATCATTTGCATTAACATTCAAATGAATTTTTTGTTATGATTTCATCCTGATATTTTTTATCGAGACTCAATATATGACACATAATGGGGAAAAAAAATGGATTGGAAAGAAATATTTAAAAAACTTTAACCAACAAAAAAATATGGACTTTTGAATGACCAAATTTGGACATTATTTTCCTAAGTCCCTATCTTGGTCATTTTTTATTGGATTGATTCCCCCCCCCCACCCCCCCCCCCCCCCTAACATGTATGTCAAAGAATTGTGTAGATGGATAACCTTTCATATGGACTTTATTAGTTGATTAATCACCACATAAGGCTCACTCAAATTTGATTTTAAACGATTTTTTTTCCATTCTAATGTTAAAATATGGACATTTAGCATGGGGACTATGGCCACTTTTGAGCCACCCTAACCTGCATCTACCAAAAGATACATAATTTGGGCTCTATAGTACTATGCATTACTAGTGACATTCAATTATTATTATTAATTTTTGATGTTTTCATATGGTTTCCAACAATTCATCATTATTTATGTCAATATCAAATTTAATTTGAATTGATATAAATTTCATGAACATGAAAAGACACATGATTTTTTTTCATATCCATGTTGGTGGGTAGGAAAAAGGAGTGAGATAAGTATAAAGATGAAGGTAGTTATTTAGAAAGGAAGGAGGTATTTATTAGGAAAGAAATGAAGTAGTGAGGTTAAAAAATGAGGTTGTTGGCTTTAGTATTGTCTTTAAAATGTTTAGGGAAAACCATATAATATGAACTATCTTTGGAATTATCAAAGGAAAACCATATGATAGATTCCAAAAATTCACCCATTTACCAATTTAAAAAATATTTTGTAAAAAGAAATGTTGCGTAATTCATGTTATTTAAATCAATACAAGTTAGTTGGAACTATATAATTTTACATCATAGATTTTCCTATTTTGTGTCACTCATTCATACTCATGTTTTTCATATTAAATATCTATTTTATTTTGAGATACACCTTTGGTATGCATTAACTTTTCTTATTCATCTTGTTGTGTTTATGTGTGATTAGGTTTTTGTTCATATTAAAATTAATATATTTTTTGTATTTATTGTAGATTTTGTGCATCTAATAGTTTGATCAAACTCCTTCATTAAGCATACACATATTGTTGTTATTTGGAAACTACTAGTGGGTACCCGCGACCTTCGGTACTGTGAGGCGCCCTTGCATTGTTTTACTAAATTCGTCATATTTTTTATTTTTAAAAATGCTATAGCCTGAGTAGGACCATCATCATTTAATGCTAAATAATGCTTAAATAATTGTCCTCGCCAATGGACCTACTTGAGAAATTTGCCCCCAAAAAAAAAAAAAAAACCCTGGTATTGACCAATGTGGGGAAAAGGGCGATGGGGGGGGGGGGGGGTATTACATACCCGTCGGTTCTGTGTATTTGAAATATTCGACCATCAGTTCCGAGTATAATTAGCAGAATCAAATATGGGTATGGAAGAACATACCTACCTACACAGCGAACCCGCCGAAAAAGGGCGAAAAAAAAAAAAAAAAAAAAACCCTGGTATTAACCCCTGGGCAGCCCGCCGGAAAAGGGAGGAAAAAAAAAAAAAACCCTGGCATTAACCCTGGGCAGCCCGCCGAAAAAGGGTGGGAAAAAAAAACGTACACAGACAGACAGACACCACTTTAGCTTTTATATATAGGATATATTTGTTGATGAATTTTTGGCATCATCATATTTTGTCACAATTATGGTGTGTTTCCAACACATCTTCCTTCTTTTTCAAAAGTCACAATTTAAAGATGAGTTCCCTAAGACATTTGGATGGAACATGATCAAAATTTCTCCAAAATTTATAGAGCATACAACACACATGAATTTTTTTCAATCATAAAAATTTAGGTTAGTGTACTAAAAGAAAAATATCATTTTGTGACTAGTTCTTCCAATTATGTTTTAGTCATAAGTGATATATATAACAAAAACTTCATTAATTGCATTGGACAAGTCATCTCTAATCACAACCACAAAACAAATGGATTGTGAATGAAAAATGAAAAACAAAATACGGTTTCATCCTTTGACTAATTGTACATGTATTGTCATTTACAATTGTCATGTGACTTATCTGGTGAACAATAATAATGAATGCAAGTGTCAAAAAATTTGGAGATTTCAAAATTATTTTTATGTCATCTTGAAAAAATTGGCATTGTCCATTTTGGATGGTTTTAGCTCATGACATGTGACATAATAAAATGTGTCACTTGTCCTCCCTTTCAATGTTGTAAACTATATAAAAATGTGTGTGCATTAAAAACGTTCTAAAAGTAAAATGTCATTTGGGATGAACCAATCAAATAGGCTTCATCATAAAGGTTGAACCCAAAATAAAATAAAATCCTAATTAACTACCTACCTACCTTTCCTTTTACCTACCTAGCTTACTAACCAAGTAGGTTTAAGTAGGTATGTAGCCTAGGTAATTAGGTAGGGTACCTACCTATCAACCTAACTAGATATTTATTTTAAATTTATTTTAATAGAAAAATTCAATTAGCCATGTAACAAAATTTTCTCCTGCCACATCTCATGAGTTAAAACCATCCAAAATGGATGCTACAATTTTTTTCAAGATTAACCCATCTACTTATCTTAAATATATTTTAAATACAACCTCAATATATGCATAACATATTCATAATATATGCCTTTTCTTTTATAATACAACTTTAATACACCCATACATATATACCCCTAATATATTCAATATACCTTTAGGGGTGCAATTAATTTTGTTTATGATTGTAATTAATAGGACATTAAAGCTTATTCATGAATGAGAATAGTCCTTAAAATCATTCAGCGCATATAATGAAAAAACCAATAGTCACAATGTAATTGTAGCATATAGTTACATGAATAATGTTTTTTTCAAATTCAACCAAATAATTGCAAAAATAGTTAAAACTAGTCACAAATGATACTATAGTTGCATGTAATCACAAATAAAGTGATTAGATTTCAGTAGATTTATTCTAGCGTTGTCAAAGTTATTCTATTGATGGTTTAATCTATTTTTGTGTTTGATCCTTTTGTGTTGGTGTAAATAATTGGGTATTTTGTTAATTTTTAAGTATACAATGGTGGTATTGTTTGTTTGAGATAACTACATGGTGTGGTTTATACACTTTTAGAGAAGATTGAAACTATGTATAATATAAAACATTAACAAGAAAGATTGAATCTCTATTGCTAATATAATTTGAAAGTGAAATACAAACAACAACATTTAAAAAAATGAAATGACACCTTGCGAAAAAAGGATGTAGTTGGCCACACCTTTGGCATGGAAATGGTTTGAAAATAACATACACATAATACCCCTCAACATTTTGAGTTATTTATGTTTATTTATTTTTCATTATTGAATGATTTAAAAAACCTAAAACATGAGTGTGAGTCTTCAATAAGACATTACAAGAGTACCGTGATGTAAAAATGGTCATGAGGATTCCGATCATTAACTTAGACAAATGAAAGGCTAAGAAATGTGATTAAGAATGTGAGAAAATTTTAGTTGTGAAAACAAGTCTCTTTTCCCATCTAACACCTATGCATTATTCATTTTTATTCTCATTAACTTGACTTGCAATTTATATGTTTATCAATTATTTATATATTTATATGTTTTTTTCACCCATCACATTAATAGGGAAATAATTTATTGATTGCACACAACAAGAACATTCTATGAATGTGTTAATGAGAGTGTTGTTGCTTAAATTATGTATTGAAGTTTCATCCCAATTCAACATTGTTTTCATCTCTAAGGAGCTTTACATTAACTACAATATCTATGTGAAGGTGAGTTCTATGTTTTCTTGGGCCTTGCCCCCAAAGGCACATGGCCTATTGCATTGGATCGAACTTTTGAAAGTTTTACCCCTATTGTCCACCTCATCCTCATCTTCATTTTTCATTCTTGTCCATGTCGTGCCATCATTCCATCACCATCCCCATCATCCTTGCACCATCCTAACATGTATCCACATCAACCAAGTTGGACTAAGGTGTTTGTGAATTGAAACGACCTTGGATCAAGATGCCTTGAATCCACTTCAAAAATTTGAGCAACATGCTTGGATTTTGAAGCATTTAACCAAGTCAAAGTCCCATCTTGGGATGTAACAACGCAATATCTATGAGATGTATGACTAGCAATTGTGGTTGAGCTATGTACATTTCAACAACTTCAATTGCAAGTTGCAAAGAAAAGTTGTAATGTCAAATATTCACAAATGAGAAATTTCGAATGAAGCAAACTTTAAGGCTTACAAATTGCTAGATTTGCTTAATTTGGTTGAACACAAAGCTTATATTTTTACAATTTCATTTGATTTTGGGTTGTTTAGAGAAACATGGGGAAGATGTGTTGGGAACCTCATTACAAGAACACCCAAAATGATCAAAGAAGGAAGTACACAAACAACTGCTACAAACCTAAAATTTTAAATTTTAGAGAGAGAGAGAGAGAGAGATAATCGCAAACAAGGCTAAAACCTTCTTCACAAACATTACAAAATTTAAACAAAGCAAAGGACAAACCATGGGGGGAGCTAGAGAAACCAAAGAGGAGGGTTGAAAAAAATAGGGAAACTATTGCAACTCCAGGGACCCTAGTATTGGTTGCATATGATAGAAAGAAAACACATGGAAACCACACTTCCCCATGCTAGTCCAAGAAAAACTTTCAGAATCATGAGGCCAAATTTAGCATGCACATCAGGATCTCTCACAACCCATCAGTTCATTCCTCTTCTTGCATCTGCATATTGAAAATTCATTGCCATTGATCGCATTTGACAACCACAAACAGTACTCCGTTTTTCTTATTATGTTCACCGAAAATCTGTTCCTAAGTAACCTTGAATAGAAGTCAGTGATAAGTATGTAGAGCTAGCATTGCATTGGTCAACTTCCTCCGACATGTCCGAAATGCCCTCAGAAGATTCCTTTGTTCTTGTATTGATGCCTGAAATGCAGCCTCTTGGACAAACCCATCTACCATTTGTCTGAATGCCTTTTCTAGCAATCCTGCTCTCAACTCATTGGTATGGTAATTCAGCTGCAGACCACCGACAGATAATTGGTTTAGCCAGTTTAATGATGATAAGCTTCCCTCGTACTCTTTGACAGCTTCATGGTAATCAGCTCCTTCCCTAACATCTTTTAGCATGCGGGTAAACCCTTCTTCCATGAGTTCACTATGGGAACGATCTTCAGGAGTAGCCAAGTCTTGCTTTGCTGTGGATGATAATGGTACCCAAGCCTTTCGGAAGGTCATTGTCTTATTACCAGTGTTTCTGATGGCAACATGAAGAAGCATCTCACAAAGATCTTCCATCTTGTCGTCACCTGTGAAATACATCGATTGTTGTTGTTGCCGTTGGTGTGACCACAAGCGTAGTGCAATATGCAATAAGCCTTCCCACCTGCTCAGTAATCCTTGCCCATCAGTAGGCAATCTTGGAAAAAAATCTCTGCCACCAAGACTCAAACTTTTCTATTCATGCAAACTTCAATCCCATCCAACTCTAACACACATAATCCTTGACCATTTGCAAGGTGCCATCCTGTCAGTAGCCTACCGAATGCTCCTTTGACACTCGTGTGAACAATTTGCTTTTGACCAAGTAGAACAGCTTCTTCATCAATCAAAACTTTCCACAACATAATGACACTGCATAATGAGAAGCATCAAGACCAACAAGAAGGTTATATGTTTTTCCACTGCAGAAAAACATTAAAAAACATAGCATCATATTGCAAAGGTAACTTACTCAAATGCAGGCTCAACCTCCACACCTAGTGAAAGATGGAGAGAGACTCCAGTCCAGTTTGAAACTTGTGATCTTAAACTGTTCCCAGAACATTTACACAAAGGACTTGCAGAGTGAGAGAAAGTGGGTCCTGATTCATCTCCAGATGCCACCAAAGGTGGAGAGCCCTTGACTCGCTCATCACCATTCCTCTTACACTCTGCCCCAATATTCTGCAAGGAATCAAGCAATTCAAGTTTCTCTGAGCTGCAGCTCGTATGTGCTTCATGGAGAAAACCCCGTGGTATGTAGAGCACATCTCCTTCACAAAGCATGTACTGAGCAACTGGGTCATTCCTTCTTTTCTGTGAAAGAGCTTTGAATGTATACAAGCGTGGAAGCCATTGCTGGGGAGGATAAATCTTCCATTGTTTGTGACCAACTAGCTGACAGACAAAGACACAATGATCATCAAAATGTGTGACCAGACCCTGTGAATGTGGAGGAGTCAGATAGAGATTTGCCCCAACTGTTACCTGACCCAACTGTGTGGCTAAAGCATCTGAGAGGGCTGCAATCTCTGGAAACCGAAACTGCATACCTCTTATTACAACCGTGTAGCCATCTCTATAAGCACTTACACAATCCTCAGCACTAATGAATGATGTCGTCCCTTTGTTTCTGAAATAGTGAACTTCCAAAGGTGAATTGCCACCGGGCTCAGATTTCACAAGGCGTATATCCTGATCATATACAGGTGGTTCCCCAAGCCTACTCTCCAATCCTTCATACTGTATTCTAGGATCCACTTCATCTGCGAAAGCTGGAGGACAGCCTGCCATTCCATAGACAACAGCCTTCAGAAATTCAGCAGGGCTATCCAGGCAAATTCCATTGCCAAGCAACTGTTCCAAAAGCCCCACATTCATGGTCGTAACCAGAGGTGAAGACTCCCAGTGCTCCTCCAGAAAGCATTCCAATTGGATTCCTTCTCCTCCTCCGAAAAGATGGGTGGATGTCACTACCTCTTCCGAGTCACAGGGTGGCACTACCCTCTGTTGCATTGCAAGCTGCACAATCAGTTTTGCAAGTTGGTGCTCATTCCCAGGTGTGCACCAGTTATCAATGCTTCTTAACTGTGTCTCCAACTGTGCAAGTCTCATTGGTTTCCTACCATGCACGGATGGCAAATGCCGTGTCATTTTCCAAAGCTTTTGCAAGCTGAGGAGCACCTCAGATGTATCAAAGTCAAGTTCGATATTGTCACATAAGACCATATTTGCAACAACCAAAACCTGATCAAGTAGTTCCCCTGCAACTACTACTGCATCAGAAACTGGGAGCAAAACACACTGACCACTACCACTACTCTTTTGATGATACTTCTTCTCAGATCCAATAGCTAGACATTCTTCCTTGTCAGCAGCTTCAGCAAAGCATTCTTCTGCAATGGGCTTCACTTGTGTGACTCCTAAATGTGGAAGACCTTCAGTTTTGTCGTGCCCAGTTGAAGTATTCACCAAACAAGACACCAGAGACCTGCCAGAACAAGTGTCAGAAATACCCATCAGGAGAATTGCAACTCCACCCTCTCCGCACAAAGATACACATTGTAACTTCGATGTTCCACAAATCACCCTTATACTTTGTTGCCTACTTCTTACATTCCTACTTCTAGAAGAATCCATTACAGGAGGCATCAATCAATCAGATCTCATTGAAATTGCAGTTGGCAATCCTTGAAGATTTGTCCTAAACCCTAAATCCTAAACCCTAGACAGGACAACAACATACATCAACTTACAACCACACTGAATAAATTCTGCAAACTCCTTCCTTTCAAGGCACAGACTGTGAGGTGCTAGCTTAGTAGAGAACTTGCAATGGCATAAGAAAGAAAGAATGCTTCTCATCATCATTTGCTGCTAACCTTTGCAGTGGTTTTTCTACTCACTCACATGAGTTGTTGGTGAAGACCAGGTACTTGTCGCATGGCAGAACACCCAAGTGGTGTGATCGCCACATCCATGATAGCATGACAAGCTGCCAAGCAGCATTCTCCTGCATCTCTTCTACTAGTACTCCAGAGCAGCAGCTCTGTCAATGCTTTCAAGACTGTCCTCGCCTTCACCACTTTTGCATTGATTTCGCAGGAGCTTACAGCCAATGCTCCCACTATCTCAGCACTCCCAATTGCTACTTCCACACACCTGCGGGGTCACAAAGCCACTTCAAGCTTCTTCAAATGCTTTGATTGCTCGCTTTTCCACTACACAAGAAAACCCTAATTCTCTTGCAGGTGGTGCATCCCACCTCACAGCTTGTGAGTGAGACTTCTCTTAAGCTTCTTTTTTCTTCTACAGACACTGACAGAGAGACAGAGACAGACACAACTCACGAGTGTTGCAGGAGAGAAGGTAACAATTCCAGCAAACCCTTGTCCACGAGCTCCCGAGCTAGGTCTTCTGCTTCTGCTTCTTCTTCTTCTTCCCCACCGTCTGCAGACGAAGTTTGCTGCAAAGATTCACCCACTTCCTGCACGGCCTCCGCCAAAGAACCCAACTGCTCGTTCGTCGACTCCACCATGGCCAGGGTGAGCCGTTGCAGCAGCAAATCTGCACTACCCATCATCTCCTCCTCCCTCTTCTTCCTCTTCCTCTTCATCCCATCCCCACCTGCTCCTGTTCCTCCTCCTCCTCCTCCTTTTCCCTCCACCATACTGCCCATCATCGAGATTTGTATTATTCCCCTGCACCAACCAACCCACAAAACACACCTCCAAAATCTCTTCGCTCAAATTTCTTCTCTTCCAAGTTTGGGAGGTTTGATGCTGGCTGGCACCGGAAGGAATCATGTGCAAAGTGTTTGATTCTCTCTTACATGTTGCATGCATGCTACAAAAACCATCATCAGGTTGAAGAAGCCTAGTGTTGCTGCTGAATATCATGATACTCTCCTGTTTTACCCCCATGATATGATTGCCATGAACTCTTCCATGAAGTCTTAGCTTTGGTTGGAAAAAATACCATTGCGATGTACCTATCCTCACAATGCTCAATTGTCTTTCACAATGTGACAAACACTTGAAGGGTCATGCTGGTGCTGCCCAATGCACTTTTACTTCCTTGCATGTTGAAAGTCTAAGGGAGCATGAAGATGGTGACAGTAGTAGTGAGAGAGAGCACTTGCAAGGGTTTCCCACAGTATTAACTGTCCAAGGTTCTAGATTAGCTACATAAAAAGACTACAATAATAATTTCTGGGTTCCTGAATCCCAATAAGAATCTGCATCAAGAAGCCTCTGAGGCCATTGCAATCAAGAAACCAAACTCTCCAAAAACACGTGAGTGAAGAAGAACTCTGTGTAAGACTTGCAGCAGCAGATGTTGTAGGCTTGCCAATTGCAATGGTACACACTCTCTATGAGCAGTGCGGGTGGCGGGCGTTTAGTAATATGCCAGTGCACATACCCATCTAAAGCAGGGACACACTGAGTCTCCTGCTGAAATTCATACAGTTCTATGAGAGAAAGGATTTTGATTGAGAAATCTTTGAGTGAAAAGAGAAGGGACTGAAAGAAAGACAGAAACACAGTTCCAGATTCATCTTGACTACCAAAGAGACCAAAAAGTTGCATACAGTATTCTTGAAACACCCGATGATGCAAAGCAAATTAGACATAGCACTGCCAGCGTCATCGTCATCATCATCACCATCATAGTATCCTCAAGAGAATGATGAGGATTAGCAATACCATCACAACTATCACCAGTATGAGGCATGCCTGCAACAAGAATCATAAACACCCAAGACTCACATCATCAAGCTTGCTAGTTTTTTTTAACAGCACAGCAAGCAGCAGCAACAACAACAACAGTGAGCTCACACATCAAAAGCACCATGTCAAGGAGCATAATGCTCATCAAACTATCATCATCGAGCCACTGAGAAGTAGTTTGTTTTGCTTGCAGCAAGCTTACAATATTGGATCCTGATTTCTGAATCTGGTCTGCCTTGACAAGTTGTCCACTGGCCTCCTCTGTCGCTGCTTCTACACCAACTATCGATATCATCTGCCACCAAAACAAACAACACACACCATCACCACCACCACACAGTGTCATCAATTCCCTCTTCAATCTGTTTTACCAGATCATATCACTTCTTTTCTGCTTTTGTTTTTTGTTGTTCTTCATCACTCTGCCAAGAAGGAGAAGAGGTCACTACTAAAGAGATACATCTAAATTGTTGACAGCATAGATGTTCAAACTGCCAAAAAACAATTTGGAATAGGACATCATCATGTGTGTGTGTGTGTGTGTGTGTGTGTGTGTGTGGGTGTGGGTAGCACAGCCACTAGCCATGAAGAACATACATTGTATAATTTTGCTATGAGCTTTTTTTCTCACAGAGGATTTTTTGTCTTATGAGTCATCAGGTTGAAAAGCTGCCTGTGGTACAACAAATGGAGCATAGTACTTTTCAAGTTCTTGTGCAGTTTTCTGAGCATTTTGAAACTCAACAAGAACTGCCTGGAAATCCTTTGCAAGCTTTGCACCAGTGACTTTCTGCTGTGGCTACAAATTCCACAAAAACCACCACCCACCCAAAATGCACATGTATCTCAAAATCAAAACCAGCTGTGTGAAGATGAAGTTGGACCTCCTATTGCTGAAGAAAAGAAGTCTAGCTACAAGTGAAGAGAAAACTTGATCAATGTTGGCAAACTTGATCACTTCTTCTGCTTCTTCTTTCTGTTTCTTGGGTTTAGGGTAAATGAGATCCATGAATGATCATGCTGTATAATGGAAAAGTATGCTTGGTGGTGGGTGTTGCAGAAGGATATCATTTTTTGCTTACACTTGCAGAATCATTTTGGGCATGGTCACTAGCAGTTTTCAACTTTGCTTCTGTCTCCTTTGGAAATTTGCCGATGTGCTGCTGGGTTTTGTGACTCCAGCAGCAGAGATGAGCAAGCAAACTGTCATGAATCATGATGATGCTCCACAATTGACATGTCTGATTCATTTCTCACATGTTCAAACACAGAAACAAAACACTTGTTCTTCTTGTTCCTGCGTATCTCAAACTCAAAGCATTCAAGGATGGATCTCCTCCTCAGAGACCCTTGAAAGAATTTCTCTCGCTGAGCATTCAAGGATAGGTGTCCTCCTCAGAGATCCATGAAGAAAAGTTTCTCTCTGTGAGCATTCAAGGATGGGTCTCCGCTCTCCTCAGAGATCCTTGAAGAATTCCTTTCTCTGAGCATTCAAGGATGGGTGTCCTGTTCAGAAATCCTTGAAGAATATTTTCTCTCTCTGAGCATTTGAGGATGGGTCTCAGCCTCCTCAGAGATCCTTGAAGAATTGCTCTCTCTCTCAGCATTCAAGGATGGGTCTCCACTCTCCTCAAAGATCCTTGGAGAATTCCTCTCTCTGAGTATTCAAGGATAGGTCCCCTGCTCAGAGATCCTGCAGCAAGATCTGCAGTGACAAAAAACAAACAGCTGCAAAATGGATAAAATGCAAAAAGAAGCAGGATTTTAATGAAAGGCTAGTAGAGGTTTGTGTACATACAGCTTCTCACGAAGAGCAGGGGTGTCTTTGGGAGTGCCCAAAGTGCAGATCAAGCGCTTGAAAGACGACAGCGCTGTGTTGATCTGGAATACTCCAGCTGCCAATGCTTGTGAGGGATCATCCTGTTGCCTACGAACTGGAGGCATCAATTTCCCCCCGGCTTCTATGTCCAAAAAACTCATTCCTCCTACCCGCCTTGCTCTCCAATCCGTTGAAAAGCTCTCAACTTTGAGGATCTCTCTCTCTCTCTCTCTCTCTCTCTCTCTCTCTGTGTCTCTGATCCTTGAAGAAAACTTGATTGCTCTCGAGCTAGCTGCACTATTTCTTTTCCATACCCATTCTTCAAAATCTCTCAGAGAAACACCTCTGTCTCTCTGTCTATGTGTCTGTGTGAACTCAGACATTCTTTTGCAACAAATTTTCTCCCAACTCTGCAATAAAGTTTTGGCCGATATTCATCAGCTGCAAATCAATAAACCCAATAAAGCTATTCTTGTCTGAATTCATAAGTCTGCGAAATCATCAAACCCACAAGCTCCTCTTCTTCTGTGAATTCATCAGTCTGCAAATCATCAAACCCACAAGCTCCTCTTCTTCTCCGAATTTATCAGCCTGTCTGCAAATCATCAAACCCACGAGCCCCTCTTCTTGTCTGAATTCATAAGTCTGCAAAATCATCAAACCCACAAGCTCGTCTTCTTCTGTGAATTCATCAGTCTGCAAATCATCAAACCCACAAGCTCCTCTTCTTCTCCGAATTTATCAGCCTGTCTGCAAATCATCAAACCCACGAGCCCCTCTTCTTGTCTGAATTCATAAGTCTGCAAAATCATCAAACCCACAAGCTACTCTTCTTCTGTGAATTCATCAGTCTCCAAATCATCAAACCCACAAACTCCTCTTCTTCTCTGCATTCATCATATGCAAATCATCTAATCAAATCCACAAGCTCATCTTCTTCTCTGCATTCAAATCATCAAACCCACAACCTCCTCTTCTTCTCTGAATTCATCAGCCTGCAAATCATGAAATTCACCAGCTCTTCTCTGAATTTATCAGCTGCAAATCATCAAATCCACAAGCTCCTCTTCTTCTCCGAATTCATCAGTCTACAAATCATGAAATTCACAAGCTCTTCTCTGAATTTATCAGCTCCAAATCATCAAATCCATAAAGCTCTTCTTTCAATAATGCATCAATCTGGAAATCATCAAACCCACAATTTCATATGTGATTGATTGCAATGCTACTTTTGATGCTAGTTATTTATGTACATAAAAAAATGTAATCATTTAATTATTTTTGAAAATTAATTACATAAAACAAATAGATGCCCATGCACAAGCTGTTCTTTGAATTCATCATCTGCAAAATCACCATCATCATCATCATCATCATCAAAAAAAATTTGCAGAAAAAACACACTCTATCACAATTTGCAAGGAAATGAATCAAAATTTTCTGGACCATTTTTTTTTTTTGGGTAGCAAAAAACTCAAAATCACATTCTTCAAGGAAACCTCTTTTTTTAAAAACATTTCTTCACACTTTTTTGCAGCAACAACAAAGACGAGATTTCAAAGAAATTCATTTGGGAATAAACCCAAAAAAAAAAAAAAAACCCCTTAAAACATGATGAAGTAAAATAAAATAAAATAAAATAAAGTAAATTCCCATGAATTTGGGTTCTAACAACAAAATACTCAGAACTAGTATTCTGCAATAAATACCTGACCAAAAAAATTCTTGAAACTGTCCAAAAGTTCAAAGTGTTTTTTTTTTGGTTAATTAAAAATTTTGTTTTTGTAATGTTATACGAATTATGGAAATTTATTTCATAATACAAGTGGAAAAAGGGGCAAGTCTATGCTGGAAAGTGGCAGCCACGTGGCAGGCACATAGTAAAGGGATGTCAAAAGTTGCAAAAGAATTTTACAGCTCTGGTAATATAATTAATACAGGTGTCTTTTTCTGATTGGGCTCTCTTTGGCCAGCCCAAGAATATGCTGCTGACTTGTCAAGTTTTATGTGCTTTTTTTTTTAATATACATACAAAAAAAGGGTACACATGAACAGTTTTGACATAAATTAAATTATTTTTTTAATTTTTCCAAATTTTTGAAATTTTTAATTTTTTTTATTACTTGTGCTGAAAATTTTATAACATCCAATCCCAAGAGGAGGTTTCCATCAAATTGGTTATCTCCCATTTGCAATCATAAAGTTCATTTGGCTAATTTTGTGAAACAACTTTCCTATCACATTTTGATGAGGCTTGCCCTGCACCGGGTGAGAGTTCTTGGTGTGTTGATCATCAGCTTCAATGGATGATGGCAAGAACCTGAAAAGCTCTTTGGGTGGGAGTGAATGTTTTGGTAAACAAAAACATGCTTCTTCAAAACTCAATATTTCATTGGGTGTGAGACTTGTGTTTGACACCACTAGCTAGCCATATAGTGGGCAATGATGGATGTTCCAAGGACTAATGTTTGAGCTATATCTTTGGCTCATCTATTAGATGTCATCTACAAAAAACCAAAACTTATGATCTTATGACTCCAAAAGAGCTTTAGGTTAAAATAGACCCAACTATGTAAGGTAGGGGTCCCATTCTTCCCCTTGTAATGGGTACCTTGCATTTATTTCCAAAAAGTACATGAATTGTAGTACATTACACCTTCAAAACTGGTCTTGTGTGTTCAATATGCCATCTAATTTTAATGCAATTTGTCTTTGCAACATGCAAGATGGATGGTCTAGTTCCATTGTTGCCAAAGAATTGTTTGGCTTGGAGGAATGGATGCTACATTGTAAATTGATCAATATTGGATCCCATGTCTGCAATAGAATCACATTGTGAAAATGATGGAGGCATGACATGTTGTGAAAAATCGTGAAACATTAGTGCATGTCGATGAGAGACAAAAAAATTATCTTGATCACTTTAATGTGAATCTACAATAGAACCTGGTGGAGTACCAAATTTTCATTTACATGTCCCAAACCTTTTTCCCCCTTCAAGGCCTATTGTTTTGCTTTGAAGGGAAGTAGAGGATGTGATGTTGTTGAGGATTTTTGCCATTTTTCAACGGTCACCTGATTGATTTGTTGGTCATAAATGTAATTCATAATTGTCAAGACCATGTCCTTTACTTCTCCCCATAAGATAATCTCTATGTTGTGTTTGTTGAAGAAGTGTCTGAATGAAGTCACAAGTTGTTGTATCATAAAGATCAATAGACTTTTGTTAAATTGCATGGATTTTGCATGATGCACAATTTTTGTCAAATCGCATGTTGGAATGTTAACATCTTCTTTCATATCCATGGTCTACAAAATGAAAATTTGTATGTTACATTTGGAGAAATGTAATTTGAAAACCCAAAAAAAAATGAAAAAATCAACAATAATTAAACAATCAATAGGAACCAAGGGAAATTCATTGTTCTAGCATATTCCCCCGATTAAAGATAATGAAAGTGCCAATAGGCAAGCCAATCATTCAATTCATGAATGTTGTTTTTAGATGTAGCACCAAGTGATAGCCACCAAACAAGAATAGTTTGGTATTTTGCTTCTATAGAAGTTAATGTTAAGGCATTCTTATACTCATGACAAACTTAGATGTGTTTGTCACAAAATTCAAGGCGTATCAACTTTTTTGCATGTCAATCAAAAGATTAAACTTAATGATAAAGGCATGCGCACTCTCAATGTTCCATAGGGAAGTTTGGGTCACCACTCCTAAACAATATCCCACTATATTGAAATTAGCTTGAGCAAAATCTACAATGAATATTTTGAAATTCACATTTATCACACCATTTTTTTCATGATCCCATATGAAAGTTTTCCCCATCAACATATGTGAATCCACATCCTCAAATTGCATGTCACAAATTGCAATGATTAAAATGTGACAATAAACTATATCATAAACATGGAAACCCATGGTTGTCCATTATCATGCATGTGCAATGATCAAACATCAACCACATTCCTTCCAAATCCTTTATTGGTTAGATGTGCCTTACAGTGTCAACACCATTAGTAATACCATATGTAAACATCTTGATTAAAAAGCTATTGGGGTTAGTTTGATTAAGGAAGATGTTGTCTTGGATGTAATCATACAAGTATACGTGGCAATTTGGACTATAATCCATCATCGAGGCAAATAATTTTAGACCCAAGAAATGCCTTAATGGTGGACATGGCTATGGTAGAGAGGTGTGGTAGTGGGTGATTTTTTGTATTCTTGTCTTATGAGATCATATGCAATTTGTTTGTTTTATTGGGAAGGTCCTACAACAACTAGATTTTCATAGTTCCCAAGGTGGACATAAGCTTGTGTTATGGTTTTTGATTGACATAAAACATAATACATTTTGGTCAAACACCTTGCCATGTACTTTGGTGGAAGCTTACAATGTCTACACAAAAAAATAGTATTTAGTTGGAAGTTCTTCTCCTACTTCTAAAGGATTTTTTGCAACTCCTTCCCATTAGTTTCATTGTAAGCATTATTCCTTACATAGTAAACACATTATAAATTTTGACAAGAAACATGACCAACACAAGAAGAACGTCTAAATTTCGAGCCATCATTATTCTTGATGTTTGTATTTTTTGTTTTGCACCAAGGGTGACCATCATGTTTCTTGTCCATGCCTTGTATCAAACCTACCAAACCACAAAAAGATTTCAATGGTGGCAACTCAAACATAACATTCCATTAAATTTGGGAGCTAGATATTACACAATTTTCCTAGAACTAACATCACAATCTAATTGGCACAATTTGCTCCTGAGAACATCTGCAAATGCTAATCATTTCAAACAATATTGCTTGAAATCTCTTGAACATCAACATCCAAACATGAAAGACTTTGGTATGACAATTATTACAACATAATTGGATCAAAAACCTCATGTACATCCTCACCTATAGAATCACTCAACTCAAAGATCATTGGGTCTACTTTGACTTTGCCAAATCTTGATGCTTCCAATTGAAATTGAAATATGTTCTTTTTTTCACCAGTAAATTGATACATGCCTAGTGGAAGGTCTCATTCTCTTTCACAAGCATTCCAAATGGGCTTTTGCAAAATGGCCCATGCTACTTCTCCCATAATATTCAATACCATTTTCTCCAACAAAATGGAATTGATTTAAAGTTTGAACTTATTTGAAAATGTATGGTCATGGACAACAACCTTTACATCTTTCACAAACAATACCAAGGGAACTACCCCATTTTTAACGAAGATTTCAACCTCCATTGAATCTACCATTACGATCAAACACACTATTACAAATCATGATTTTTTTGATTGGAAATTTTGACCAAAAATTACCCCTATCGGACACTAGTAAAACCAATTTGATAGGTGGTCTTTTTGACTAGTCGAATGGTGGGCTATTTGATTAATCAAATCAACCAACAAAGTTTTTGGGAAGCAATGATTTTAGGTATAATTTCTAATTTTAAAAATGTGTACCCAATTTTTTTAATTAAATGTAGGTGGGTCATAAAACAAGTTCATAGGTAGATGTTAGCTACCCATTTGTTCATGGTGGGTAATCACACATTCCATCGCTTAGGGTTGTATACCATCTTCACACATTCTCCTAGGCATGTAAGGAATAAGAGTTGAACCCTTGACCTCTTTGGCCACATGCACTTCCCAAGTCTTTAATCAACTCATCACACCTTTATGTTGTGATAAAATTTGTGAAATTTTGTTATTAACATGTTCCATTTCAAATCTTTTTCAACATTCAAACTTGCATTTTCTTCTTCATGTCTACACAAATGAAACAAATGCATACTAATTATTATGTAGTAGTTAAAAATTATGTAGTAGCTAGGTGATATATGCTATATAATTAATAGACCTACCTAGTTATCGCAATAATAACTAATAGCTAACTAATAAACCTAAATATAATGTTAGTTGCCTAGTAAATTAGTAGGATGTAGTTAGGGAGGTTGGTATAGGTAGGTAGGTATAAGTTGGGACATAATGGATCTAGGGTAAGAAAATAGGTTTAGGTGGGTAGGTAGGTAGGAAGTTAAGGAGGTTGTTAAGGTAACACTAAAAGAAATTTTGTCCTTTGTAACTAAGAAACCTATGACTACAAGTCCTAAATGATTATATGTATGACTTCGGATCCTATGTGTAAAAAGTTATAATCATACATTAGTGGGGCATGTGACTAATAAATGATGAAGTGCTAACAAGATGGGGGATGTTAGTTTTCATCATTTTTATTTCATCTATATGGCATCGATGACTAATGACAAAGTGACATGGATGTTCGATTGTCATTACAATGATTAAAAAATAATTATAAGTCATTTGATATGAACATAAACAACCTTACCCCCACCCCCCACCTACTTATGTATCTACCTATGTACCTACGCACCCATCTATCAACCTACCTATTTACTTACCCACCCACCCACCTACCTACCACATACCCACCAACTGACCCATCCACCACCTACCTACTTACCCACCTACTACCCACTTACTTACCCACCAACCTATCCACCCATATGCTACCTACCACATACCCACCAATTGACCCATCCACCACCTACCCACCTATTTACCCACCCACCCACCTACCTACCTACTACCCACTTACCTACCCATCAACCCACCCATTTCCATATCTTTTACCCACTTACTTATTGACCTACCTACATACTTACTTACCTACCCATCAACCCACCCATTTCCATATCTTCTACCCACTTACCTATCGACCTACCTACATATTTATCTACCTACCTATTTCTTACCCTCCCACCTACCCACTCACACATGACCCACCTACTTACCTACTTACTTCATACCTTTCATCCTACTACTTGTTACCTACTTCATAGTCTTGTAATGATATGAAATAAACATGTCAAATAAAAAACTTGACCAAAATTGGACATATTCTAATGTTATAGTCCATTGGTAAGGACTTGGTTTATCACATGCAGGTGAAGGGTTCAATTCTTGATACTTCCAACCTATGTGCATTTTTAAGGGGCTAGGGTAAGTAGGTTAGATTAAAGTAGTTACATAAGTTATGTAAATCAAATTAAATAAGTTATGTTCTTACTTGCCTGCCTTTTTTAACCTACTTAAACCTATTACCTACCTACCTACCTGCTTGCCTTTTTTAACTTACTTAAACCTATTACCTACATGCTTGCTTGTCGGCCTTTTTTGACCTACTTGCCTACCTGCCCTTTTTGACCGACTAAAACTTGTTACCTACCTACCTTTATGAATATTTTGTGTCTACTAATCATATTTTAGTCATTCATTATATGACATTTCAACATTATATATGGTTTGTCCTCTATGACTTGTTATTAATGACTATAAGATGAAAAGTGCCATGTCAAACATTAAATGACTATTTGTCCTTTGCTACTCATATGTTACAACTAAGGCTTGTCATTTATGTCCGGTATGACCACGAGATCAATCATATATGGAGTCATAGTTTTAATAATATCTTCTAGTGTAACTAAGTAGGTAGGTAGGTAGGTAGATGGTTAGTTATTTGTTAAGGTAGGTATGTAAGTAAGGTAAATAGATATGTTTTAAGTAAGTAAAGTAGGGTGAGTGGGTAGGTATGTAAGTAAGTAGGTAGGTTGGTTAGTTGTCAAGGTAGGTATGTAAGTAAGGTAAATATGTTTGTTTTAAGTAAGTTGGGTAGGGTGAATGGGTAGGTAAGTAGGTAGGTAGGTTGATAGGGTAGGTATATTTGACCTATTTAATTAGCCTGGAACTAGGCCTTTAGGTTATAACATACCTTGATAGGCTTAGCTTGGCTACCTAGTTTAAACCAATAAATTAGGTAAGTAATAAGTACCTAAGTTTTATTAACATACTGCAAATTATGTTAGGTAGGTAACTTAGGCCTAATTAATTAGATAATAGGCTAGTTATAATACGTTACTTAATTATGTATGTTAAGTATGTAAGTAGCCTTGACCTAGGCTTAACTAACTAATGTCAAATTAATATGTTCAAATTTGAGTAAGGTATGGTCATTTTGACTCACTTTTTTCTTTTGTTTGTCCTTTTTGACTAGATGAACAATTGACACCTAGTCAAAAATGTCACTTTAGTCAAATGTACTAGTAAAAAATAACACATGTCTTTCATGCCCCAACCCACTAATCAAAATGGACATCACTTTTGGTCAAAACAAACACTTTGGTCAAGTTGGACCTTTTAAAAGGTCATGATTTGTAGTAGTGATGGTAAAACATAAAGAAAACCAATACACTTTGAAACAAACATGCATAAACTATTTTCCACACATAAAATAAAACATTGTGAAATGTTCAACTTTCATCTTTAAAAAAATGAAGGCAAAAACATGATAAAATAATGCATATATTGACAATCTATGTTTAGGTGGGGAAAAAAATCTTGACTGTTGAAGGCATTTTTAAATTTATTTTATGGAATATAAGAATTGGTGTTAATGAATGGATAGTTATGAATCATAAAACAAGTGGAGCATCAAAATGATTGAAAAATTTGTTAGTATCATGGGTGTAACTATTTGTCAGTTCACAATATATTTTTTGGGATCATAAGAAGGGTTGCCATACAATGAAAGGTGGAAAAGGAAAGACTTATTTTCATATAAAAAAACATTTAAATAAATAAGGAAAGGAAAATATGGCTATACAAAGTAGGAACTAATGGACCCTTAGGGTTTATATATGAAGTTTTAATGCAAAGAAGTTGAATGAACATTTTAAAAGTTAAGGGATTGTGGCCTTCAATTTCATAAGAAATTAAGATTGAATAAATAAAAAAACTTCAAAAAAATGGTTATATGAAATATAATTGTTAGTGAACCTTTGGGATTTTAAAAAAGAGTTGGTATACGAAGAGAGAAAATAAATGAATTTAAAAATTAAAGGATTCTTTAGTATAGTTTACTAGGTACCTAAATCACTATGGAACTTTAAAAATGAAATAAGTTCACTACACCTTAATGATTTCACCTTGGTTAAAGTTATTTCATTATAAGGTCATAATTTAAACATTATGTTTCACTATTAGTTGACATAATCCATAGTTATAATTTACTATGGTAAATAGATTTATTTTTATAGTGTTGTTTTAAATACCCCAAATTACTTTAAACTATACCCTATGTTATTTTAAGTTACTTTAGGTTATTTCAAATTATAACTTAAGCTACATCACACCAATATGCATCCAAGTCCATTATGTGTTTCATGAGATTTTGAATGAATTTGAACAAATTTAACATGGTGAAAATGGCCAATCCCTAATAAATGGGGATTAGTTTACTATGGACAAATGAATTTATTAGCTAATTGAATTCACACCCCCTAAATTGGTTTGTAAACTTGCAATTGTTGTATGGTTTCCACCATGGAAATTTTCATTTTCTTGTCTATTTTTCAATATGTTGCATTTTTGTTTTCAATGGTTCCTTGTCCTTAAATTCCTATGCTTTGAAAACTTTGCTCCTAGTAGTTGTTACATGCACATCCACCATATTCATAGATGCAATGGTGACTTTTACATTAGCTACATGTTTTTTTTCAACATTTTGATTGCCTTTCTATTTAAACTTGGTTTGCATTTCATTGAATTTTGGACCTATAATTAATTTATGCCTATTCAATTGACAAATGTGATAGGGGTATGTCAATGGTTTAAGTCGTTTAGTTAGTTGTGCATTAACTTCCATTGCAACCATAATTGGTTTTTCTTTTTTCTTATTTCAACACATCTCCATGTTGTGATTAATATGATGATAATTAGTATAATACATGATTAGTTTCCCTATTGTAGTCAAAGTTGCAATTACCCATGTGGACTTTGATATTTGAAGTACTAGTATATATAACTTTGTGCTTCAAGTTTTGAAAATCTTTCCTTGCATGTCAATGCTAACTCTTCATGTTATTGCAATGTTGACCTCTTCATCTTTATAAAGTAGGAATGCAACCTACATTTGAACACTATCGTAAGGAAATTATTAGTAGTGGGTGTTCGCAAATTGTTTACCAACTTCAACAACCATTTTGCATAATACACCTCCACTGTCGTGACGTGTAGTGTTGTAAGGGTGTGAATCTGTAGGAAACTTTATTAAATAAAAAGACTAAAACCAATTAAAGGTAGAAATTAATCAACTAAAAAGAGATGCACACACACACACACACATATATAATGCACGAGAGGAGGCTAAGATGAAATTCTCATGTACCCCCCCTAGACCTGAGCCGCGAAAAGTGTGGCATGGTTGGAATAGAAATCAAGGTGCTGTAAGATAACATGATGAATAGTACCAAATGCTAATAAGAACTTGAGTGAGCTTTGGTTTGAAGCAGAAAAGATGGTATCCACCATTGCAATTATCGCAAAGCAACATCTGATCAGCATCGTCTATCCTCTGACATACCTGATATGGGTAGTCAAGTCGAGGAATCCAAGTCGACGTGATGATGGTAGGATCCAAATTTGATAGGTGGTAGGGTGCACAATTTTTGGAGTGATCTCGAATTGTGCGTCCGTCAATTCCTTGCAATTCCAACACACCGAAAGCCTTGATCGCCTTAATCCTCAAGATAGTGCAACTAGAAGAAGTGTCTAAAGTATCATTAGGTTGTCACTGGAAATACACAAAGTCACCAACATCAAATTGTTTCACCTTAGGTTTATAACTGCCACCTCGTGTGTGTGCATACCGTAAGGTGTCTCGATGTTGTGCAATGGACAAATTCTCCATGGCCATGGGCATAACCCTCCTGAATAGGGCAGCCCTTTCTGCGATGACCTTAGCCCAAGTGGTTGGAGAATCCAAGTCCACAACCTGGTCCATTTGAGCAGCAATGGAAGATGGTGGAATGGGATGTGTCCCAAACAGTAGAAAATAAGGAGAGAAATGAGACGAAGAGGCATGTTTGGACATCCTGTAACCCATGGCGATGTAAAGGAGGGCCAAGTCCCAATCCTCTTTGTTCCTAGTGAGGCAAATCTTCCGAAGTCCTTTCTTACATGTCTGAACCATCCTTTCTTCAAGGCCATCAGCTAGGGGATGATTTCTTGAAGTCCGTCGATGGTCAATGAGAGCATGTTCAAATAGGTCTTGGAATTCTCCCCTGGATTTTGATCCTTGATCAGTAAGGCACTCAACACAAGCCCCAAACCTACTTAGGACTTGTTGTAAGAAAGCTTGGCTGGTGCTATGTGATGATTTGTCTAGTAGTACAACAAGCTCCACCCACTTTGAAAAATGTTAAATCGTAATCAATATGTAGACATTACCCCTGGAGGTTTGTGGTAATTTTCCAGCTAAATCACATGACTAGCGATATAACATACCTTGAATAGGGAGTGGAGAAAGTGTGAGCTGTCGAGAGGAGAAAGAAGTTCTCACTTTATCACATTGTTCACACCTAGCAATGACGTCTTGGACTTGAGCATACATACCTCTCCAATGGTAATGAAGAGCAAGAAGGCTATAAGTATGTTTAACTCCAAAGTGTCCAAGCTCCGAGTGTTCCCTCTGAATAAGACCATGTCGTTCATGTGGTGGAGGAACCACTCTGTCACCTTGCGTTAAACATCGAACGAGGTGATTGTCCTTCCATGCGTAGCGTTTAAATCGCTGTTGTATATGATCCCAATGACTTGTTGTAATTTGGGAAGGGTATTCCCCATGCTGAAGAAATCTCAGGGTGTCCAAGTTCTCCCATATATCCATAATGGGATGTTCAACCAAGTTACATTGCAGTAGTGTAAAATAACTAAATGCATAAGATACATGTAGTGTTGGAATTTGGTCGAAATCTTGCTTGACTTTTGAAAAATCTTCAGAGGTAGTGAGGGGTCTTCGCGACATGGTATCTGTGTTTTGATGTGTAATACCAAGTCGGTGAATAACATTGAATTCATACTCCTAAAGTATAAGCGCCCAACGAGCTAACTTACCAGTAAGCTTGTCGTTGGTCATCAACCACTTGATAGGCTGGTGGTTCGTATACAAAGTGAAATTGGTGCCATGAAGATAGGGCCTAAAATGTATGATAGCCCATACAACAGCAAGACATTCCCCCTTGTATGAAGAATAGTTTCTTTCAACCTTGTTGTTGCTTCGGGATGCATAGGCAATAACATATTCCTTGCTTTCCTTATCAAGTTGGCCGAGAATAACACCAATACCAAGAGCACTCCAATCAGTGTGGAGAATGAAGACCTTGCTGAAATCAGGTCTCCTCAGAATGGGGAACTCTGAAAGCTTTTCCTTGAGTGTGTTGAAAGCTTCTTGAGCCTCTTCACTCCACGTCCAAACAACATCCTTCTTTAATAATACATAGAGAAGATGAGCAATAGTACTGAAGTCTTCGACATAAATTCTATAATAATTACATAATCCGATGAAGCTCCTCAAAGTGTGAACATCAGTAGGATTGGGCATTTCCAAAATGGTTACTACTTTGGCCCAATGAGCCATAATACCATTTGATAGAATTCCATGTCCAAGATAGACCACTGAGGTGATAACAAACTCACATTTCTTCGGATGGATCTTCATGTTGACTTCGTGGAGCCTCTTGAATAACTTCTCAAGATGAGCCAAGTGCTGCGGGAGTCCCTTACTATGCACTAGGACGTTATCTATGTAGCATTTCAGGAAATCTGCCCCTTCGAGAACCTGGTCCATGACTCGCTGAAAGAAAATAGGTGCATTCTTTAATCCAAAAGGCATCACAAGCCATTCCCACAACTTGTTGCTTCCATGGAATGCTGTTTTCTTGCGATCCTTCGCAACGAACACAATCTGGTTGAAGCCTTGCCTCAAGTCTACAATTGTGAAAATGTTTGAATCTCCAATGTTATCAAACAGTTCTTTAGGGATGGGCATGGGGTACCTGTCTTGAGGTGTAACCAGGTTCAAAGGCCTATAATCCCCGCACATCCTTTTCTCAGTCGACAATCCAGCTGAATCCTTCTTTGGTGGCATTATTGTAGCGACCGCAAAATCAGAACTTGATGGCTAAATGAGACCAGCCTCATGGAGCTCTTTGCATCTTTCATCTACTAGTTCCACTCGTTTTTACTCAACCTATGCCTCCTCCGATAGATGGGTGTTTCATCTGTAAGGTCTATAGAAAACTGCATGGTCTTACACCTACCTAAGTCTTTCATTAAGAATGCGAACACATTCTCATACTTAATTAGCAAATTTGTGACCTGGTCTCTCTCCTTCTTGTTGAGCTGGTTCCCCAAAACGAAAAGGTATTTGGAAACACATGGAATGGAGTTGGAAAATGTGTTTGAAGAACCTAATGTATTAGGATCTCCACTATCCAACTGTGTAGATTCGTAGAAGGTTGTAATTGTTTCTGCAAAAGCTGATGTACCTCCAGGTGTATAAAAAATAACTTGAGTCAAATTACATGGTAGTCCCCCCCCCCTAAGAGCACACAGGTTACCAACAACCATGTAAGGGAGTTCAGGTCCATGCCTCTCCCCAGTAGGGCATTATGCTCCAATCTAGTCACTTTGGTGTGACTAATAGTGCCAGTTTGGAACCCCATAGCCCTTTCTCTTTCTTCTAGGCTTGGTTCATCCCAAGTGGCTGAAGCATGACGATACACCAGGCCCAATCCATCTTTCTAAAAGGCGTGTGCTCCTGGGAAGGAGACAAAGGTGGGCCAAACACCTTTTGGTTTTCCTATTGTGTTTGCAAGAAACCAAGGAGGTTTTTCTTCCCTTGTAACTGGTTGGCAAGAGCTCTGATCACTTGATATGTGAGAAACATGCAGGTTGGGGTTTCTAATGGTGTATCTTAGAGCCAACTGTAGAACTAAAAGTGGTGCAAGGTTAGTCCACCAATTGCGTAGTCGGTGCGCATAGGAATCGCATTGTGCTGCATCGAGTAAGAACGGCTCTCCAAGGTAATGCCTAACTAGTGTATAGTGTTCCTAGACTTTTTCCCTTTAGTCAAGCTAAGAAGGGGTGTTCTTATGTCGCAACCCCACTTTGGCCAACTGTGGGGGTGAAGCCCAACACTTGGAAAAGTTGGGGATTTGGAGTCCTCCGGGACTCCCGAATGTTCAGAGCTCGACAACAAGGCTCAAAACACCTTTTATTGGGGTGTTCTTGGTGTCATTGGAAAGGTCTTGAAACGTAGATATCGAAAATGGCCTCGCATTGGCCATTTGGACATCTGCAGACCAAGTTATGGGCAAAAGAAGGGCCGGGAGTCAAACTGACAATTTGACTCCCGACCACTAAAAGTCGGGAATCGACCTCTTTCCGACATCCATTTTGAGTGTGCGATATGGCGTTGAAAGATCTCGACGAGGGCTACAATTTTTGTTTAGACCTCGTTGCGATCGGACTCTGTAGTCGGGAGTTATGGCCATTTAAAGTTCCAGGAGTCCCGCCGGGACAATTTCGGGACTCCATTTCAGGAGTCCCAACAAAATGTGCCATTTGGATGTACTAGCCTCCACTGCGAGCTGCAGAGAATACTATATGGGGGAAGGTGGTGGCTTCCCCCGAGTCCGGGCCGTGGTGAGTCTTATGTGTCCAAGTGCCCATGGCTTGTCCCAACACCCAAGGGTGTCCCGAATGTTAAACTAACCTCCCGTGGTTGGTTTTTGGATGCAGAATCACACAAGCTAAGCTAGTCCCTCTTCCTAGTTTAATTCTTGGGCTCCCAACTTGACCCTCTACCCCTTTTTAGAGTTGGAAGCCGGGAGCATGCCTTTCGGTCCCAACTTTCCGCAACTTTACATTGGTGAACCCTCAAGTGGGTTCACCCCGGGACCAAGGAGCACGTCATCTTAATTACATAACCAAGCGAAGGAGAAATGGATTGAGCCCAGGTGATCAATCATACCATGTCCATGAAGAGACTGAATTTTGTGTCACTCAAACCTTTTCCAAATCCAGCTGTTGAAAATCCTTGACACTCCCAACCTGAAATGTTGAGGTCCACGGGGCCAAGCAATTCCATATGCTTCTTCTGAATTAATTGTATGTCAGAGGCAAGAAAGTGAAACTAGCCTTCCATGCGGTGGTTGCAAACTGTTGTGGAAATCTGGCTGTGAATTCCATCATTCTCGATGCCGCCACTTGCCTTGCAATAGGATCAATGTTTACGTAGAAATACCTCTGAACCACCATCCTTGACTGTAGTAGGGCTTCGAGACCTATACCAATACCACCAAAGAGTTCTACTAATGTAATTCCTTCCTTAGGTGGTGTCCAGGTGATCAACGGATGAAGTATTGGCTTAATCCATTCGCCATGGCTCTCCATGTTCTCAAAACTAGACAAAGCTTTGAGCAAGGGCTCGTGAGCTGCTTTGAACCTTTGTAGAACCTCTGGTCCATGTTGAATGTCAATAGGAACCACCCTTAAGCTTTCAGTAGCTTGGGCATAAGTTGTCTCCTCTTCATCTCCTTCTATCCATTCATGGCTAGCTTGTTGGATGTAGGAAATGGTGTGTGCTTCCTTGAGCAAACAGTGGTGAGCCATAGGACTATGGTTCCCATGTAAATCAAGGGGTATGTACCCCATATGGTGGCCATTAGTCTCCCATCCACTCGGTAATACGCATGCTTGAACCAATTGTCAATTGTGAAACCTAGATGGCCTTTTGCCCAATGAACACATCGTAACTAGTGGCATTGGTGACTAAACATCTAACTTGCAAGCAAAACTCCTGATTTGTGCTTTTATTGAAATTAAGTGCAATCAAATCCGAGCTTTCCCCAAGTACCTCTTCTACGCTCCCATTAGTGGTGCGAATTTGCCACATAGATTTATGTAATTTGGAGTTGAGCATGCCCATCTTCTTGGCGAATTGAACTCTAAGAATTACTGGTTGGGCACATGTATCAAGAAGTACCACTCTAGGTGTATGTCCTCCCACCTGGATCGCTGACTTAGTATTGTCGACAATGGCTACTCCAGTGGCAATGGAAGTTCTCTCACTAGGCACCACCTTTGGAAATGAATGAGAGACTGTGGAGAGAATGGCTATCCACAATGCCTTTGCTAAGTAATAAATCCACAAGTGAGGTGTTCTCAACTTCCTTTTGATTTATGAATGTAGAATCAAAAGTAGGAGAACCCACTAGTTTAGCCATGCTAGAACTAGTGACTAGATCACGAACGCCATGTACAACAGGTGAGCCAATCAAGTGTCTCTCCAAGGTGTTGGATGGGAGCCCTATAGCATGTGGATCCAGGATTGGTAGAGGACCTAATGTAGTGTTCAAAATATCCTTTAGTATTACAATTATGTCCTTGGTGCTTAGCTTCAAATCTTGAAAACAAAACAATGGTGTACTCACAAGCTTTTGAGCCATTTCATGCATTTGAAGTTGGCATTCCATAAGCTGCTAAGTGGAAAATGGTGTGTTTTCCTGATGTAGTTGTACTCCTGGGACATGAGAATTTGATGCCCTAGCAACTTGTGGTGTAGTAATCTCTTCCCCCCTTGCCAACAAGGTGCATTTCTCTTCCTTGTTGAGAGGACGAAAAGATTGTGGCATGACTGCTCGAGCTCCTCTAGTCCTAGTAATAGGACTTAGACCAGATGCTAGTCCATCAGTTTGAATTACCTGCCTAGTGGTAGAAACTCTAGGTGCCACACTAGCTTGTTGTGCCGTGAAGTAGGAAGGGCAAAAAGAAGTAGTAAATTCTGGTGTAAGACCATAATTGTGTGCACTAGAAAGCACATACTCCCCAACCATGGCATTGTGTGAAAGGCCATAGAATGACCTAGAAGGTCCCTCCCCTAATCCTAAATCTTGTACAGGTTGGGCATGACCAGCTGGTTGGGAAGACTTGCTTTTTAGATTAGCAAGTTTGGGCCCTCAATGATTCAAGTTCATTTTGTAAAGTTTGAACTTGAATGGCATGGGCCTGAAGGACCTCCCTCTTGTTAGCATTGTTTTCCTTCTTAGCATTCTTACTGAAATGTTGTACAGATCGAGCAAAGTGTATGAATCTCCAAATTCTGCAAAAACCTGTTGTAAAACCTACGCATGGATTGTCGGAGTACCTTCTAATGAATGAAGATACCGATGGGCAGCTTCCAAGTTTGTAATGCTTTGAGTATCCTCTTTAAGCTTGAGAAGCTTCCTGTAGAGCATTTTGAGGGTTTCATCCTTCTACCCAGAGAAAGTAGCAAGTTGCAGAATTTTTTCAGAACTCTTGACTAGAAATTCCAACTCAAGAACTCGAAAGAATTCCTCCACTAGATCAACAAAAGTTGGTGCACTTATGGTGGGAGGAATGGTTGCGGTTGCAACAATGATTTGTTGAGGAGAAAGGTTTATTGAAATAGGTACCGGGTTTGGATTGTTGGGCACAGTCCCATGATGTGCAATTGCAGCTTGTAGTGCAGCTTAAGAAGCGATGGCGATGGTTGTGGCGTAAGCTGGATTGGGAATCTGAGTGACGTCCAAAATCCTTCGAGAATGTTGCTCATACACATCCAATGCTTCATAATGCACATAATGAGCCAATTGTTTGAATGCAAACACATCGGTGTAATTAGTGCCATACTTGAGCTCCAGTTCATAAACCACAGTTGAGAAAGTTGCCTTGAACTCCCTCAAAGAAATGGTGTTTGGTCTTCCGCTGAACTTCTCAATCCTTCCAAAGGAACTGCTAACCTCCATGGTGTATATGGGTGTAAAAGTCACGGCTTGCAACGGAATATACGATGATGGTGTAAAGGTAGGTGCAACAATAGGTGTACCCCACTGATTAGCCCCTCCAAATGGACTCTGATGTATCGTTGATGTAGTGTAACCCAAACCGGAATTCCTAATAGGAGTTGTACTAGAGGATGATAGTGTTGCAGATGCTTGATGGTATTGTCGTGAAGATCGTGAACTCAATGATATTGGTTCAAAGGGTTGTGTGTTACTTCATAACTGATACCTTGGCTCTGGATGAGTAGTAATACTTTCATCATTTGAGGACATGGTGTTGTCCCATGCCCCAAAATTTTGTACTAATATAATCCTTCAGTTACAAAATTTTAACACAATGTATGGTTTGAAAATATGGTGTGATGACAAGAATGAATGGCGATGGATGGACGTCAAAAGGAGGCTTGATGAAAATTAGACAAAAGTTGGATGAAAGTCCGACTAATCGCAATACAATAGTACGTCAAAATGTAGTAAGATAGGTTACAAGACATAAGACCACACGATGCACGACCACAGTGCGCAGAACGCAGGACACAAGACTGTAATATGGTAGTACGTAGGACGTTAGGGTGGCAGTATGCAAAACAACAAGGCACAAGACGACAATATGCAAGACAACAAGCACAGATGTCAATACGCAGGACATGAGACGCAAGACATCAGTACAATGATATCAGCAGTGACATCAATAGTGACATCAGTAATGTCGTAGTTACGACTTCAACAGTCAACAACGTAGGACAGTCCGACGAAAATCAGACGGAAGTTCGATGAAAACCCGATGGATGTCGGACAAAAGTTCGATGGAAAACGCTATGGATGATGCTATAAAGCGCCCCTGAACTCCGTAGCGATGGCAGCACTGTCAAGCATGGGTGAGACGTCTATGGCAAAAAACAACGCGACGAACGTCGCGCTGCAGCTTGGAACGCTCCGGCGCTGCAACTCATAACAACGCTACAACGCGCAGCGTTGCGGTGCTGCGTCGTTGCAGCTTGCGTTATTGCCGTGGCGTTGCAACTCACGTTACTATGGCGCTATGGCGCTGTGGCATTGCAACTCGCGTTGGTGCCATGCTGCGGCGCTGCAGCTCGCGTTGCTACGACGCTGTGGCGCTACAAATCGCATTGCTACAACGTTGTGACGTTGTGGCACTACAGATTGCGTTGCTACAACGTTGTGACGTTGTGGCACTGTAGATTGCGTTGCTACAACGTTGTGACGTTGTGGTACTGTAGCTCGCGTTGCTAAGGCATTGTGGTGTTACAGCTCGCGTGGATGCGACGCTGCAGCTCTGTAGTTAGTGTTGTTTTTTTTTCTTTTTTTTGAATGACTTTTGGCAAGTTCAAAAGTCTTCAACCTTTCTTCCTGTACGTGCGAGAAAGAGAGAAACAAAGAGCAAGAAGGAACAAGAAAGAGCTTTGAAATTTGTTTTGGTCTCGCTCTTCCCAGCTCTTCGACTTTCGTCATTGTTGGTTGGCAGAGGTGTAATAACACAAACTCCCTCCAGCAAGCTCCCTTCAGTAGCATCAACAACAACAACACTAGCAACAAAAAGAAATTCAAGAATTCAACACCAAAAGAAATTTGTTCCTTTTAACATTAAGCAACAAGAGTAGAGTTTTTCTAGAATTGAATTGAATTACAAAGAAAGAATGAAGATGTATGTAGACAATGGTCGTGTAGTAACCACCGTGAGCATCTAGAAAATCCAAGTAGACTATGGAGGCAACTCTCATACAAAGGAATTTTAGAAAAACTAAAGGAGAAGGGAAGGACTTGGCCCTTTTATACAGCCACCCAAAAGCTGAAACCCTAAACACCTAATAGCGTATAGTCACTTAAAAATGCACATTAACCTTACAAACGTTAACCTTAAAAGGCATGATGGGCATGCCCGTAACCGGCCATTATGTATGAGGCCGTGCATATGGGCATGACACCACCCACATTGTTGTTTCCTATTTCAAGTTCTTTAATTGCAAGTACACCTATTCATCATTCTACATTATTTAGTATCATTTGTAAAAAACCTACTCCAAATCCACAATTTTATAGCTCAAAAAATTCCTCATGTAGTTTTGCACCAATCCAATGCATTATCTTTGAGTGTGAAATTGAACAAGTTTGTTCTCACCTCATCTATCATTTTCCCATTAACTTTAATGGTAGTTTTGAATACTTTCAGATGAAAATTTGCATCAAAATATTTTTATATTCAAAATAATTCAATGACCTTCTAAAAGGACAAATAGATGGTACTACAAATCTCCTTGTTATTATCAGAAAACCTATTGGAAGGTCTAATGATTCTACTCCTAGATTTGGTGGTAATGTTGTGGAAGCAAACAACATTGTTGTTGGGTTCCTTAAAGTCATCACTACAAGTATTACGTCATGGGTATCCATGACCACGTGTTTGATTAACACAAAACTAATAGGTATTGTTCCTTTAACATGTGAATATATCCTATGGGTTGTTGCGATTGGGTGATTTGTAAACATAGGGTGACTAGTTTTGTAGAGCTTGAATTTTTATTGTGGTTCCATATTGCACTTGAATTTAATTCCATGGTCCATGACCTCATAATTAAACATGTTCTTTCACCTATGAAACATGCTCCAACTTGTTTGGGATATGAGCAAACTCCTTTGTCTCACCATCCAAAACTAATGTATTTAAAAATTTCACTTCCACCAACTTTTCAATTTTTTGGTTTAATTTCCTTTGATTTTTTATGCCCAAAAGAAGGTCAACATTTGCAAACTCATCATGTTGTTTGAATTGAACTTGTTCTAAATTTTGTTTTGGTTTCATCAAATTTGTTTCATTTAGTTCATTTCTATGGTGCATTTTAATTCTTCTTGTTTTGTTCATGAAGTTAAATGGTGCTTGTAGTGCTAACAACATCAATGGACATTTTAATGTTTGTTAAGCTAGAAATGAAGATGCATGTTTTAATTCTATAACCTTGTGTAGATGAAGCACTGCTTCCAGGGAAGATTAGTTATAACATTCAAATCTTGAGGCACACCCCAATGGACATTTACCCAACCCATGTTTATATCCTCATAATGTTTCAAATATCTTTTGATGGTAAGAAGTGAAGCTTGACCTTGCTCTTCATTTGTTTCCTCCCAAATGTTTTGGAACATTATAACATCTTCACGCACCATGTCCTTTACTACCCTTAATTGTACAAAAGCAAAAAACGACAACATCTTAAATAGATTATTGATTGATGTTGACATGAACCTTTCATACATGACCTTCATTTTTTCATCCCTACTACCTTCATGAATTTCTTGACCCCCAAGTAGTAAATGCCCATATTGCTTTAATATATTTATAGCTTTTTGCCAACCACGATGATATTGCCCTATCTTCAAATTTTTAATGGAATCCCAACTAGTTCTTTGAAATGGGAAAACACAATTAACATCCTTATTAAGTGAGTGCTAAAAAATAATAATTTCTAACTTAACTTCCTAAGGAACATTCTTGCAAGTTGTGTTTTTTATAATAGGTTAGTTTAAATAATTTTTTCTTCCTTGACATGAACGGACCAAGGGAGTTTAGGCCTATCACTCATAGGTAAGCATATGTCATTGGTGACAATTTGCCATAAAGGATTTCAATCCCACTTTATAACCTTAATTTTTGATGCATTCTCTATATATCAAACTTGTTGAATTGTTTAAAAACAAATCCCAACCTTTGCTACCTGAATTGATCCTTGTGTTCATTATTTGCCTTTGTAAACCATTAGGATTCAAATGAGATAACAAGAGCCACACTTGCCCCCTTGGGTGATTGTTTATTAGGTGTTTATTTTGGAATATTTTGAACAAAATTCTTGAAATTTTTCATCACATTATAATGTTCTGGTTTTCCCAAAATGTTTGATACATAAAACCAAGCACTAGTTACACTTGTTGTGGTACATGCTAGTGTGATCATACCCATTGTAGATCTTTATGATAATCCAAGATCTCATGGATTGAATTGGCCAATCACTATGTGATGCCTAATTATAAAAGGTCCATTTTTTGGGAGGGTGAAAGCACATTATGATGGCCAAAAAATGTTGTCATGATATACTCCAAACTATAAATATAATTTTCAAGGGTGGTGTTTTCTCCTTCTTCCGCTTGTGTTGCAACACTTCTATTCTTTACAAAGTTACAATAGACAAAGGATGACTATGCCTTCGTTTAAATAATGCATTTGCCTTCACCCAATATTCCAAAATGTTTCCACCCTTTATAAAATGCATGCATCCAATGTGTTTCCTAATGGTGGATACAACTTGAGGTTAAAAGATTACTTTAGCATCCATCAATTTCTCATACCTCTTCTTTTGATGTTCATTAATCTTCATCTTTGAATTTTTCTTGCATTTCAATATACACAAATAAACTCATTTATATCCTCACGATAATGATTTTGACTTTCTTGACATAATTGCATCCATTCCTCACAAATTTATGTTTCCATGAACACCATTTTGTCTATTTTCACTATCAACTCCAAAGATTCAACTTGGTGTTCACTCTCCACATTCCCTCTTGTCTATCCCTAGTATGCCAAAATTGAACTTTTAACCTAAGAAAAATGTAAAGACCTTTTCAAGCTCCCTTGTTCACATGCAATATGTGGTATCACTTTCACACTCACATAGTAAGAAAGTAGGCCAGAAAGCTTGCACTTCACTTATAAAGCTGAAGACTAACAACAAAGATAAAACCTTAATTAAAACATGGAACCGGCCCACCTTTTTTATATAACGGTTGACATGTGGCCCATCCCATTTGAAATCAATTCCTACTTACTTGAAAACCAATTCTTGCACTTTCATGAATGGATGGGGGGGGCAAATGGGACATGGGGCCCTTGAAACCTGCCATCTTGCGAGGTTCACCTACCTGCGCATCAAAACTCATGTTGGGCTGCCCTCAAAACTTGCGTTCCATTTATGACATGGGGTGAGTGGGTGGCCTATGAGGGCAAGATACCCACACGGACCCTAAATAGCATGAAGGGTTTTCTCCACATTTTTTGTTTTCCTAATAGTAATAAGCCAGTGATACTTTGCTCAATTTGGCATCCCTTGAGGGCTGGTGCATTTACATAGAGAACTGGTAGAATGTTTCTCACTGTATGTGAAGGACGAGTTAATCTCAGTAAATATTTTGGCTCAACACAAGATAACACCTTAAGGATCCTCATGTTTGATGAACCTTATTCATGACCCTATCCAATGAATCAAAACCCTCTGTTTCAAGAAGAGAATTTTCTACCCATGATGAAAGCACCTGACACTCAGGGTTGTTCTGGGGAAATTAAGGAACCATGATGGGCTTTCGTTTCATGCGGGCTCTTATTACAGTATTCCCAAAACAGCCCTGGTCACTTAGTCCTTACCCAACAGGTGAAGCGGGGACTGCAGCATGGCAGTGATGAAAGAGAAAAAGGACTTGGGTCCACTAATGTACTGACCAAAACACACAAAGGCACTGGGCAGAAGCCTCCAAGGGAAGGGCAGCATAAGTGCAGATAAGTGGAGGCAATGTGTCCCCAATATGTTCCCGGCTTATTGCTAATTTGTTCCTTGTTTTACTTCACATTCTTTGCCAAATTTTCCATATCTTATTCCCATAGTTCCCGTGTGTCCTTTCACATGTGTTTCTTAAGTTAATCCCATGCGTTCTGCCAAAATTAATATCCTATTTGTTGCCATGGGTTCTCATGTCTCCCCCATGTTGTTCTCCACTGCTTCTCACTCTTTATCCCCAATTCTTCGTCCAAAATCAATACACTTGTCATCTAAAAAATCAGGCCAAATGGGAGCAGCCCTGCTACAGTGGTGCTCTTTGTGGTAAGGTGAAGCACAAATTTTTAGCATGATATCAAAGCTTTACAAAAATGTAATGCCCACAAGACTTAATTTTGAATTGGGGACATAAATAAAATACATTGGGGACACCGTAAGGAACATTTCATCAATTGGCCCATCAACATAGCCCATCAAATAAATCAAAAAAGAAAACAAAAAGAAAGGATGTACCACAAACACAACTGATTGATTGGAAGACTTTAAATCAACCAAGCATCATAAATGTAGGAATGGGCAGTGAGAGGAAAAAAAATTTTAAAAAAGAATCATGCACTACTTTTTGTACTGCGTGCATGTAGGACCCTCCCTATTATTCACCTTGCAATAATTAGATGACCGTGCCTCCAAATATTTTTTTGTTTGGCAGTCGGCCGATTTGAATGAAACTATACCAACTCCCCAAAAAGAGAACGTTCTATTTTCATGCACCGAGTTTCTTCTCTTTGGCCCAGGTAGATAGGTGAAAGGAGGACAGCATTTGCCAAAGCATATGGGATAAACCGTGAGGTGATATTGGGAATCCTTTGGGGAACATGTCAGAAACTTGGGAACTCTCTGCTGTGACCCCCCCCCCCCCCCCCCCCTCTTTTCCTCCAAAGAGAAAAACCCTTCACTCTATTACGCAACTTCCCATTAGTTGCATGGAAATTCAATTCCTAAAATTGGCTGTCATTATTTTTGGCCTGAACTAGGGGCCCTTCCTAAGGGTATCCTAGCTATTAGGACCCTTGATTGGCTTAAGGTCGTGCCTGATTGAGAGAACTGTCACACACGGGGGGAAATAATAGTGTAGTAGACTTCCGGAATTGACGCGTGAAATCAATGAAGTGAACGTACTTGAAATTGCAGCAGTGAAAACAAGTGCGTTAGGAAAACATGTGAACGATGATCACGGGTAGAACGGACGGCTGCCCTTCTTCCGTGTGGGTTTTGATCGGACGGACAGCTGTCATAGTCGGTAATACAACCGAGGCGGTGTCCTCTCGTTTTGAGATGTCGATTTTTATGCCATCTTTTTCCATAGCGCGTAATTATAGCTGGCGCCCCTGTGCCCCTAGTTTGACTTCTTTTACACAACCTGATGTTAATTGTAACAACCTCCTTTTTTTTTTTCTTTTTTTTGGGGTTTCTTTCAAGTCTAGCTAGTAGTAGTGTTTTTTCTTAAAAGGATTCTTGACAGTGGCCCTACTGGCTACTATCATGATGTGCTTGAGCTAGAAGCTCAAGTGGTTACACTAATACGTTTGGTTTTTTTTTTACTGGCTATATTGGAAAAAAATAAAGATAGCATTTGGCTATTTTCCTCTTGGAAGGATGGTGTGTTTGGCTATTTGAAGTTGTAACTATTGTGTGAATAGTTCAATTTTGACAAAGTAAGAATTTAAGTGACAATAGAAAAAAATGTGGAATCATTTGGCAAGTGTTGACAGATTGGAGTGGTAGAGATTGGCAAAAAAAAATCATGGCTAATGACCTAAGCCATTTGCATTACAACTTAGAAGTTAAGGATCAAACATAATTAATTTATAAGAGACAAAAACTGAAATCACATGAACAAAATATAATGCTAAAAAAAAAATTAACAAATCATGTGAGGGAGTTGAACCCTTGTCCAAGAGGACAGTACACCAAACTGCAAATTTATGACCTACAAGCCACATGTTAGTTTGATCATAAAAGGAAAACCAAATGGGACCAATAGGAAGGAGAGAATTACCCAAAGCACAACTAATTGTCATCATGGAAAACTAGGGTTGTTTTTCCAGAAAACATTAAGCTAGAAGGCCCCTTCTCTTTTTCATCAATCTAAACTGTTATTACATCATCTTAAGGAAAAATATGAATTGTATAGAATGGTTGTGCAAGCATGCACACCACCAAATTCAAATGCTCACAAAGCTGATTCTATAATCTGGTTTTCATGAATGTTAGGGTTGAGAAAGTTCTTTCATCTTCCACAAATCCCATAATCTGGACTACAACCAACTTTGCCACGTTCATGAACTCGGAAAGTAGAGCACATAACAATGCATTGGGAGAGAGTTTATTCCAAAGTTTGGACAGTGAATTGACATCCATGGGCTGGTCCATAGCCCATTGAGCATTGGACATCATTGTGATCTTTAAAAAATAAAACTATAGGTTCAAAATGTTCACATCTAGTTAATAGCCAGGGTCCAAGTTTGGGATGATCCAAGCTTCTTGTGTTAATTATAAACACCTTTGAAAATAGTTGTATGAAAAGGAAAGGTCTACTCACATGAAGGTTTAATACCAATATTGTGGGTAAACCAACCCTAAAGCATCCATCACATCCTAAACTTAAAAAAACGCATTTCTAGTTCATCATTGATTTTGGTTGCATCTTCAAAACAATGTTTTTGCACATTATTGATGGTTTGTTGGAAAATTACACAAATCACATGCACATAAACAGATATTTCAAGACGATGGGAATGCATCATGATGGAAGTGCCAACAATTTAGAAACTCAAGTTTTCCAAACTAATATTTAAATTAGGTGCCCATTCATGCACCAGTACATTTAATGTCCCCCTTTGTATTTTTTGGTACCATTGAGCACATCACCCATGTAGGCATTGGCTCAATGTACCAACAATAGAAATCTTCTTGACATAATTTCATCGTAACAACAAAATCACATTAAAAACACTATTAGGATTGGGAGAATTTTATCAATTCATTTAGCCCTTCAAGCAAGGGCATGATACAAAAAGCCCAATCATTATTTCCAAATCACAAAACAACTCCAAATTATAGGAAACTTGACTAATAATGCCAACAACTTGATGCATTTTCAAAACTAAGGCCTAGTATTTAGATAAAACTCTATTAGTTAGAAGTAGCATCAAAATCCAATGGGTTTCAATGTTCTTCAAAATCCATTGATCTCTTATTTCCACAATGTTGACCAATCCAATGAACTCTCGAGTTCTTTTTGGATTGTGTGAAAAATATGCATATAGGTTCTCCAATAAGTTCCATGGACTTTGGATTCTAGAACATTCAAGATTGATGACCTTCTAGCTAGGTAAACCTTAATAATACACACAATACAAGGAAAACATTAAGCAACATTGCTAGCAAGGACAACAAAATCTTACATCAACCTTGCAACTTACAACTTGCAAGTTATAAACAATTAAATTAAAAAATAGGGTTTAGGATTGTAAACCTTGTTTTTTCATTGAAAGCACTCCAAGCAAAAAGCTTGAACATTGAAGTTTGCATAATCACAAATGATTTTCTTTGCTTTACCACTTGCCACCAAATCTAGAAACATGGTCAACCATGTCACTAGGTCCATCACATTACTAAGTTCAACAACTCCCAAGCTTTAGCTCATTTCTCTACATTTTTGGGCATGAAAATTGAATTCATTTGTTCAATTTAATTTTTTAAAAATCTAACAAATTATTACAACATATCATAGATGTGCCATACTCACAATTTCACTGGGAACTTGGAAGTAATGGCGATGGCGGTCCTAGTCGGATAACTAGTGATGGCAACAATGATCTCATTGCACTCAACAACAAGCGGCGAATGCTTCTAACTAAGGTCGACATTTTGGCGAAAAATGATAACAACAAGGTAAGTATCAACAATTCTAAAAGCATAATGGAGCCTTTTGACAGTGAAAAGGTTCAAGTTCACCATACAAGGCGACAACTATTGGGTTTAGGAGAATGGTGGGTGAACCCTATTTTGCCCTAGGTAGCCTTTCAATGATTATGTTTTAGGTTTAGCCTTTTTTTTAAGCTTATAGGTAGAAGGAACAGATTCTAGGTCAAAATCTAACAATATTTTGCGACTAAAAGAGCCACTAGCTAATAACTAATGTGGCTACATAGCTATAACTTCAATTATCATAGTTGGTTAAATTTGTGTGAAGTGGAGCTAATTTGGCAATTTTTAAAATTGAAAAGTGGTTCCAATTGTGAAATTTGCAAATGTACACATAGTGGTTACAAGAAGTGTGATTGAAAATAGTAGTGACATGTGCATTGCTATGGAAATGCATTTGGTTATGGGTATTTTCCAAAAGGAGTACATTTGGTTACATGAGCGACCAATAATAGGCTAGTTAGCAATGATTTTTAAGATTTAATACCAAGCTAATGTTGGTTTCACCCATTGCTCTAGGTAAGTTTTAACACATTACAACTATTTGAATTGTGAAAATGGACATGCAAACTTATATCACTCACATGTAAATAAATATCTCTAGCAACATTTGTTTACAATAGCCATATCCTAGGTGGAAGGTGCAAGGTGATTTTGTAATAAATAATTCATCAACCTTTTAAAATTTGATGGGGATTTGAACCCCAACACCCAAAAGAGTGGTATCCATTGTAGCTCAAGCCCTAACTTGCACTCAAAACCTTGTAAAGGAACAAGCCCATGGTACATACCTTTGAATTAAAAATAAAATCAAAATCTTAAAAAACAAAGGTCAAAGAAGGATTTTTCTTTTGCATTGGCTTTCTAAATCTTTAATGTTCATAAGTCATCATCGTTATTATTGCATCATCTCACATTTTAATCTTCTACCTACTACCAAAATAAAATTACAAATCTTGGCAAAAGGCATAAATTGAACCTCTTCTTACTCCCATGCATACCAAACCTTAAATGTTATATATTACACCAATATGCGTTCAAGTTCACTTTGTGTTTCACTAGATTTTGAGTGAATTTGAACAAATTTACCATGGTGAAAGTGGGCAACCCATTTGCAAATGGGGACAAGTTGTTATAGATAAATGAATTCACTAATAGTTGTTAATTGAAACCTAGGTTAAATACCTAGGAACCTTTACTAGGCTACCTATTTTAAGGTTCCTAGCCCACCAACTTAGGGTGCAAATTATGAAGGTTTGAACCTTTCACTTCCATGTTAAAGAACAAGTCTTTAACCATTGAATCATGTCATTTAAATGAATGACATTATTTTTTCATCACATATTACTATTCACATTCTTTTTTACCCTAGGCTATCCTTGGCAGTTTTTGGTTATTCTACCATAAATGTTTTTAGGCTATTATACATTATTTTACCACAGGTAATTTTTTTGTAATTTTTGGTTATTTTACCATAGGTTATTCAAGGATATTCTACCATACACAATTGTTGGCTATTTTACATTACTTCACCATAGGCTATTGGTGGCTATTATACTAGTGGCTATTCTATTAATGGTTATTGGTGGCTATTTTATTGGTAACTATTTTATTGGTAACTATTGGTAGCTACTTTATTCATGGCTATTGGTGGTTATTTTATTGTAAGTTATTGATGGTTATTCTATTAGTGACTATTGGTGACTATTTTATTGATAGCTATTGATGGTTATTTTATTATAAGCTATTGATTGTTATTCTATTATTAATTATTGGTGGCTATTTAATTATAAATTATTATTGGCTATTTTAAACTATATTACCATAATATATTATTGGTTATTTTATAGTAATATATTTTAGGTTATTCCATTTACATTATTATATGCAATTTTTTAATATGTTATTTTACCTTAGGTCACAATATTATATTTTAAATCATTTTAAATTGTAGTTTAAAATAAAATAGATTATAATAATTTATAATAACTTAGGATATAAGTTAAAATAATTAAAGTAACCTAAAATAACATAAGGTGTATGTCATGACCTAGGATATTTTTGGATACTTTTGGCAATGTCATGGCCTAGGATATTTTGGGATATTTTTGGCAATATCATGGCCTAGGATATTTTGGAACTAGTATGGTTCAGGGTTATAAAAGGAGATAGTCTGGGGAACAACTCTTTAGTAGATCAAACTGTTATGAAACGGCTACAAACAAGTGGAGAATTATAAGACAAGACAAGAATCAGAATCAGCCACCACCTCCTGCTCTAGTACTTCCTATTTTTGCAATGGTCGCCCTAGAGCCCCAAATCAGTCTGCCAAAAAAGTTTGATGGAACGCGCCTCAAATTTCGAGGCTTTGTCAGCCAGGTACGCCTAATCATGCAACTACACCCCCGTCGTTATTTTGATGACACCACTCGTGTAGGATTCGTTGGAACCCCACTCACTGGGACAGCTGCAGCATGGTTTGCTCCCATCCTCGAAACATCATCCCCTCTCCTACAAGATTTCAACGCCTTTATGGCGGAATTTGAAGCAGTGTTTGGAGACAGTGACAAGGCCAGGACTTCAGCCAACAAGCTACGTCGCCTCCAGCAAGGGACACGTTCGGCCATCGTCTATGCCTCAGAATTCAGGCAGCTTGCCTACGACGTCAATTGGGGAAAAACTGCCTTGATTGATTAGTTTCGCTATGGGCTTCGTGATGATGTTCAAGATCTTTTGTTGACATTCGCAAACCCTTCTTCCTTCAGTGAAGCCATCACCCAGGCAATTCGGTGCGATAATCGTTTGTTCGAACGTCGCCAGGAAAAGAAAGTCACTTCGAACGCCCAGCTTTGGAACAGTCGGCCTATTACGCTCCCCTTAGTTCCCCAAACAACATTAGTTGCCCGACCTGCCTCTTTTGGACCTGCCCCGATGCAAATCGACACAACTAAGTTTACACCTTTGACAGAAGCCGAGAAACTTCGCCGAAGGACAAACAACATGTGTCTTTACTATGGCAACCCATGGCACATAGCTCGCCAGTGCCCTCAAAAGCTTGTCAAACTTCAAGTACAAGCTGTGGAAACTCCCCAAGAGTTGGAAAACAAGAACATCCAATCACAGTAGGAGCTGTGCGACTAGATCTCACCTAACACCACCTTTGTAAAGGCTCATGTTCCGCTGTTGGTCCCAGTCCCAGTTTCACTTAGTATGTGGACATCATTCGTAATCCAGAAGACATACCACAAGTGTCAGCATTGGTGGACTCCGGCACCACCTCTTCTTTCATCGACCAAACATTTGTCGCCCAACATAACATCCATGTGGTCAAGAAGTCAACCCCTGTTCCAGTAGAGGTTATTGATGGGAGAACCATTGCTTCTGGTGCAATCACACACGAGACAACCCTTTTAGAACTCTGTATCGGTAAGCACATGGAGAAGATTGTTCTCAACATCATCTCCACCCCTCACCACCCTATCATCCTTGGTCTGCCTTGGCTAGAAGCGCACAATCCTATCATTGATTGGCGATCTAGAAACCTCACTTCAACGCACAACGGTGCACCTCTCAAGAACCCCACGCTCATAAAAACACTTTGTCTAGTCCTGCCAAGAACCCTGTGGTCAAGAACCCAAAGAGGGTCGGAACCAATTCCAATTTTCTCAAGTTTGTTATGTCAAGTCCTGCAATCAAGAACCCCCCGGTGGTTAGAACTAAACCTTGTCATGTCAAGAATCTTGTCAAGAATCCTGCCCAGAAAACCAACCCTGTCCAGATCTTCGTTGATGGAGCTGTCCCTTTTTATCGGGCTGCTAAGAATCTTCAAGTCTTCGCCATCCATGTCAACCTAGCCAACAACAAAAACCCCCAATCAGAACCAACACCTGTCAAACTTCCCGAGAAGTACAAGGACTTTGTTGATGTTTTTGAAAAGATTAATGCTGATCAGCTCCCCACCCATAGTCCATATGACTGCCCGATTGATCTAGAAGAAGGACACTCACCACCCTTTGGTCCTATCTATGGCCTATCGGAACCGGAATTCCAAGCCCTGCGTGATTACCTTACTGAAAACCTTGCCAAGGGGTTCGTTCAGCATTCCAAGTCTCCAGCCGGCGCCCCAATTCTGTTTGTCAAGAAGAAGGATGGCTCCCTTCGACTCTGTGTGGATTATCATGGACTCAACAAGATAACAAAAAAGAATCGATATCCCTTGCCCTTGATTTTAGGCCTTCTGGATCGGCTACGTACCGGGAAGATCTTCACCAAGCTTGACCTCCGTGGAGCCTACAACTTACTTAGGATTCGCCCCGGTGATGAATGGAAGACAGCTTTCCGCACACGCTACGGCCATTTCGAATACACGGTCATGCCCTTCGGCTTCACCAATGCACCCGCAGTCTTTCAACATCTGATGAATGATATCTTCCGGGAGTACATGGACGAATTTGTCGTGGTCTATTTGGATGACATTTTGATCTTTTCCAAGGACCAGGAAACCCACGACAAACATGTACGATTGGTGCTTGCAACGCTCCGAGAGCATGCTTATATGCTAAGATGGAAAAATGTGAATTCGACAAATCTTCAGTGGCGTTCCTCGGCTACGTGATCTCTCCAGATGGCATTTTCATGGACAAGTCAAAGGTTGAGACCATCGAGTGTTGGGCTACTCCATCTTCGGTCAAGGACGTTCAACGCTTCTTGGGGTTTGTCAACTTCTATCGTTGGTTTATCAAAGGCTACTCCAAGATCACAACACCGTTAACAACCCTAACTTGCAAAGACAAGCCCTTCTCGTGGAATCCAACGGCCCAAGCTGCTTTTGATACTCTCAAGATGGCATTCACCTCTGCACCCATCCTGATACATCCCGATCCTGCTAAGCCATTCATTGTGGAAACGGACGCTTCAGATTTTGCCTTGGGAGCTATTCTATCTCAATTTGGAATAGATGGGTTGCTGCATCCAGTTGCTTTCTATTCACAGAAGCTAAGCAGTGCCGAAATCAACTAGCAGGTCTACGATAAGGAACTCCTGGCAATCATCACGGCATTCGAGCAGTGGAGACCATATCTTGCCGGAGCTCAACATCGAGTCCAAGTTCTGACAGATCACAAGAATCTCCTTTATTTCACAACTACTCGGACCTTGAATCGTCGCCAGGCATGCTGGTCTATCTTCCTAGTTGATTTCGACTTTGAGATTCAGTATCAACCCAGCACCCAACAAGGGAAAGCTGACGCGCTATCTCGTCGTTCAGAATATGAACTTCGAGCAGGGGATGAGGCCTACGGCCAGTAGAATCAGACTTTACTCAACCCCGAACAATTTCGAGTCGCAACAACAATCAGCACCCTCCCAGACTCATACCTTGTCAGGGACATCAAGATGGCAACTGAGGAAGACACCTGGGCTACCAACATCAAGAAAGAACTCCAGGAACGACCAAGGAACCCAAATCGTGATGATCTGGATCAGTTTGAGCAACAAGACAGACTTCTCCTTCGAAATAACCTGATTTATGTACCCGAAGGACCTATATGCCTAAAAATCCTGAGAGAATGCCACGACAACACCCTGGCGAGTCACTTTGGAATGGCACAGACTCACGAACTAGTGTCAAAGAATTATCGGTGGCCCAAAATGAACAAGCTGCTACGGGAATATGTCGAGTCTTGTGATACATGTGCTCGATCCAAGGCTCCCATGCATCGCCTGTTCGGACTCCTACAGCCCCTGCCGATTCCTAGCCGACCTTACAAGTTTTCGAGTGAAGCCTTTAAGGGATGGACAACATCCTCTCCCCTTCTCTGCTTGCGTCCCCCTCTGCCACCTCCACCTGCAAAGGTAAAATGTGCATTAATCAAATTGACAAGATACAAAGGTGATAGCAAACCAGCAATTGCAAAGAGATTTTAAAGTGCAGTTGTTATACACCATCGTTAAAATGTAGGCACTGGAATGGATTGCAAATCTATTTTGACAAATTTGGAGAATGGTTTCAGGAATATCACAGCATAAGGCATTGTTCAAAATCATTGGTTGCAAAAGGGTCCACAGCATAATTTGAAGACTATCCAGACTGCAAAATATAAAGAGGAAGCAAATAGCTGTGCATTACAATGTACAGAGTCACGTCTTTGCATGCCTAGCATTCCCCTTTACAGGCACCACGAAATATAACGCTGTGCACGTATTCAGGAATGAGGATGCATAAAGAAGATCTATTGATTCCTAAAAGTTCTGCTTACTTCACAACAATTATTAGAAAGGTGCACGATATAGAGCCAGCAGACCTTCTCCGGGTCACCTCCTTTATCAGGGTGATTTTTGATGGCTGCCTTCCTGTAAGCTTTCTTGAGCTCCTCCTGCGTTGCAGTCCCGGAGATACCTAAAGCCTCGTAGAATCTCGTGCTGTTACTCTTCTTTGGCGTGCGGCCAAACATGGCGGCAAAACGTAACAGAATAAATACGTTGGAGACTCTTCTAGAACCAGAGCAACAAGCAGATCGAGCAGCCACAAGACTTGCTCTCAGCTTTTTCTTCAGTTGATCTGTCTACTGCGCAACAGTGCAAAATAGCTCTCGGGCTTTTAGCATAAGTTTTCGCATGACTAACTTTTCATTCCGAAAACTGCAAGTTCCAAAAGACCTGTTTTCCATCCTTCCTTCCCTGATTTCCGCAGTATCGTGAAATTTGCAATTCAACCTCTGATTCGAGGCTCTATCAAGGGAATGCTCTCCTTCTTTGCATTCGATCTTTCGCACCCCTTATACTTCACCTGATCACTCTCCAACACGGGAGTCCAAAGAACAATTTCAAGGTGGTTCAAAGCATTGTATCCACACAACAAATCTTTCAACCACATTTTAAAGTCCAGCGTATTGCAGCAAAGCACATCCTGCTTAACCACCTTTGTTTTCACTCCTTTCCTTCATTTCCCTCAAGCTTCCTCGCCTAATTTGCTCTCCACCAAACGAACAGAACCTTCAGAAAAAAATCAAGGAAATTTCAGATTCTAACCTCATGATTGTTTACTGTTACATCTCATCTCCAACAAACGAAGATGATAAATCTCCAGTAATTTTGCGCAGTTTCAGGCTTGTGATCAGATTTTAGATTCCGGTTCCTCGTCCTCGTAAGACGCCAGCAAGTTCAAAACAAAGGAAGAGCCCAAATTTGGTCGGAAATGTCCAGGAATTCTGCGCAGGATTTGTTCCGATCAAATTTCAATTCTAATTTGGTGATTGCAGTACAGATTGTGACCTTCTCCTTGTGCAAATTTTGGTAAAAGAATGCAACACGAAGAGACCGCCTCGCGCACCAACGAAATTGGCATCGGCCGTTTCTGCACCGGCAACGAGCCAGCTTCAACTTCTATACGCGCCCTCGACGCACCTACGTTTCCCCAAGATCGTTCCCTCTCGTTCCCCATTCTGTTGCTGGATTGTCAGGGTCATATATGAAGCCATTTTGTACAATAGGAGGAAAAGCCAAAAGGCCAGGGGCGCACAGGCCCATCAATTAAACGGGAAAATCCCTTTTGTAGAGTAGGCCCCCAATAACGGGGAAAACTTCAAATGGAGCATTTCCTACTGAGCGAGCGGTCAAAGTTGGGCCAGTCGGCTTTTCGCTAAGGTCACGAGCCCAATCAAATGCCTGAACCGGTATATTTTACATTGTTTGGCCATTAAATTTCCGTTTAGAAAAAAAGGAGCTCATGGAATATGAACCTAACAAAATGACATAACCGGTGTTGGGTGAGAATTCTTTTTTCTAGATACTTGCCGGATTCGGTTTTCTGAAATGATTTTTAATAGGATCGATTCTTTGTAACAGAAGAAAAAATAAATAGAAACTTTAGGGAAGGGAATCAAAACATTTAATTGTCTTATTAGGCCAGTTCTCAAAATGCTGGTTCTCATAAATGTGAAAACAATCAGATATCCCTAGCTGGTTCTCACAAACTGGTTATGACAAACAAAAATATTCAAATCACAAAAAGTAAAAATTTAAAATATTTTTTAAATGACAATTTATTTTACATTTTCATACTTCAACAGTTTCATCTCTCTCAAAAGCACCTATGGAGATTTAGAAGATGTGCCACATTAGAGGAGGTGACATTCAACCAATAATTCTCAGAACAATTTGTCTAATGTAATAAAGCACAATAGTTGGCCAAAATTATCATGTTTCTTGAAACATGATTATTTTGTTAGCAAACTTGTAAACAAACATATTAGTTTATTGTCCAATTCTAAATGATCAATATATAATATTTAAAAAAATCATTACTTTCTTTTCATTGGGGTATTCAACTTTCTTGGGCAAATTTCAACTTCAACGCATGCTTTGTTCCATTCTTGATTTCTTTTCCCAAATTTTTTAGGCCAAGTGATGCATTTTTTCTTGTGCCATATTTGTTCAATAAAATGTCCAACTTCGAACCAAGGTCTATCTTTTTCTATAACTTCCAACATACATGCTTTGGTTGCAACAACACTAAATTGTGAACTCAAGAGTGTGAATGTGAGCAAGGGCATGTGAGCTTAGAGGAATCTATTTTTGAATTTTTTTTGCCATGTAGACATAATATGTTAAAAATATTATTTAACAAGAATATTCTTTGACAAAAATATTTTGCCACGTGGCCTATATACATACATCCATAAATACCTTGATGAACAAACATGTAAAAACCTTGTCATGGATGTGGTGTTGGATGGGTGTTGGTAACATTGAATTGATATTGGTAGTTGAAAGTGGAAGGAAATTATGGTTCACCTTCATCAACTTTAAAGCTTATATTGTTTTAAAAATTCAAAGCTTACATCAAATAATTCTTTCATGTTGGAAAACCTCTCTTTCAAAACATAAAAAAATAACCATCTACATTCATACTAAATTTGCCAAAGGTTGAACACATCAAAATTTGTTTAAATGGATTGGACTTAACTCTAGATTGGACAAGAAAACTCATTAACACAATTAACCAAATGTTGAATTTCATTCTAATTCCAATTCGAAGAATGAATGAACTCTTTGGACTTGCTGTAATCCATAACATGTTGTAAAATGTAATAAATGTGCTTACATTACACCCATTTCCTTGTTCTCTTAACAAGCTTGCCATCATCATGACAAAATCCAAACAAGAGAAATTTGGGTAATCTCCAATTATCACCTAATAAGGCCTTTTGTTTTTACCCATGCTAGATTTGATGTTACAAATGAATCCATATCTTGATGGAGGAACTTGTACTAGTGGAAATATTATTGCCTCCAACACGACGGTCCAAGTCATCACAACAAAACTAGAATTTGTGATCCATTCAATAACCAATTTAAAAAATATTCCACAAACAATCATAACATGCAGTAAGAACACCAACAACTTTGATCAACAATATTAATTTTGCTTTGCATTCATGGCCATTTTTCTTTTGCAAAACATTATGTATTGACGTTGGATTTGGGGGGACAATGTTCAATATGCCAAACACCATATCCAAAAGTACATCCACACATTTCTTCACCATTTTAAATGTGAACTAGAATTGCACATTTGGTTTCACCAATGGGAAAAGCACGATCAACATTCGATCTAGTGTTGATGTTAAAGGCTACTTCAATTCAAGCAAGAGAGAATTTACCATGATCATGTTTGTGCAAATCCCCTTCAAACTTTGCTGGCAAATTTGCCCCTTGTTTGTGAGAAAACCTCCTCATCTTCTAAGTGCAACATTCAAGATGTAAATGAGTAAACTAATAAAAAGTTTGCAACAAATTTTGCTCTTTGTACAGAGTCATCAGACTCATTAACTTTATGTAAATGAATTCTTTATGTAGATGAATTCAAAGCTCATTCCTATCTGGACCTTTTCCTGATAGACCACCATGCAAGTATGTTCAATATAGATAATTCTGCATTAAGGTTCACAAATAGTCATTAGAAGTTGCAATGTACAAACATTTACCCCTTTTTCATAATTGTTGGAACCAAATGTTATGGATAGTTTCAAACAAATTACATGTTGGCATGTCTGCCTTCTCCTCCAATGAAAACTTCCACAACAAATGGTAATGAAAAACGTGAGCATGACATGATGATCAACATGACAAACATCAAATGAATGAAATTGTGAAGATAATATGATGTACATAAAATATGAAATGAAATTGCTAGTTGGACATTGAATAAGAACTTACATGTAGCATGAGTCCTCCCTATTATTTGACACGAAAATGCCAAAACCTTAATAAAATATTTAATTCATGGATCACACTTTCAACAATAACCTTGGAGGAATACCACCAACATCATATTACAACAAAAGGTTCATCGACCTCTTCCAAGAAATGGAATATTTGTATTGCTAGCAAAGAGCCTTATGGTGGTCTTAGAATTGGGGTGCAATCAACTATTTCATATGTTTATCAAGTGATAACATCCAATGAAACAAACAAGTACATTCCTTCCCATGCATATCAATGTTGGGGTTTCCTAACCCATATATAATTCTAACAACTATCTAATTTGTTTGCATATTATTCACCATGGACCTTTTGAAATTGCATCACAAATTTAGCATGCAATGAATTAATAATGAAAATTATGTGAAATTCATTCATTCATAGGTTCGTACATTTTACACACAAATATCATGCATTGAAAATACATTTGACACACGAATAAATGTGATGATGGATGAAATACAAACCTATGAATGAACAAATGTCACACGAATTTTGCATCTTCCAATAAATTCGTGTGTCAAATGTGTTTTCAATGCATGATATCAGTGTATGAAACGTATGAATTATGAATGAACTAATGTTACACAATTTCCATTTCTAAATCATGAGATGTTAAGTTTGTGACGTGGTGTTTTAAATGTGATGCTTGAGCATGACCTTGTCCAACTTTGCCCAAAGGACACATTGAGCTTCAATGGTTTCTAATTGCATGTCATAAATAACAATGGTCAACTCTTTACAACAATACACATGTTCATAAATATGGCATGTTATGGTGGTCCATCCATCTATTTATTTGACATGACCAAACATCATCCAAGATTGCTCCAAATCATTACCTACATCACAAATTTACTACGCTTCATAGGTTCGTACAAATTTTGCACAAAATTCAATTTTCATAAATTCGTACAAAATTGTATAAATTTTGTGCTATGATTAATATGAACAATATTTATGCGTATTCAATATTTTAAATATTCAAATAGATGAACTATTTTTTTTGAATGACATAAATCAATGTCCATGTTTAATACACAAAAATTGCATAGTTTTTAGCAAAAATTACATCATGATAATTACACAAATTTAGTTAAAATGTAAATCGTATGTACTTCACATCAAGACATCACAAGTAAAAAAGACACATCATTTATATTTTAAAAATACATATTTATAATTCTATTTTTATGTCATTTTTATATTTTGAAGCCCATGGATTTTACGCAAACATATTGTTTTATGATTTTTGCATAAATTCTATTGAAATTTCATGATATTGAAAGTTTGTGATGTGGTTGCGTATGTTTAACCCAATCGACATTGCTAGCAATACCATCCACACACAATGTTTTAAAGAAAAACCTTCTAATATGATAACTATATAAGGAAACAACTATCTTGGATAAAGTTATACCAACTTATCACCTTCAACAAAAAAAATGTTGTCAATGTTTCCTTGATGACTAGGACAATGTTTGATTGACGCAATGATATTACAAATGTTAAGAGAACATATGGGCATATTTAGAATCTCACCCTTATTCCCCTAAACCCTAAACCCTAAACCCCATCTCACCCTTATTCCCCAATACTTTGCATCCTCTCTATCTTGATTCAACTTCAACAAGTCTCTCTCTTCCTTCATAATGTCATAAGACCAGTGCTTCTATTCCAAATTCCCCTTGCTTTGATTTAACATAATGATCTCCAGTTGTAGTTTATTTAGCTCCTTCTCCTTGGCCTAAAGTATCTTCTTGGTGTGAACTTCATTGGCATTAATTTGACGTTATAGATTTATCACCTCTTAATTTGCAACTATAGCTTTACCCTCCAATTCTTGCTTTTTTGTTTTATTCCTTTCACACAACAATTTGAATCTAGACAACTCAATTCTGGTTTGCTTCCATCTTTTTACTAAAATTTGCTACATATTAGATTAATTCAATAATCATTAAATCTTCCTTTACCCTATGACTCAAAGATCCACGTCTATGGTGTCCACATTGGGGTTTCCATCTGGATGTTTTTACAAATGGCTCAATGTTACCCATATTTAATAACAAATGACCTAATAGGTTATAGATTTAGGCAGGTTGTTTAACTTAACAAGTGATTTAACATGTTAGTTAACCTAACCTATGGCATTAACCTAACCCATTATTGAACATGATAGGTAGTACTATGCTAGGTTGGTAGATAGGTTAATAGGTTAATCAACTTGTAGTGTATAGAACAAGTAATAGAACAGGTAGTTGAACATGTAGTAAAACAGGTGCAATTTTTAAAAAATTTGGACTGTAACTTTAAATGCAAGCTAATGATTATTTAAATAGTTGGTTATGATTGTTTCATTTTGAATAGCTAGTATAAGACACATAGGACAAATTTGTTTGGACATGGATACTTTTGATTTTGTTTTGATTTTGTGTTTTGATTTTTCATTTTGGAACATGAAGCATTTTCTTTTCAATCAACTTTCTTGAAGCTTTGAGCAATTTGTGTACATGTTAATTTAGAAATTATATTAGTTTTTAGATGTACTTGTTGTTGTTTTAAAAACTTGTTGCTAGAAAAAACTCAGAAGTTGAAAACCTTAATGGAAATAAGAAAACTTGCTAACACTTGGCGACCATGCTAGGGATCAAAATTCAAAAGCAATCACTCTTAAAATTTTTGGTTAGATTTAGTATTTTTAGAAGATTAGGTTTGAAAGGCAATCACGTTTGAAACTCTAATTTGTTTCATGTTTTGCTTATTTTTGTGTAATTCTTAATATTCAAGTTCATGTTTCTTGATTTAATTTTAAAACATTAAGAATAGGGTGAGATTAGTGAATTTTTTTTGAAGTAAAATAGGTGTTCAATCTGTAAAAATAAGTTTTTATAAAATTTTAACTACTAAAAGGGGTCATTCTAAAAACATTATTTTCAAGAATAATGCAAGGGCTTTCCTAGAACCTATTGATTTTAGAAGATGTCAAATCCCACATCAACCTGTTCCAGAACCTATACAAAAGCAAGATGAATAGCAAGGGCAACCTATGGGAAACAAACTTGTGAATGTGCAAATACGGATGCAACATAAAGGGGAGAAATCAATGAAAAACATCAAAATGTAACAAAATTGGTTGTGCAAAAAGACCCAATAATGTTTTCAACTACTCATCAAGAAACACCATGAACAATAACCCAACCACGGGTAGTGGGTGTTCATCATGATGACAATCAAGAACCAATTCTACCGTTTGATGAAGTTGTTTCCACACAACAACCATGGCGATCTACAACTCCATGTTATAATTTGCCCATAATCGATGCATCTACACCAATTGTAATATCTACTAGTTTTCAAAAAAACCCACCAAACACCAATATCAATTTGGTACCCATTAATTCGAAGATGGAACAATTCCACCTACTCAATAGGTTGGAACAACTTTGTCACATTGACCAAAAACCGTTTAATCAATCAAATTTTTATATGACATTAAAAACCTATTGAGCCTCGAACAACATCCATAATGTCGCAACCCCACTTTGAGGCAAGTGTGAGGATGAAACTCACACTCCCAAAAGTGGGAACTTGGAGTCCTCCGGGACTCCCAAAAACTCAAAGCTTGATTATAAGGGCCAAAACACCTTGCATTCAGGTGTTCTTTATATTTTTGGAAAGGTCTTGAAGTGCAGATGTTGGTCTTGCATGAGCCATTTGGACATTTGCAGCATAAGTTATGGTCGAAAGAAGGGCTGGGAGTCAGTTTGACTCCTGACCACTAAAAGTCGGGAATCGACCCAATCCCGGTGTGTGCAGGTGGAGTGTGACACACCGTTGAAAAGCTCTTGAGGAGAGCTACAACTTTGCTCAAACCTCATCCCAATCGGAGGTCTGAGCTGGGAGTTATGAGGTCCCAAAGTCCTGGGAGTCCAAACCGAGACAGTTTCGGGGCTCCTCTTAAAAAGTCCCGGGACAAAAAGCCATTCAGATGTAGGTCCTGTGGGCGAACGCATAGAATACTATATGGGGGAAGGTGGTGGCTTCGTCCAAGTCCAGGCCGTGGTGAGTCAAGTGAGTCCATGTTGCCCGTGGTTTGTCCCAACACCAAGGTTGATCCAGAATGAGGACTAATCAACTTGGGTTGGTTTTGATGCAAGACCGAGTAGCTAACTAAGTTGTCCCTCTTCCTAGTCTAATCCCGAAGCTTTCAGCACGCCCCTCTCACCCCCCTTTAGTTGGAAGCTGGGAGCGGCACCAAGTTCCAACTACTTCCGCATTTTGACATAGTTGGACCCTCTTTGGGTCTAACAAGGAACTTGGGGGCGCATCACATAGTTGTTAAATAAGAAACCACATACCAACAAGGCACTTGGCTAGTGAGGTCAATTCTAGTCCAAATGAAAGGACACAAATTCCACACCATGACTAATTTTCGAAGGAAACCAAGGTGTTGGAACTATAACAATCGTATTGTCAACATATGCGTCAAAACAAGATCAAAAGAACCACAAACATTACTTTACAGTAGTTCTTGCATGTCTTTTTTTCCCAAAAAACATTTTTTTCATATGAATGAATATTTGAATGATTTTTTTTGCAACTTGTTATGAAAAATGATTAGAATTTCCCCTATAAGTAAAAAAAAAAATTCTAAATTATTTTAAAATAACATGAATTTGTAAATTTGTATAAAATCCTTGCGATTTTATCTTTCATCTTGAAAAATGATGATAATTTCAAATCATACCAAAAAATATTAAAATTTTAGAGTTGAATTTAATGTAATATAAACTAACTTTGTTTAATGCATAATTTACATTATACCCCATTTATATGTGGTAAAACACTCTTGAAGTTTTGAAATTCTAAATTTTCAAATGTATATACTTTGAATTTTCAAAGTTTTAAATTTCTACATTTTTGAAATTGTGAATGTTTTTCTAGTGTGTTTAATAAGTTATTATCCTCTCATTTTTTTTATCATCAACTTATTTCTATTATATGAGTCCTTCGAAAGTTCTTAATTTGAGTTTCTTGACATTCATGTGAGTGAAAAAGGAATAATGTGCCATGATTACCATGATTTTAAATGGCAATAAATAAATAAATCTCTAGTTTTTTATGATAGAATGTAACATCCAACACCTTTTGTCGGTCCTTTGACTATGTTTTAACCCAAATGGGACAGCTATTCAACCATTGTCCATTTATTGATGATAAATTAAAGCAAATACTAAGGGAGGAGGTGATGAATGTTCATCAACCTATGGTAAATACAAAATCTTCTATATATTTTGATCTAAATATAGATTAAAATATGTCATAAAACTAATATAATAAAATCTACTCATTCAAATCTATTCATATCTAGTTTTAGAATGTAAATCCAATCACGAAAGTATGAAAAAAAAAATCAAAACAACAAATTTGGCTATGGAATTGAAGGTTTTCCAAAAAACAAATCATTCTTGTTTCATACTTTATCAAAACTCAATGGTCTACAATTAATCCTTTTTTTCTTCTTCTCAAAAGATAGTCATCAAAAAAGAAAGTAATCCTATGTTTTATTCAAATTCAAACAGTGACAAGAATTATGTAATCTAGTTAGTAGTTTTTAAAACAATAACTAGGTAAGTAGAAATATATTAATTAATTATTACCATGTGTAATTACTCCCTTAACATTACCCCATTTGTACTTTAAATTATGTCATGGAATTTTGAATCAAAATACGTTAAGAAAGTTAAATTTGATATTATTATTTATCTAATGAAATAGAAATTTGATGCTGATTTTGATGTACTACAATTTGAATTATTTGTATTATAGTCTGATCTATCTATGGTTGTTGTACTTTAGATTGAACCAATGTTTGATTCTCTGTTGTATATAGAATCTGTTGTTACTCTTTTTGTGCCTTTATTGACAATTGTGTAGTTATTTGAAGATGTGTTGTTGTCTACTCCTATGAATTCAACTTTAATGTCATTTGTAACTGTACTATGATTACAAATCTGATGTGTTTTGAATTTGTTCCTATTGTTGCAACTCTAATGTAACTTGTAACTATTATTGTGATTATAGATATGATGTAATATGAGTCTGTACCTATTGTTGCAGCTCTGATGTAATATAAGTTGAATCCTGTTGTTACAACTTTGATGTAACTTCAATCTAATCCTTTTGAACCTCCTGAGTTTTGTGTTCTTTATTTGTATCTGCTCCCTTATTTATGTGATTACATATGCATATCCTAAGAATTAACCTTATGTAAAATAAATTCTATTGGTTTTTAAGTTTGTTTTAATGCATATGTCATACCACCAGCCCCCCTTTGAAAGCTATCCTTCCCTCCTCTGAAGTCTCCTGGTTCCTCCTCTTCTATTCTTGTACTTGATGGTCTTGCACCATTTGTATTTCCTTTGTTTTCTTCCCATCTGAGGTTTTTGGTTCTAGAAAAAGACTAAAGGTTCATATTGAAATGATGGTATGACCTTTTCCATCTAAGATATCCTATGCCTATATAACTTTTCATTTCTCTTATACCTTATGTAGACCTTTCCAATAATTTTTAGATAATATCCTACACTCTGTCCCACCACAAATCTACACCTTTTCCTCCATTGACAATGCATGGAATTTTACTTAAAGCAAAGTATGCTGCTTCTTGAATTCACTATTTTCCTTGAAAACACCATCATAATTGAAAGGCTCGACTCCTTGGGCCTCCTCCAAAATATTCTACAACCTTTCAATAAAAGCCATTTGCCTTTGCAAATTTTTATCCATCTTTGCTTGCCTTTAGTCAAATTGTCTTTGTATCTCATTCTTGGTTTGATATACATTACCAATGTCTACTCTGAGCTCCTCTAGCTCCTTATGCTACTTCAAGAAAGTTTGTTCCATATTCATGTAATCTCTTTGAAGATTATTGTACTCCACACTCAAAGAATCTTTGGAGATCTATTGCAATGGACTTCATCATGAATCTCCCTATTGTCAGAGCCAAGAATTCAATACTGGTGTGGTCGATCGACTCACCAAAATGGCCCATTTCACCCTTTGTTCCAAGTCAATCACGGCAGAAGAGATAGCTTAGTTAATTCTGGACGGGATCGTTCGACTACATGGACTCCCCGAGGAAATTGTGTCCGACAAAGGTCCTCAGTTTGCATCCAAGTTTTGGCGTCGCTTATTCGAGCTTCTTGGAGTTGACATTTGACTATCTTTAGCTTTCCACCCTGAGACAGATGGACAAACCGAACGGACAAACTAGACACTCGAGCAATACCTTCGCTGCACTGTGAACTATCAACAGGACGACTGGCTGGACCTACTATCTCAAGCAGAGTTTGCTTATAACAACACAACGCATGCATCGACCGAGATTAGTTTATTATTTGCCAATTACGATTTTCATCCCAGGTTCAGCCTTGAAATTCCTAGGGACCCCGTAAACCCCTCGGCTGAAGAAAGGGCCACGAGGCTTGGACATGTTCAACAGAACCTTATGGCAAAACTCAAGCTAACACAGGAGTGGCAAAAGAAGTAAGCAGATCGCCGACGCAAGGACCATCCAAACTTCAAGGTTGGAGACAAGGTCTGGCTTTTCAGAAAAAACATTGCTACCACTCGCCCATGTGCCAAGTTGGATTACAAACGCCTCGGACCTTTCAAAATCGCCAAATTGGTTGGTCTAGTGGCTTGCCAGTTGGAGCTTCCACCCCAGTTCAAAATCCACAATGTTTTCCATGTCTCCTTGCTTGAGCCCTATCATGAAAACCCGATCCTAGAACGTCATCGAGAACCCCCAGTTCCAGTCGAAATTGAAGGCCAAGAAGAGTTTGAAGTTCAGGAGGTCTTGGACTCTAAGAAGATTCGTGGAAAGCTCCTGTACCTTATCTTTTGGCGGGGTTATCCTCCTTCTGAAGCTACTTGGGAGCCTGCTAGAAACCTAGTTCATGCCCAAGACTTAGTTAATCGGTTTCACCAACAGTATCCTAACAAACCGGCTCCATCTGGAAGATGTCGCTTGAGGAGAGAATAATGTCATGACCTAGGATATTTTGGGATACTTTTGGCAATGTCATGGCCTAGGATATTTTGGGATACTTTTGGCAATATCATGGCCTAGGATATTTTGGGACTAGTATGGTTCAGGGTTATAAAAGGAGATAGTCTGGGGAACAACTCTTTAGCATATCAACACCAGTTGATGGATAAATAAAACTTGTATTGTCTTGTAATTCTCCACTTGTTTGTAGCCGGTTCATAACAGTGTATCATAAAGTAACCTAATGTATTTAAAACAACATAAAAAAACCTATTTACCATAGTAAATTGTAATTGTGGATTATGTCAATTAGTATTGACACATGATATTTACATAATGATCTTATAATGTAATAACTTTAAGTAGGGTGAAATCATTAACATGCAATGAACCTATTTCATTTTTGAAATCCCATAGTGATTTAAGCCAATGAAATGCACCCCACTTTTGTACTTGTGCATATTCCAATTTGTAAAGGATAACAAACCATAAATTTAAACAAATAAGAATTCAAGAGTTTGAAGCAAGCAAAATAAATGGAAATTCAAAAAAAATTCAAAGCTAAATAAATTATATATTTACAAAAGACGCATCAAAATGGTGAAAGTGGGCACATCGTTAGCTATGATTTCCCACCTAGATTTACAATCGATTTAAATTTGTGATTAACCCCTAGTCAACTTATTATTATGACTCACCTATGCATCCACATAATAACGAAACTTGCCTTGCCACTTGGCAATGGCATCCTCATAAAGAAAAATTTGAAGTGTAAAACATTATTGACTATAAAATTTGGGGCATAAATCCAAATGAATTTTCAAACCTATTCCACAACTTGTTATTCATGAAATTGATAATTTTGAAAATATGTTTTAAAATATAACACATAATTTGGATAATATTAATTTTAGCAAGTTTCATATGTTCAAACAACTTATGGTTAAAGGTGGTGGATATAAAATGATTATGTTAAAGCTTAGTGATTGGGTTCAATTTATTGCCTTCACACAAGAATGGTCCAACATTGTGAACCATGGCCATCTTGAAAAAAAAATTGATAATCAATATTTTGAGTTGACAACAAAATAAACAAACCTTTGCCACAATCAACCCACTTCATGAAACACATAAAAAATTTCTTCAACACACTCAAGTGAGTGTGAAAGATTTTTTTTACATTTGTTGGATTCTTGGTCCAAAATTCAAGATAAATGACACCCAAGGTAATCATAATTTCATGTGCAAGGAAGCAACATTTTAGCTTTAAAACAAGATTATGAACTACCCTTTCACATTCCTCTTTTACCTTGTTGATTGATTGTTGGAAGGTAACCTTGGTGACAAGTTGCAGTCTTCTTACACCAACAACAAAATGGTAAAAAGGATATTTGCCCCCAACAAATGAAAAAATGAGATATTCAGCATCCTCCACCATTTAGGTCAGAAAACCAACTCCTTGGATAGGTTGCATTAGTTAGGGTCTCAATAATATATAAGTTGTCAAAAGTTGGATCTTCAAATTTGGCATAAGGATCACAATAAAGTTTATACAATTCTGCATGGGCCGATTTGACAAAATCCACAAAGTTGTTAACAAATAAGTATTTATTTTATGCAATTTTGATTAAAATTGTACATAGTCCAACAAAAGAAGGATATATGGGAGCCCCAAAATGAATTCAATGTCACACAATGCATTCAATTTCTTTAAAACAACTTGTTCTTTGCATTTTAGGCATGCATCTTGACAATAAGCAAGTGGTACTTTGCATAACATGTTCATTAGAGAGAACATGGAAGTTCACCTAATTTTAACATTTCAAAGAAGCTTATTGCCTTTGATGTCTAGTAAATCAATGAACTTTTGAAATTCTACAAACATTTTTGGGTTGTGAGCAAAAATGCATATAGCCTTTGCAAAATCCCTTTTAATCAACATATGAGACCCAATTTTGATAATGTGACCACCACCAAGTTTGTTTTGTGAATGATGTAATTTACTCCACTCAAAAACAAAATAACCTTCTCCTTGAACTATAACATCACACCAATTCAATGGCCTTGGAGGGTGTTGTTAACGTCACACCAACTTACGAGCCAATTACCCTAACTCTAATCCACCAAATTCACAAAAAACATTTTAAAGTTAAAAAAAAAATGTTTTCAGATGTATTGAATACACCAACAATTTCAACACACAAGAAGATGGGGTTTTTTTTCCATGTTTTGATAATTCAAGAAGGGGCATGGTATGGTGGCTATAGGTTGTAGCATAAAAGAAATTAAAATGACACAATTTGAACATTAAAAATAAAATAAAATAAATAAAAAAACTTAGAGAAATGGAACTACCATTAGCAATAATGAAACCCTAAAATGGAGATGCACATGAAAGCTTATAATAGAACCAAAAGAAGAATGGAACAACATAGATTTAAACCCAAAAATGGAATGCACAAAGATTGTAGTAGAACCAAAAAAAGAAAAGGATTCAAAAGCAATAGAAAATCTCTTAACTAAAGCTTCCTAATATTAGATGATCCAATGGATTTGGAATCGCTTTCAAATTTTCCTAAGTCTCAAGTCCTTTTAATTCTTAAATCTTGACTTTTGACTTTTTCAACTTTCAATTAAACAAGTGACAAAACAACAAACTAGAGAGGATTTGGAAATTGGAACTTGAAGAGCACCCCGAAGGTTAGTAGAACAAAACTCGATCAAGATTTAGAACTGAAGATTCAAAAATGAAATGTTTACAAGCAAATGGCAAGCCTTGTACCTTGAAGTTGTAAATTATAATGTGTTTATGCACAATCAAAAACCCATTGAAATTGAACAAGATTTTTTGAGATGTTGATTTGAATGCAAGATGAACTTTGAAATGTTTTCATCCATTGACCATAATCACAAGGCAAATCCTTTCATCATTATTCCAACATGAAATTTCATACCCCATATTTCCAAAACTTAAGTCGCAATGCCCTTCTAGGAGTCTAGCCAAGCCATCAACCTTAGAAACCATAAGCTTTCAAATGAGTTCGATTGCCAATAGAATGTTGCAATTTGCAAAATAGGATGCAAATTTGATTTCGTAATTACAAACCTTACCAATTTCCTATCTTCTACACAATGCCGAATCCCTATGCATATAAAAATGTTGGCAAATTTTAGGTGATTTTGAATTGCATGCTCTTAACAAATTGTCTTGCAAGTAGGAAGAGGTGATGGTGACAAGCTTTTAGTGATGGTAACACTCTTTACAAACAAGTGACAACAATGGAAAAAATACTAGTGATGGCTGAGGTTTAGGGTTTTGAAAAGGTGTCGATGTTGCCACTTGGCTACATCAAGTTTAGTGACAAATCTTGGATTACAACCTTGATTTTAAGGCAACCCTATCACAAGGGTTTTTCTTAACTTGCCTTTTGGCAAATTTTCCCCAGAAAAAAAGTTTGATTAATAACTTTTAAAATCTAGGTCCATAAACAAGTCAATTTGTAAAGGGAGTAATTCACTTATTGGGTCTTTCTCCCTTTTTAAAAACCAATAGACTAGTGCAAGGAAAATTTTCTTTTATTTAATTGTAGAAAATTTTAATTATTTGCAATTTTATGAACTTGTTTCCTTTTTAAAAAACTTACACTAGTTGGTTACAATGGGTAAATTAAGTAGAAAGGAAAAGATTGACATTAACATTAAAATATAATTGCAAGCAAAGAGCTTTAAGGTTTTTTTTTAATCATTTCCAAATTCAAAGTTTCAAGTTAGGTTTTGAATTTTCCAATCTTGAAATTCTAAGTTTTGTGCCCATGAAAGTCCAACCAACAATTAGTAGCAATTCACCGCTTGCAAATTTTGAAAGTAAATAAAAAGCCAAGGAATTACCTATTTGAATGTAATTAGAAAAGGAGGCAAGTTAGTCTACTACATACCATTATTGCAAAAATAACACAGAAAGAAAATACAAAAGGAGCAAAGAAATGAAGATATTTTATCATCTCTATTTTCTCATTGATCCACTGTCAATTTCCAACAAAGGGTATAAGGTGGTATTTTAGGTGACATGCAAAAAACCTACCAAACTCAAATGTTTACATATGGCAATTTCAAATTTTTGGTCTTCATAATCTGGTGACTTTTGGGCCATTCTTCCGCCCCCCCCAAAAAAATGGGCCTTTGTATGAGTAGCACTGGCTATATTTTCTTTCTTTCTTTCTTGCGTCGTCGGCAGGATCCCAAGTTTCGTCCCCGGAGAAAACGCTGGTTGGAACGTGGAAGGAGCTCATCTTGATCAATGACCCAACCTTTCGCGTACGGTGGTCGTCAGTTTCCAACCATCCCATCGTGAGAGGCGCCTGCAATTATTGAACTAGTCTTGAAGAGCTTAGGCCCGTTTTACACTAGGAGTTAGGGCCCAAAAAGACTTGAGGCCAACTTTGAGCATTTTTTTTGGGTTACAAATTAGCCCCAAGTATTATCTTATATATAAAAGCAACAGTGGTGTCTGTTCTGCAACCCCCCAGATGACAAATTTTATGGCAAAACCGGCCTCTAAATATACTTGGTCTATGACAGCGCCAGGAGACATTCCTGTTTTGGCCACAAATCTAATCAGCAACTGGGGCGGAAACATGGGCAGCCGTTTAGAAAGTTAATGTGCGAGAGGTGGGGGGGGGACAGCACGGGTGGGGAAGGACCGGGCGGGGGGAGCTCGACGAGTGCATTATGCACTGGGTTCACACTAGTTAATCCTTAATACTTGAACATTGGCACCAAGGGTTCATCAAGGGTTGTTGCAAAATTGGCCTCTCAAATTTGATGGTATCATTTTTTTTTCAGCCTTTGGGCGGGGGGGCCAATACAAAGGCCATACTAAAGTTCAGCATTTATTAATAATTTGGGGGCAGATTGAAAGATTTTTTTTTTAAAAACTTTTTCAGTCTTGACCCCTAGTGTGTGCCCTTGGGGCTGATTTAATTTCAACTTTTGCACCAATAGGAATGCTGGATTTAGGTTGAATATTGGCCCTGACTCCTCCTAGTGTGAATGGGGGATCTTCAAACCAAAACTTCTCCATGAGACGGAGAACCTGCTTAGTTTCGGTGTTTTGTGTCGTCGGTATCGATTCTTCATTTGAGGGTGTTGTTCCTTCACCAGCCTCTCTCATCTTGCTTTTATGCCAATGTTGTTCACTGTGCTTTTTGGTCTTTGGAGTTTGTAGCTGATAGTCCGCGGCCCTCATTGCGAGCGTGTCTACACGTAAGGAATCAACAGGGACTCTTGTTCTTCTTGTTCTTGTTCTTGTTTTGCTTTGTGTGCCGTATCTTCACCACACAGGTCTTGACACGAACCTTCTTACTCTGTTGTATGGTATACATTAGCTTGTTGCTTGTAGTTTGCTTGCCTCATTAATAACGACGAGTGTACACGTCGAGGCCGTGAACACGGATTGTACTGCTCGGTGTTCTTGTCAAGCAGATCCAGAGACTGCGACTGGAGAGCCCCTGAAGGCTTTTTGAAATACATGTAGTTGATAAACTCGCTATCTATCCCATGATGAAGAAGATGCCCTGGAGAGAGTTGTGAGACAGCTTTCCTTTCGTCGTTTGCATCGCAGAAGAATTTCTAAGACTTTCTTCCCGTCTTCTTCTACTTTGCAGAAGGACTTTTGAGACTTTTTCCCGACTTCTACATTGGAAGAAGAGAAGTTCTTACTCTTGGATTTCGGCAAGTTTATAGCTGAGTGTTGCTAAGGCCATCACAATATGGATAGACAAATAGCAAGAGTTATCTTCGGAAATCCGATCGTGCTCATCTGATCACCAAACTTTCTATAAACAAGTTCGCGTCGTGAAGTTTTGGATATATGCAAAAGGAGATCATGAGACTCAGCACCGTGTCACGAAACTACTTATATCGAAGCTGAAAATGTTGTCAGGTATGGTTTTTGAATCCCACTCACTCCATTTCATTAGTTTGTTGGCTCTCTATAGGGAAGGAGACTACACATTGTAGAGTCCTTTGTCGGCTCTGCCAGTAGGAAGGAGACTATGCAGTACCGTAGCCCTAACATTATATTTGCCCAGAGTTGTTAATCCTTTCAGGACAAGAGTACTGCTGCAAATTTTTTCCCCCAGTCTGCCCTTTGCCTCTTTCTTTTCACGTTTTGCACCCCTCAAAACCAGCCTGATTTTCTGTAGTGTAGTTGGACTGCCTCTTCCGAGGCGCAATATGCTGGTGAACATTACATTTTTCAAAAAGCCCACAATCATTTTTTGTTTTGTTTTTTTTTTCCCTCATGTTATGAGTATCAAGGGGCATGTAACATGCCAGGTAGAATGTACCAAGGGTCTCACAACATGTCAGGTACCCTGTTACCTACCCCATAGCACTTGTAACATGCTCAAAATATGTATAACATGGACCCAAAATGTGTCTGGGATAATAAGGTGAAAAAAAATGAGGCAAAGGGCAGGCTGGGGGGAAGAAATTGCAGCTGTACTCTTGTATTGCCTGCATTAACAACTCTGGGCAAATATAATGTTAGCGCTGCGTGCTGTAGATGTGGCAGCTGGTTGGCAAAATACTTTTTTTGTCTACAAGATTTGATATTTGATTTGTATGCAAATCCATTATACCAAAGGCCTAAAACCTGACCTGGAACTTGGTCTCAGAACTGTCTCAATTTTAGCTAGCTCTCAACTTTGACATGGCTAATGGTATCAGAAAGGAACACCAGTATTAGCAGAGGATGGTACTACAAACTAATGTATTTTCAAGTTTGTAGTTATCAAGGTTTGATGCTATGCATGGTTCAAATAACATAATAATTTGCAACTCAGATGCAACTTTCTCCCAAAAACAAGTTTGTCCACAACTTACTGGAGAAAATTCATAGAATATGTTTTATGTATAGCACCAGCTTCAAACCCAAACATAAGATTTAAATTAACTCGGGGAGTTATCTACATGTTATTCTCCTTGCAGGCATTATTGCAATTCATTGCCAAAGGGGATTCTGAACATATTCATCTATCAAGCGGTGGGTCTTGAACATACTATCAAACTTAAATCCTAGAGGTCTACAATCGTGGGCACAAAGGCTCTGACAACATGTCTCAATCAATATTTGCCCTCCTATTGTTTGTGATAGCTCTTGCATTCAAAGGAGGAATAGCTCTAAACATCTTGACTGCTGGTAATGCTCTTTTTGGAAATCAAACCCAATATCTAAGTAATTCAGGATATTATCTTGTTATGCAACCAGATTGCAACGTGGTCATGTACCAAGGCTCAAGTTTGACAACTAGTCACCAAGTGTGGGAAACCAATACTGTCAGAAATGCTAGTGATTGTTGGCTTATAATGCAAACAGATGGCAATCTCGTTTTATACAATGCAACTTGTGGTCCCCCTTGTGCACAGTGGGCTACCGATACTTACATCCCTGGAAACCCAGATCAAGGTTTTTTTTTAATGTTGCAAAGCAATGGGGAACTTGATATCTATAACTTTCAAAATGATAACCCAAAATTGTACAGCACTGTAGTTTCTCGTAATCCACTAGATCCTAGTGGTAGCCCACCATTGTTTAATGTTAGTTTAGCAACAACACCAACTCTTAGTTTTTATGGACCATACATGGCAATTGGATATCACCTCCCTAAAATGTCATCATTACAAAATGGCCCGTTCAGTCTAACCTTGGGAACTAATTGCACCTTGCAATCCAAAAACGGATTAAGTAATACAGTCTTATGGGAAACCCCTTCAAATGCTGCTGGACTCGAGTGTGAGCTGACACTGCAACAAGATGGCAATCTACAAATCCAAATAAGTGACACAAATGAAATCCTTTGGACAACCAACACTACTGGAGATTCTTCTGTGAATTGGGTCCTTTATATTGATTCAACAACAGGAGATCTATCTATTGGAGATATTTTGCTACCGACAGACATCTTATGGAAGAATACACTTAGGTCAAATCCTCCAATTGGGTCAAATTATACTATAGTTCCAAATCCTCCGATTGGGTCAAATTATACTATAGTTCCAAATCCTCCAATTGGGTCAAATTATACTAAAGTTCCAAATCCGAATACCCATAGTGGAAAACGGTTTATACTGGAATTGCTTGGTGTATCTGCTGGGGGTTTTCTTCTTGGCACCACACTCCTAGTATTTACATACTATGTATGCACAAGTAAGTACCTTAAATATAATCGCTTCAATTCAATGGCTTTTATTTCTTCGAATGATGAAACTAGCATCAGCAATGTTGAATTTGAATTTAAGAGCAGGTTTGTTGTCACATACAAAAAAGTTGTTCATCTTTAAGAATATATAAAATGTATCCAAAAAACATGATTTACTGGAATAGTAATTATGTTCATAGATCATACCCACCACTTAAAGTAGCTCTTGAACATATGCACTAGCTACAGCCCTCAAAACTTGCTGGCTTTAAATAGAGGATACTGATGGAGGTTCATGAATGCATCTTAATGTCTTAAGGATGATGACCATGAACTATATTCACCCTTATGGTTAGATTTCATTGTTTCAACTGAGAAGGAACTTTAGCATCTTAATCATTCGAGGATGATGACGAAAATATGTAATGTCTCTTTTTGTTAGGGTTCATCAATCCAGCTCAAAAGGAACTTCAGCAACGACTACAAAATAGTGGAGGGAAATGTCAAGCATTAACACTAACCCAAATCAAGCAGGCAACCCAGAATTTCAAAACAACAATTGGCATAGGGGGATTTGGAGAAGTGTATTATGGCAGATTGGTCAATGGGCAAGAAATTGCAGTGAAGACTTTATCAACAACTTCTCACCAAACCAAACAAGAATTCTTCAATGAGGTGAGCAAACTTTATAATTTGAAATTTTTTAATGTTAAAAGCTCAAAGAAATTGTCTAGATTCATATGTCCATGCTTACTATACCAAATAAATTCATATGTTATTTTCACCTAGGCAGTAATGATTTGTTTTTGGCAGATTGAGCTCTTGTCTATGGTGCATCACAAATATCTTGTCTCACTTGTTGGCTATTGCCTCGATCGAAAACATTTGATGCTTGTTTATGAATACGTGAGTGGAGGTGACTTACGAAAAAGATTGCATGGTAATGGCCACTAAAACATTGTTTTTCTTTAGGTTAATATAGTAGTTGTATTTTGTGATTATTAGGCTACTAACCTACATAATTAGTCTGGCCATGATTGAAAACTTCAAATCAACTTTTTAAAATGATATCTAAATTACCATAAGACATAAATTGGTTAATGAAAATGTGAAATTAGATTTCCAAGTTTAAGTTTAGAGAAACAGGAATCCTAGACCAATGCTAACAACCAATTCCTTTTTTTGCCTTGCTCACCTTGCTAGGTCTTTAATCATGTGTCAAATGCTGATCTATGGATCATGGAATGGAAGCCAACAAGTTACTTGAAACCATTTAAAGGATGTAGACCAAAATGAAACAAAATAATTGAATTATATGCAAGTAGTTACAAAGCAAGGGGAATGGAACTATACAATGACTTGAATCTAATTAGCAAGTAAAAAGAGTTTAAACTTTATTTACTAATAATAGTTAAGATATAGTAGAATTTTAAAAAGCTTGACAACCTATTTGTAACAATATGGCATTCATCATTTGCATTGTTTTCTTTTAGGAGATGGTGTCAGTAGAAGGCCGTTGAGCTGGAAGCAAAGAACAAGAATAATCTTACAAGTTGCTGAAGGTACATTTTACACCTTACCAAATCCTATTATAAATAAGGGTGCTAAGGATCTTTAATTTAACAAATCACACAATATTGGAATGCACATTTATAAATGTTAATAAATGTAGGAGAGTTCCTAACAATTATAGATATAAATATCCAAAAAAACATTTTACAAAATAATATTTTTTCATTAAAATTTGACAATAAATGAAAAAGTTTAATGTTACAAGAAATGTTGTTATTATGGTTAACACAACTTCAAGAAATTGTATTGATTATGTATTGATCACTACAATATTACACTTTTATATTGTTTTTACTTGAGGACATAAAGTAGAGTTATGTGATTTTGGACAATTGCAAACTATTTTAAAACAAAGAAACGAAAGTAATGCCAATTTAAGCTTTGGTGATATTCAAAATCAAACAATTTAATGGTTTAAAACTCTTTCTACGGATCTACTTTTTCCTAGTATTGTGTGTAGTCTTCAATTTTTTTATTTCAATTCATCCCATTTTGTTTGTATCTGTGTATAGGGCTTGAGTACCTTCATGACAAATGTCATCCTACAATAATTCATCGGGATGTAAAAAGCAACAACATCTTGCTCACAAAAAAATTAGAAGCCAAAGTTGCTGATTTTGGGCTTTCCAAACTACGTGCAATTGAACGAGGAATTACACCCACGCACATTACCACAATTGTGAAAGGCACTCCTGGCTACCTTGATCCAGAGTAAGGATTATGTCCATTGTTTCATAACAAATGGTATTTTGTAATTTCACAAAGCAAACAATTTTTTTTCAATGACAAAAACAACAAATTGCATATGTGCAGATATCAAGAATCTGGAATGCTTACAAACAAAAGCGATGTGTATTCATTTGGAATTGTGTTGATGGAGATTCTAACGGGTCAAACTCAACTCTACATTGCACATAGGGTACGCCTTAAGATTGTCAATTGCATTGAATTCTTTTATTTTTATTCATGTTCATATAGAAAATTTTGTTTACAATCTAACAAGTGGAAAATCATTTATTTCTTACACTAGGTGATTACATCATGGAGATCCAATCAAATCGCCGAATTGGTTGACCCAAATATCAAAGATGATTTCAACAAAATGGAGTTTTCAAAATTGGTGGAACTTTCGCTTTTGTGTGTGATGAAAAAAAGCAATGACAGACCATCTATGACTCAAGTGGTGCAAATGCTTCGAGAGCTCCATTTGGAACAATTAGATTTGGAACATGATGAAGATAGTGATAACAATGAGCATGCCCCATATATTCGGCCATCTATTCCATCGACATCTTCATTTGAATCAAGTGGAACCTCATATGCAAAAGAACTAAAGGACATCACCCCCCTATCCATGTCCGATTCTTTATCGAATGGAATCGATATGACTAAGCTCAGTGATCAATCATAGAACATTACTATACCATGTACAACCAATCCCTCGAAATGTATTATTTCAAGATTTTCATTAGTAGCCTTGGTGGCAACTTGGTACTTGAATTGGCCTAGCTAACAACACATGCTAAAACATTTGTACTAATATTTATGCACACCAAACTACATCATAATATATATTGAATTTGGTATCTATTTAGAGGTTTATTTTCCTAGTAGCCGCTTGACAACTTTGTCAATTTGAAGCTTCCAAATTTTGTGTGCAACGATCACCAAATCCATTTGAGGAATTTGGAAACATTTCTTGATTATAAAATATGTTGTTACATATTTAGAATTAAACACATCATTTCACTAGTTGAACTAATCATCTCTAATGAAGAGTGTATGATATGGTTAAGAATTCAAGGTTGTATGCGGTTAATTTGTATATAAAATACTTCCAAGAATCAAAGGCGATTAATAACCCCTTTTGTAAAAGGGGCATTAAACACCCCCCCATGACCTTTGTCTAGCACACTATCAAGGCCTATTTTTTTGAACATGCATGATTTTGTGTTGATTAATGAAATTTGTCCCCACACCATCAAAGTTTTAATTAGGTCTAACTATACATTCTTAAAATAACTAATGAACTTTGTTGTCACCCACCAAAATTTGAATTCAATATTTCAAGGAGATCATGATAATATTCAACACTAGCCTACATTCCAACATCTATTACAACAAGGTTTTTTTTTAATTATTATTCTTTTGTGATCATTAATCAAAACCTACACTGAACCACACAAGTGTCACGCAATCACCTAAATATTGTGTAGGACAAAGTTCAATGGAAGGTGTTTAACATGTTACCTTTTATAGCACCAATATAATTGTGAAGTATGTTTTAAAAGTAATCATATTCAAAATAAGTTTGAAGGGTGCATTTTTGCTAAAATGAACAAAATCACCCATGTGATTGAGTCCTTATAAGAAATAAATAACTTAATCGAAATGACATGGCCAAATATAATTCATCATTCAAGAAAAATGTTCTTAGAATCACAATTTTCATGTCAACATCCATTTATAAAAAAAAATAGGTTATTTTGTTTTGTTTTGTTTTGTTTTGTAGTCATGAAATCCACCAAACCAAGATGCTTTAGTGTGTTATTGGTGTCTTTGGAAAGCTCTCAACAAGAAGGGGTGCATGGGCTTGGTTCCACAATATTTGCACTTGCGATGGAAAAGTTATTAAATATTGAATGATTTCTTCACAAAAACTTAAATTGAATTGTAGCTAAAGTTTTTGGAGGAATTAAAATGTGCCTTCGGTGTTCTTGGAAAAATCTTGATGAGCAGGATTTAATGGAATTTAATGGTAAGATTTGGATTCAAAATGTGGGAGATATATATTTCTAAGTGACGTCTACTGCTGAAAATTCAAATCTTACCATTAAAAACTAGGTTTTGGAAAGAAAAATCAGTTGAAAACATGGTAACACTAGGGCCAATGGCACAAGCCATACTAGTAATTCTTATGATTCAAACGGATAACATAATGTTATATTATTATGTAAAGGTATATATTTTTGAAATCTCATAAAAAATTTATTGAAATGTTTTTTGAAGACCTTCAAATAGTTTGTTAAGCAATGAAATCATGCATTACATTACTTTTTCCATACTTTTGGGACCTCCATATTCAATAGATTTATTTCAAACTTTTCCACATGTTTACATAATACACTAGGAGGAACATTGTGTAAGTTCATCCAAAAGCTTCAACATCAATTTAATATTTGACAAAACAATGAAAAATAAGCGTCACATTATGTGCTTGACTAGCTCATTTTAGGTAAAATGCATTAAAATTTTGTTTATTGCTTATGTATTTTATTTTCGGTTTCATGATGAAAATGGGGTCAACAATCTAAAGTAATGATTTCAATGTGAAAATAATTATATTATACATGCCATTGAAAGAAAAATAAATGAAATCAAATTTTATTTGTAATAAAAACATGAATAGTCACAACTATTAACATCTAGAAATCCATCCATGGAAAATAGACATATCAAAGTTGAACCATACATTCAACCATAATGACCTCTTATGTCCATTTGTAAAAAAAACCAAGGAATGCACAATTTATGATACAAGGAAGACCAAATGTTACAAATTGACACATCAAGTTTGTCATTCTAGAATGAAATTACAAACAAAAATCCCATAAAATCAACTGATTTTTTTTCAAAAAATTAGATGTAATGCGTGACCATAACATTTATGCATGCATTTGTAACACTTGTACTAGAACCCCATGGCTATGGGAAAAAGGTTTATGAAATGTATTCCAATAATTAAATAAATCTTAAATTTTTTAAATTTTAATCTTCATTTTGAAAATGTGAAAATGAGGTAAAAATAATGGTAAAGGAGATGGACATTTATCAATTTAATAATAATTTTTATAAATATCAATATAATTATTCAGAAAATTTTATGGAATCAACTCAAATTTTATTTTTATGATCATTTAGCTTTACTTGTATAAGAAAGAGGAAAAATAATTGTAAAGAAGGTGGAGGTTTACAATCAATTAATAATCAATTTAATAAAAATATTTCAAATGGCATTGAGAAAGAAAAAAATAAGGTGAAATTTTTGAAAGGATATTGTCAAAATAGTTGTCAAGTTTTGCCTTTTCCAATAAATGGGTAGGGGAAAAGAAGGAGATAGTTATGTAGTTATGAAAAAGAGGTAAAAATAAGGATAGAAGAGGTGAGGGTTTGAAAACATATTTAAATAATGATAATTTTTAATAATATAGTTACACCATCATTTAACACCATAGGTTTGTAATAAATTGAGAGAAAATGGATTTGGACATTTATCCATGTGATTGAAAATTTTATATATGTGAGGGGAAAAAAATTATTTAATTTTTGATAAGAAAGGAAAACATTCAAGAAATAAATTCAAAATTAATAGTGATGTGGAAGTATAATATTTATATTTATGAGTCTTGCTTCAAACATTCATGTATTTGATCACAATACTAATAAATAGATAAACTTGGGCTCCACGCTACCACGCACTACTAGTGATGTTAAACTATCTGGTTATGTGTTTGAAGAATGGAGATATGTCTTTATTGTTTATGTTGTTATGGAGGTGCAATCAAATTTCTAGGATAATGTAGATAGATTGTTCCAAGTTGAGTTCGAATGTTATATCGGTTGCATATGTTATTCTAAAAATCCCACAAGATAAACCATCTAGATGTTGCATAACATTTGCATACATATATAGCAAATGTTCAACATCAATTATTCTAATTAATAATTGTACAATGTCATTTGGTAAGTTTTTTTTGTTATCGATGTGTTTGAATCATATTATGCAACGTAAGTCTAGTGTGGTTGCATGTATCCGGATTAAAGTGCAACGGTTGTTATTTATGAAAGTGTGTTGTAGACATTTGGATAAGTATCTATGTATGGTTCCTATGATTGTGTGTGTGTGTTGTTGGTATTCTTACGGTTCTAGTTTTTTTAACATTTAACATTTGCATCGCTACTACCATAAGTTGATCATTCAACCATTTGCAAGGATTTAGAAGAATATTTTCATCAATTACTGATAATTGGAAATCTTCGTGCCAATAATCGATAACATCATCATTATTATGTCGTTGTTTAAACTTTCTTCTATCATGATTATTATTTTTTCATTGTCAAGTTTCAACATGCAATGTTTATATTTTTCTTTTGTTATATCATGTTTTGAAGTAGATGTTACCATATCTATTGATCCTTTAAATTTAAATTGAGTTTTACTTATGTCTTGTATAGTGATATATCGTAGGATTATTAGTCCGTTTATTGAATGTAAATGTCATAATATTATGTATATGTTGTGCATATTAAGTTAGACATTGTCCAATGGTTGGCAAACATTTGTGATCAAGTAGTCAAATGTTTGTCATTGTGCTTTGAAGTTTGTTAGACAAAAAGTTCGGGTCAGTGGCCACTGATATATATTGATTACGGTATGTAATGATTATGTTGGAAATTCTTTGATATGGATGCTATTGGAATGACATTTGTAAGGAGTTTGTCAAGTGTTATGTTTTGTAGATTAGTGTGTTTGTTTATGAATTCATTGAATTTGATTAAAACATTTATTGAGGAATGAATTATTTTATTTTATTGTATCCATTTGACATCTATGATTGATATGTTTTCGATGTAGTCGATGCTTCCATTAACAATTCCTAGTTTTGGATACACATTTTCCATTACAATTGTTTTCATTCCTTTATAGATTTTTAAGAAAGGTGCCAAGTATTGAACTTTACTTATGGATATTGTCTGTCTTATAATGTATTGGATGTCCTTTTGTATTGGCCCCTATTGTCTTTTAATGAATATTTTTCACATTGAATTTCATTTTTATACCTTTTTCTTTAATTTGCTTCTCGAATATTTTGGACACAATATTTATTTATTTATTATATATTCTTTTGGTTGGTTATAGATTGTATTTGGTCTCAAAATAAAATTTAAAAAAACATTAAACTCATATTTTGTGAATAGTACTTTGTGTTCACACATATACATGTTTTAATTATGTATATAAATGTTGCAATCAAATATATAAATGTTAAATAGTTGCATGCATAAGTGTTTAAATTCCATGTCAAAATGTTTTGGATGTATGTATAAGTGTCATGGTCACATATAATTTCAAATTTCTTATTTATATATTTTAATTGCTTGTGTGAAATGTTTAGTCAAAGTTTTTTTTATTGGTCCTTTTTGTTTAGATGTATAAGTTGTATTAGTCATATGGATAAATATACATCCATACTTCCGACCATTACCATTAACCTAGGTAAAAAATGGTTACAAATAATGTGAAGAACAAAAATTTCTAAAAGCCAATGAAATTATTGAACATGTAATTGGTAAGGCTAAAAAAAAATTCTTTTGGGGAAGGGAGGAGGAGTAGGGTGAGGTGTGAAGATTTTTTTATTCCTTCCCTTTAAAGAGGATGAAGCAAATAGTCACCTCATTAATGTGAAAGAAATCATTTCACTATTATTATAATGAGGTGAATGGTAGTCGATTAATGAAAGCAACCATGGTAGCCAAAAAAAAAAGACATGCCTATAGACAGAGAGGCTATGATTTCACATTTCAAAATAAGAAATTTCAAATCAAATGTTTTATTGAATGGTCATCATTATTGCCAACATAAGTAGTAAAAATAAACAAATTAATTACACAAACTTACAATTCCTAGGAGTTCATACTTGGATCAAATTGTCTTAGATTCACATTTTGAAGATGTCATTGTTTTTTACATGGCACCTCAATCCCAAACATTTTTATTACAAATCCCACCAGAAAACACTTGGAAATCACAAATACAACAATATGTTTCTCAATTTCTCATATCCTAGAAACTTTGACAAGTGAGACAATTTCCCAAATTTACATGATTCACCTTACTAGCCCACCCATGATATACGAGAAAACAAAATTCACTTGGAGTGCTTATGCATATAAGTATTCACTTCCCCCAACAACCATCCTTCTATAACCCCACATTAGTACCCCAATTTCTTGAACTATACCAAACATGAAGAAGATAATGCCATAACAAACTAAATCCTTCAAATACCTTAATGTTCATCATCATCTCCATATGAACCCTATGTGTATACATCGGAATGACCTACTTCTATATACCATGTGCATATATAGAGGGTGGTCAAAAGGAAATATTTTTTATATGATAAGGGTTTGAATATAGGTTCTTCCAAGATTTGAGATCTATGCATGAGGCTAGTAGGTCGAGGGAACAGGTCGACAATCATAGAAAATCATGGAAGGGCTTGTACTAAAGTCTTATTCTTAGGTAAAGTAGATTTGCGATTTTTCAGTTTTTAGAAATAGTGACAAGCTGGCTAATACTTGTTGGTCAAAAGATCCCAATATAGCTTAATTGGTACCTACCACTGTAGAAGATCCCGCTTGTTGAAAATAGGTTTTTTTAAGGCAAGTAAAGCAATCGAAAATACAAAGGGTAGAGTATGAATCACATGTAAAGTTATTAGTAATGGCCACACATTACCCTTAACTAATAAATTGGTTATAAGTTTTTTTTTAATACAAATATTTAAGAATCCTACTATATTTTGGCAACTTTCTAGATCTTATTATTTAAATATGAAATTTAGAAAAAACATGTTAATTTGTCTCAAAGTTTTTATGGAATGACCAAGAACTTGGACAAGTTGAAATCTAAAAACTATGGTTATTCTATCACTAGAAGAAAAACCCCATTGTTTGATTTGTTTTAGGCAACTAAAAGTGTCTTTTGTGACTATTTTTAATCTACTAATGTATTTATATAAGTTCAACTAATGGTTGAACAGGTTGGGATGATTCTATAGTTATATTTACATAATCCGTAATGGAAACTATAGGTTCAACATACACAATAGGTTTGAACTTGGATGTTGTCAATTACTTGGTCCAAGTTGGGTTTAGGTTATTCCCTATTGTTGCTTTGCATAGTTGTTGCATCGAGTTTTTCTCCACCTCCACCTTGAATCTCATTTGAATAGGTTTGCTCCTCATCCTCTTTAGAATCAACTGTCAGTGATTGGAAAATAATCCTAGACTTCTTTTTGGTAGTGAGGTAATAGGTTTTGGGTTTAACTTATCCTTTAGTGTAGGCAGTTTTGTGCATGTCTTCAGTTGATGAAACTAACATGTCGGTAAAGGCCATCGCAGTGGTTGAATATGTTAGTTGTCTCTCGTTTAAGAACTATTCCCTTGTAATAGGTTTAAGAATAACTTGTCATTTTTTCCCCATATTTTTTATTATTTGGTTGAAATCCCAAACTACTAGCCTCTATTCCACATGATGTTATGATTGTGATTAACTTTTATGATCTTTTAGTGTGGGTTCAAGCTTGTGAATAGTGGGTTGTTTTGTTCAAGCGAGTGATGCCTATGGCTATGGAGAATCTGGCAATTGCTTAGCATTGAAATACTCTTCAGTATGCCACAATTCATGGAGGAGGTTATCAACCTCAGGTTTATAGGTTTGAATTAAGGGATTATGTTTACTTGTAGTAGATAACACCCACCACATTGGATGTGATTATAAGTCATGTGAATTTATGTGTTCAAAAGGTCCTACCTTTTAGAATATTGTTATTAGAGGGATGAGATGGTCAAACATGGAAGGACCGTGTGTGTAATTATGTGCCATGTCATCTTCTCAATGTGGATGGCCAAATTGACCCATCCTTGGCCATTATACTTATTGGTTTACGGTGTATGTTGTGTGGGCAGTCCAGAAGAGTTACCATTATGTTGGTTTGTGGCAAGTTTGACATTGCCCTTGGACATTTACCAGTTAGCAAATGGTTTTGCCCTCAGTGCACCTAATAGACGTGGTTCCCAAAATTACATAGCAGGTCTACTCTAAAACATTTCCCCAAGATGTTTCACCTTTGACTAAGGATTTGAAGGATTCCATGACGCGCTCCTAAATCCCTTGTTGAACCCACTTGAGGGTTCAACTATGTAGAGTTAAGGAAAGTTGAGACTTGGGGCACGTTCCCGACTTCCAGCACTAAAAGGGGGTAGAGGGTTGTGCTAGAAGTCCCGAGATTAAACTAGGAAGAGGGATTAGATTATCTTGCTTGAATTTGCATCCAAAAACCAACCACAAAGGGTTAGTTAGCATTCGGGAACACCGTTGGGTGTTGGGACAAGCCACGGGCACTTTGACACACAAGACTCACCACGGCTCGGACTCGGGGGAAGCCACCACCTTCCCCCATATAGTATACTTTGCAACTCTTCGCGGAGGGTACATCCAAATGGCTCTTTTTCCCGGGACTCCCAAGTTGGAGTCTCGAAATTGTCCCGAAAGTGTCCCGGTTGGAGTCCTGGAACTTTGGGAGCTCATAACTCCCGAGTGCAGAATCCGATCGCAACGAGGTCTGAACCAAAGTTGTAGCTCTCCTGTAGAGCTTTTCAACGCCATGTTGCACTCTGGAATCGGATGTCGGGAAGAGGTCGATTCCTGACTTTTAATGGTCTGGAATCAAACTGCCAGTTTGACTCCCGGCCCTTCTTTTGCCCATAACTTGGGCTACATATGTCCAAATGACCAATGCGAGGCCATTCTAGACATCTACGCTTCAAGACCTTTTCAATGACACCAAGAACACCTCAATGCGAGGTGTTTTGGGCCTTGTTGTGGAACTCTAAAAATTTGGGAGTCCCGGAGGACTCCAAGTCCCCAACTTTGGTAGTGTGAGTTTCATCCTCACACTTGGCCAAAGTGGGGTTGCGACATATTGGTTTACGGTGTATGTTGTGTGGGCAGTCCATAAGAGGTGCCATTATGTTGGTTTGTGGCATGTTTAACATTGCCCTTGGACCATGTACCGGTTCGTAAATGGTTTTGCCCTTAGTGCACCTAATAGACATGGTCCCAAAATTACATAGCAGGTCTACTCTAAAACATTTCCCCAAGATGTTTCATCTTTGAATAAGGATTTGAAGGATTCCATATATGTGATTAACGATGGGGCTCACATTTGCACCCAACACAATGATCATTTTACCTTGGTGGATTGCTGATGGTAGTTTTATAATGTTAATTAGTTTTAAGGGACCTCAACCCCAAATAGGGTGGCAGATTGAATGTGGTGTACTAATTAACATATTTTTATGTTATGTGTTATGAATATGGTGATAGTGATAATTGTGGGTGTCGACCTTGGAACACACGACAATTGTCAAAAGTTTTACTATAATTATAGATTTTTATCTTAATTACTATAGGTAATTTGGGGTAAATAAGTTTGGAACCAATTCCAGTGTGAATGGGATTCCAGTTTTTTGGTGTTCAGGATAAGTGGGACGATGTGTGATAAGAAACCAATTTTTTGGATTTTGAAACACACCATAGTTGTATTATGTTCTATTGCGTCTTCATGTTGTTGTTATGCAAGGAATTTGTTGAGGTTTTTGTTGGTACTTAGATTCTTGTGTTTTACATGTGAGTAGAACTTTGGTTTGGATGCGGTGTACCAATTAGGATATTTTTATGTTATGTGTTATGATTATGGTGACAACGATAGTTGTAAGCGTTGCCTTTGGAATGCATGATAGGTTGGGATGAAGCTAGGCGCTTGTAAAAGGTGATGCCATCATTGTAAATGAGCAAGATGCCACCAACGTAAAAAATAAAATGGTGGTGTAGTGCCCCACTATTATTTTTTGTTTACACTGAATCATGAACTTCAAATTCCCCTCAATGAATGGCCAAGCAACTTGCCATAACTTTGAGGTTTAAGCATATTTGGGGGGCAAGCTAATAAGTGTCATATGGGGTGATGATTGGGATGCAAAACATTTTGTGGACAGTTCAACTAAGATGTCATTCGGGAAATTGATCCATGACATGTATGATCCAAATCCAGAGGCATGAGGAACTATTCAACATGTCATGCGCACATTGATGGGGTTTCCATACAATTGGACTGCACTTAAAAAATGTTATTGAAAAGCCATTAAATAGTTTATAATTGTTAGATATGGAATATGGTGTAATTTGCATGATCTTTCAAAAATTACATGTTTTGGACTTGTTAATTTTATAAAATCCAATTTTATAAATGAATCATGTTATCATGTGTAATCAAATTAGATTTGAGAATCCATCTTCTTTACACATTTGAATTATGGATATTGGACTTATAATTGATAATTTATTCCAATAAATGCTTTCATAATTGATAGACATTAAATAATGAAAAAGAATCAATAAAATTAATTTGAAACAACATTTTTTAATGCAAATTTTATAAAACATTCATTTTGTATACTTTTGTTTTGACATTGCCTACCAAGCAAAGATATTGTGTTTAGATTCATTATAGATAATGTTATCTTAATGGATCTTGACCCCCATGTAGTAGGTCTATTTTTATATGAGGACTTTTGAAAAATGATATTGTGGATTGTGTTGAAACTTGGGATCGGATTAGTGATAAAGTTGTGATATCTTAAAGGAGGTTAGTTTCTTTTAGAGGATTTTTTTGTAAAGATTATTTCTTTCATGGTGAAATATTGGAGTTTCCATAATTCTTCGTTTTCTTTAAAATATTATTTCATGTAAATGGTAAGGTCATAGTGACACATTAAAAAAATGGTGACTGAAATTTTTCGATCACCATAGGATTGGCGATTGAAATCCTTTTCTGGTCATTAATTGTTACGAGGCAATTCGAATGTGACCAAGGATTTGCTTACATTTGTCTTGACATACGCGTCAAGTTGGATGCCAACATGACACCCAATGCAAAATGGGCATGTCACGTTGATTTTGACAACCATGATTCACATCGTACACACATTGTGTTTTTCCTTTTGATATTAAAATTTTGTGACATGTATTTCAAACCAAGCTTGCTTTCATTCATATGTATGGTTTGGAAATCTTGTTGTTTAGGTCTTTTCATGCCCATGACATAGACTTGCCCACTAGGTTTACCTTAGGTTTAATCGTTATGTTTAGCCACTAAGTTTTGTTTATATTTAGTCATTATGTTTAACTAAGTTTTAATCATGATGTTTAACCATTAGGTTTAACCTTAAATTTAGGCACCATGTTTAACAAAAGTTTAATCGTTATGTTTAACTATTAGATTTAATCACTAAGTTTAAGCCTAAATTTGCCACTATGTCTAACCAAGGCTTAGTCATTATGTTTAAATATTAAATTTAACCAAGGTTTAATAATTATGTTTAACCACTAATTTTAACCAAATTTTAAGCATGAATTTTAGCCATTAAGTTTATTAACTAGGTTTAACCATTGTGTTTAACCAAGGTTTAGTCATAATTAGCCATTAAATTTAGCCTATATGTTTAGCCACCACATTAAGCCACCAAGTTTAACCATTTGATTTAGCCATTATATTTAAATTAATTTTAATTGCTAGTTATCACCTAGGTTTAACCAATGTTTAGCCACTAAATTTAACCAAACTTTAAACATGAATTTAGGTTTAGCCTATATGTTTAGCCACCACATTAAATCACTAAGTTTAACCACTTGATTTAGCCATTATGTTTAACTTATTTTTAAACACTAGTTGTCACTTAAGCTTAACCACTATGGTCATTGATGTGAAATAAACATATGAAATGAAAAACTTAACAAAGGTTGAAAACCTTTGATGGTGTAGTGGTAAGGACTTGGTTTATCATTGTGAAAATTTGGGGTTTAGTTTTTCATACTTGCAACCTCTGTAAATACTTAAAGGGTAAAGGTAGGTAAGTTAAACTAAAGTAGTTTGGTGACGTGAGGTTAGGTTAGGTAGGCTACGCTAGTGAGCTAAATTAGGTTAGGTTTTTTACTAGAAAAACTTAGTCAAAGAAACCTTGAATTGTAGTAGCAATTTATAGCCACCAATATATATTTGTTCCTTGTGAATTGTTTAGCTAGTTTGATTGGCTTAACAAAATCGTCCCCATTACATGAATGGTTCTTTCAAAAGTGCAATCACTAGTTTTGTTAGACTTTGCATGCTAAGTCTTGTAATTTTATGGCAAATATCATAATATTTGCAAAATTAGTTGCATCCTTGAACAATGTTGGCCATCAATGTCTTGCATTAAAGATATTATTTGTTGTTATATCTACTACAAAATGACCTTTTACAACCCCTTCATGAAGTTTTCAAAAACTAACTTGTGTTTCTTTTGCACTCACTTGTGGAATTTGTTGGTTTTACTTAATTAGTTAAATACTCCATCTTTCAATGTGAATAATTTTGTTTTTCTAACCAATTTTTAAAAAAAATTGTACTTAATGTCTTTAACATGTGTTCTATCTACAAAAACTCCTTAATATCTTTTAGCCACATTGGTTGCATTTGGAACAAAATTGCATTTATTGTTTGACCATGTCCTCCCATGGGCTCTTTGGAATTTGGTAGTTTGAACAATGCATTTGCTACGAAATGGGTTTGTTATGACTTATACACCATAGTAAACTCATATTCTTAAAAAAGTTACAACCAAATTTTACAATCTCCCTAAGACCTATGGTTTTTAAACTAAATTGACCAATGCCATGTGATCTACATAAAATACAAATTTGTTGCCTAGGAGATAGTGTCTAAACTTGTGCAATGCAAACACCATAATTAATGCCTCAAGTTTTTTACTATTAGAATTTTCCTTCCTACAAGGTTTAGTAATTTGGATGCATATATCATAGGTTGACCATGTTTCCTTGTAACATCTTGAGCTTTTATAACACCTACTATTAATAATGAAACATATGTGTGAAAATGAAATTCTACTTGCAAGTTTGGGGTATTAAAATAGGTGATTCTATGTACCTTTGGTTCATAAGCTCCCAAGGTGTTTGACATTCTATACATTAATAGACAATGAGTCCAAATGCATTAATGAATTCATTAGGTTTTATAATGAATGACGTGAATTTTGGTCCTAATGAATTCCTAGTGAATTCCTCAATTGTTTAGTGATTGGCACAAGTTGATACGAACAAGTAAATTCATTAACATATCGACAACTATGAAATTTTTAATTATGTAATACTAATTATTTAATCCACATTATTCTTTTTTTCAATTTTTTAGAAATTGAAAGTTTCAAGAAAATTCAAACCTATTTACCTAGGTAGGTAGAAAACTAGCACCTCCTTACTTGTGTAGGTAGGCAAGTAAGTAGGAAAAGAAAAATGCAAATGGAATGAAGAACCAAAAGGATATTTCATTTATTTTACAATTTCCATTTAAGGTCAAACATTTCTATATTCATCCCAAATTGGCATACATATTTCTATGTTGCAAAACAAGACAATACATGTTCTTTATATAGCTTGTGAAATGAGATTAAAAGACAGATCATTTAAAGGAAAAAAAATGAAAAATTTTAAGTAATTTTCATATTATATTCATTTTATTCACAAATTTTTAATTGATGTAGTATATAATAAATAAATGTTTTCATATATCATATAAAAGTGATCTTATATGATAAAAATTGGATATATATATATATATATGTTTGCATGGATGAATATTATGTTTTGCATTGTTATCAAATGAAGCCCACAATAAAATATTATTTAGTTTAAAAAATTATATATAATATGTATACATAATTATATATGTTATGTATTTTATATCTTATATCCATATGATATATGTATATTTTTATGTTAAAAAATATTGGATTTTGATTTTGTTTCATTGTAAACAATTGTAGCATTCTATTAAATAAAGATATATATATATATATATATATATATATATATACTTATTTATCATAATTAAAATATAATTTCATTTAAATTATATATATAATTTTTAACTAATAATATTTTTACATAAACTAGCAGTAAATTATATCATTAACTAATATAACCAATACATTGAAATAAATTTATATAAATTCTTTTACATTAACTTTAAATCTTAAAAAATAAGGTAGATTACATTATTAGAAGTAATATGTTAATTGATAATATAAACTAGTAGAGTAATAAATTAATTATTATTTAATTATCAGAATTAATTAATTTATATAATCCGAAAATAAAGTAAAGTATGTTACAAAATTTTATTTTAATTATATATTATTTATATAATTCAATGAAATATTTAAAATATGTTTGTAATATTTAAATAATATTTAAATAATAAAATTATAAATAATGTGCTAGTTGATAATTCAAAATACTGTAAATAATTTTTTTAAAATTCAAATAATGAATATTATTGATTAATAAATTAAAAAATAACTTGTTCCATTTTTTGTAAAAAAAATCATTGTAGTCATTTGGTTTCAAAATAATGGAATATTCTAATTAATTATGAATTACATTGTATTACATTATGTTAGTCAAACGTGTTTATGGGTATAGTAATAAATGTAATGACCCAAATAAGTATAATGTTTTACATCATATTGTAATATGTTATTTTGATATATTATATTGTATATCGTACATTTATATGAAAAAATATCAACACATATGATTAAGGTTGAATTTTCATCTTTTTGTTTCTTAAAAATGCCATTGTCATTGAAAAATGTAATATCATCTAGGAATATTTCCATGAATTGGTTTTAATAGTCTTCAAAAGACTTATTGACCATTCCCTAGTAAGTTGGTCCATTTTTTATTTCAAAAGGCATAACTACCCATGTGAATGTCCCCCTATCACAAAGATTATTTTGTATTTATCCTTTGGTGGTATAGATATTTAGTCATACCGAAAATATCCCCCTAAAAATGAACAAGCATCATGGCCTACAACTATATTTAGTACATCATCTATAAAGGGTAAAGGGTATGAACCCTTCTTTGTGATTACATTAAATTTTTAAAGTTTACACAAATTTGGATTTTCCCATCTTTCTTTAATACCACTACAATTGGAAATAACTATGGTCCTTCTTCCACAACTTGAATGAATCTAATTGCAAACAACTTGTCAAAATGTTGTTTAACTAATAACACATGTTAATGAAGGTTCATCATGTATTTGGTTCACGTGCTAGTGGAATAAAGGTATTTAATCTTGTTTTTGTGTTAAGCTAATTCTAGTGGTGTTCCTATATGGTCTTTGTACATCCAAGTGAATATTTTTTTGTATTCCTTTAACAATTGCCCCAACGACTATATTTTAGCCTACTCCAAATGTGCATTAATTAGTTTAACATGTTGAAGACTTTCCTCTATTCCCAAATTGAACTTAGTCAATTGTTGTTAGTCAATTAATGTTTAATGAACAATCTATAATTCTTGTACTTTCACCTTTGTAGGTGTTCATCAATTTGTACATTGCTTATTCAGTGATCATAATAGGTTTCAAGATACATTTTGTCTTCCAAATTAACTATAGGTTCATATGACACTCCTATTCTTCACACCACATTATTGTTTTATATTACTTTTAGTACTAAATTTAATTTTTTTTGTCTTTTTTATTTCTTCTCCTTAGTTGCACTAATTGAATAACATAAAAAATTTCCTATAGGTAAACAATAGTTCCTAAGGAAAATAATTCAATGTCAATTCAAACATAACATTATGTTATGTTATTGTAAAAGTCATAACACAACAATACTTCAAGTTGCTTAACATTACTTCCCAGTTGTTTGGTGGCAACTATGGTTTTAATTGTCTCATTGCCTTGTATAATGACCATATTATTGTCTGCATCATGTGCTACCCTTGTATCCTTAAACCATGGTCTACCCAATAACATAGAATAATTAAAGTCCACTACATTGTTTCGTAATATAACAAATGTAGTTACACAATGTTGTGGATATAGATTTGTAAATCATGAATCAACCGAGTAGTTGTGTGGTAGTTTGATCTAGCATCCTTAAATTATGTGGTGCAAGTTTAGGTTTAGGTAAACCTTAATTTGGTTCATAATTATTTTGTCATGTTGTTCACATTTAATCCATTATCCAACAATACATCCTTTATAATATTCTTTTTGATTTGTATTTGAATGACTATCATATGGTTATTTGTAGCTATTATAGTTGTCCTTATATCAAGTAAAATATGAACTACTAATTTTTCTTAATATTACCTTAAAACATATCTAGTGGTTTGTTTAGTTTCCATTACCATATGTTTTTCTTCAAGTCAAAAGTTATTTTGAATAACTATCCAAGGTTCAAAATATAGCTTATTTCCAACATTTCTTTACCCATAGCTAGGAAATTTTCTTTTATAAATATTAATTTATTTTGAGATATAAAATATATTTCCTAGGATTTTGATGTTATTATAGGTGTTGCTGAATTTAGTATTTTAACCCAACTAATATTTGATTCTATATAGGAGGCATCTCCATAATTGGTTTGTTAACTTGCAATTGTTGTATGGTTTCCACCATGGAATTTTCATTTTCTTGTCTATTTTTTAATATGTTGAATTTTTATTTTCAATGGTTCCTTGTCCTTAAACTCCTATGCTTCAAAAACTTTGCTCCTAATAGTTGTTACATGCACATCCACCATATTCATAAATGCAATGGTGACTTTTACATTAGCTACATGTTTCTTTTCAACATTTTGGTTGCCTTTGTTTTTAAACATGGTTTGCATTTCATTGAATTTTGGACATGTAGTCAATTTATGCCTATTCAATCCACAAATGTGATAGGGGTATGTCAATGATTTAAGTCGTTTAGTCATTTGTACATTAACTTCCATTACAACCACAATTGGTTTTTCTATTTTCTTACTTCAACACATCTCCATGTTGTGATCAATATGATGATAATTAGTATAATACATGATTAGTTTCCCTATTGTACTCAAAGTTGCAATTACACATGTGGTTTTTGATATTTGAGGTATTGGTATGTATAATTTTATGCTTCAAGTTTTGAAACCTTTTCCTTGCACATCAATGCTAACTCCTCATGTTATTGCAATGTTGACCTCTTCATCTTTATAATTGCAACTTGTGAGTAGGAACACAACCTACATCTGAACACTATGGTAAGGAAATTATCAGTAGTGGATGTTTGCAAATTGTTTACCAACTTCAACAACCATTTTGCATAATACATCTCCACCCACATTGTTGCTTCCTATTTCAAGTTATTTAGTTGCAAGTACACATATTCATTATTGTACATTGTTTAGTATCATTTGTAAAAGACCTACTCCAAATCCACAATTTTATAACTCAAAAAATTCGTCATGTAGTTTTGCACCAATCCAATGCATTATCTTTGAGTGTGAAATTGAACAAATTTGTTATCACCTCATTTGTCATTTTCCCATTAACTTCAGTATTAGTTTTGAATACTCTCACATAAACATTTGCATCAAAATATTTTTATATTCAAAATAATTCAATGATCTTCTATAAGGACAAATAGATGGTAAAGCAAATCTCCTTATTATTCTCAAAGAACCTCTTGGAGGGTCTAATGAACTCCTAGATTCAATGGTAATGTTGTGGAAGCAAACAACATTGTTGTTGGGTTCGTTAAAGACATCACTATTGGTATTATGTCATGGGTATCCACGACCACATGTTTGATTAACACAAAACTAATAGGTATTGTTCCTTTAACATGTGAATACATCCTATGGGTTGTTGCAATTGGGTGATTTGTAAACATAAGGTGATTGGTTTTGTAGAGCTTGAATTTTTGTTGTGGTTCCATATTGCACTTGAATTTAAATCCATGGTCCATGACCTCATAATTAAACATGGTCTTGCACCTATGAAACATGCTCCAACTCATTTGGGACATAAGCAAGCTCCTTTGTCTCACCATCCAAAACTAACATATTTAAAGATTTCACGTTCCACCAACTCTTCAATTTTTTTGGTTTAATTTCCTTTCATTTTTTATGCCAAAAATAATGTCAACATTTGCAAACTCATCATGTTGTTCGAGTTGAACTTGTTCTAAATTTTGTTTTGGTTTCATCAAATTTGTTTCGTTAGTTCATTTCTATGGCGCAATTTAAATCCTCATGCTTTGTTCATGAAGTTAACTAGTGCTTGTAATGCTAGCAACATCAGTGGACATCATAGTATTCATTAAGCTAGAAATGAGGATGTATGTCTTAATTCTATAACCTTGTGTAGATGAAGCACCACTTCTAGGGAAGACTAGTTATAACATTCAAATCTTGAGGCACACCCCAATGGACATTTACCCAACCCATGTTTATATCCTCACTATGTTTAAAGTATCTTTTGATAGTAAGAAGTGAAGCTTGACCTTGCCTTTCATTTGTTTCCTCCCAAATGTGTTGGAATATTACAATATCTTCACGCACCATGTCCTTTACTACCCTTAATTGTACAAAAGCAAAAAACAACAACATTTTAAATAGATTATTGATTGATGTTGACATGAGCCTTTCATACATGACCATTATTTTTTCATCCCTACTACCTTCATGAATTTCTTAACTCCCAAATAGTAGATGCCCATATTGTTTTAATGTATTTACAACTTTCTACCAACCACGATGATATTGCCCTATCTTCAACTTTTCAATGAAATCCCAACTAATTCTTTGAAATGGGCAACCACAACTAACATCCTTATTAAGTGAGTGCTAAAAAAATAGTTATTAATATTAACTTAACTTCCCAAGGAACATTCTTGCAATGTGTGTTTAATTTAATCTTATTGTAAGTTAGTTTAAATAAAATTTTCTTCCTTGACATAAAGGGACCAAGGGAGTTTAGGCCTTTCGTTCATAGGTAAGCATATGTCATTGGTGACAATATGCCATAAAGGATTTCAATCCCACTTTATAACCTTAATTTTTGATGCATTCCCTATATATCAAACTCTTTGAATTGTTTAACAACAAAGCCCAACCTTTGCTATCTAAAGTTATCCTTGTGTTCATTATTTGCCTTTATAAACCATTACGATTCAAATGAGATAACAAGAGCCACACTTGCCCCCTTGGGTGATTGTTTATTGGGTGTTGATTTTGGAATTATTTTGGAATATTTTGAACAATATTTTTGAATTTTTTCATCACATTATAATGTCATGGTTTATATAATAAATATGCTAAATATATATCATTGAAAAAAAAGGTTCATATTCAAGTCCTTTTATTATTTAAAAACATTGGTTATAATGTTTTCAAAGTTTTTTTGGGCATTTTTCATTTATTGGATTAGTTTCAAAATTTTAGAATATATATATACACACACACATTGAAAATAACATTATGTAAAAGTAACTTTATTTGGAATTTTCAATTTCCCCCCCAAAATGTTAGATACATAAAACCAAGCACTAGTTACATTTGTTGTGGTACATATTAGTGTGATTATACCCATCGTAGATGTTTATGATATTCCAAGTTCTCATGGATTGAATTGGCCAATCGCTATGTGATGTCTATTTATAAAAGGTCCATTCTTGGGAGGGTGAAAGCACATTATGATGGCCAATTTTTTTTGTTATGATATATTACAAACTTTAAATATAATTTCTAAATTATTTAAAGAATTGCAAAACTTGATGAAGTACTTAAACATATGTTGAATATGAATTTATTGTACCATATCAATTATAATTAAATTTTTTGATTCATTTGATTTCACAAAAAACATTTGAACAAGTTTTTCATTCAAATGAATATAAGTGTGTTGAAAAAAGAAATTGGTTGAAGAGTTATTTTTATTTGAAAGATGACAAGTATTATGGTAAAGGCCTTTGTATCAAAATACATTTTATATGTTTATCAAAATATTAGATGAAATTAAAAAAAACTACACCCCAAATATTCCAAAATATATAATTTTCAAGGGTGGTGTTTTCTCCTTCTTTCGCTTGTGTTGCAACGCTTCTACTCTTTACAAAGTTACTATAGACAAAGGACGACTATGGCTTGGCTTAAATAATGCTCTTCTTTTGATGCTCATTAATCTTCATCTTTGAATTTTTCTTGCATTTCAATACACACAAATAAACTCATTTATATCCCTTCGACAATGATTTTGACTTTCTTGACATAATTGCATCCATCCTCACAAATGTATGTCTCCATGAACACCATTTTATCTATTTTCACTATCAACTCCAAAGATTCAACTTGGTGTTCACTCTCCACGTTCCCTCTTGTCTATCCCTAGTATGCCAAAATTGAACTTTTAACCTAAGAAAAATGTAAAGACCTTTTCAAGCTCCCTTGTTCACATGCAATATGTGGTATCACTTCACATTCACATTGTAAGAAAGTAGGCCAGAAAGCTTGCATTTCACTTATAAAGCTGAAGACTAGCAACAAAGATAAAACCCTAACTAAAACATGGAACCGGCCCACCTTTTTTATATAACGGTTGACATGTGGCCCATCCCATTTGAAATGAATTCCTACTTACTTGAAAATCCATTCTTGCACTTTCATTAATGGATGGGGGGCGCATGGGACATGGGGCCCTTGAAACCTGCCATCTTGCGAGGCTCGCCTACCCGCGTATCAAAACTCATGCTGGGCTGCCCTCAAAACTTGCGCTCCATTTACGACATGGGGTGAGTGGGTGGCCTATGAGGACAAGATACCCACACCGACCCTAAATAGCATGAAGGGTTCTCTCCTCATTTTTTGTTTTCCTAATAGTAATAAGCCAGTGATACTTTGCTCAATTTGGCATCCCTTGAGGGCCGGTGCACCTTAAGGATTAGGTTCCTCATGTTTGATGAACCTTATTCATGACCTTATCAAAGGAATCAAAACCCTCTGTTTCAAAAAGAGAATTTCTACCCATTCTTTACACCTAGAGAGCACCTCACACTCAGGGCTGTTCTGGGGAAACTAAGGAACCATGATGGGCTCTTGTCTCATGCTGGCTCTTATTCTTCCCAGAACAGCCCTGGTGCTTAGTCCTTACCATACAGGTTAAGCAGGGACTGCAGCATGGCAGTGATGAAAGAAAAAGGACTTAGGTCCACTAAGGTACTGACCAAAACACACAAGGCACTGGGCAGAAGCCTCCAAGGGAGGGCAGCATAAGTGCAGATAAGTGGAGCCAAGTGAACAATGGACCTCGTGGCCTTGTTGGGTTTTGGAAGGCATGTTCCTGTCCTTTTTTGGAAGGCTGTGGAGTTTAGGGATTTTATTTCGTATGAAATGTTCCTGACAGTGTCCCCAATGTGTTCCCGGTTTATTGCTAATTTGTTCCTTGTTTTACTTCATATTCTTTGCCAAATTTTCCATATCTTATTCCCGTAGTTCTCATGTGTCCTTCACATGTGTTTCTTAAGTTAATCCCATGCATTGTGCCAAAATTAATATCCGATTTGTTGCCATGGGTTCTCATGTCTCCCCCATGTTGTTCTCCACTGCTTCTCACTCTTTATCCCCAATTCTTCGTCCAAAATCAATACTCTTGTCATCTATATAATAATCAGGCCAAATGGGAGCAGCCCTGCTATAGTGGTGCTCTTTGTGGTAAGGTGAAGCACAAATTTTTTAGCATGATATCAAGCTTACAAAAATGTAATACCCACAAGACTTATTCCCTTTGGGGAACATGTCAGAAACTTGGGAACTCTCTGCTATGACCACCCCCCACCTCCCCCCCCCCCCTCAAGAAAAAAAAAAAAACAAAAGCTTGCATCGAAAGTCAATTGTTCACTGTCCAACTGGAAAGTGAACAGTAAAGACACTAACAAACACAACATGAAAGAAAAAAACCACCCCTCTTCCAAAACCCTCCCTCCCCCCCCGCCCGGGCACTGGCCCACTTAATGACGCCCCAAAAGAGAAAAACCCTTTCACTCTACGACGCAAGTTCTCATTGGTTGCATGGAAATACTATTCCTAAAAATTGGCTGTCATTAGCCTGGACTAATAGCCCTTCCTAAGGGCACCCTACCTATTAGGACCCTTGGTTGGTTGAAGGTCGTCCCTGATGGCTAGAACTGTCACACACGGGAAATAATAGTGTGGTAGACTTCCGGAATTGACGCGTGAAATGAATCAAGTACGTACTTGAACTGCAGCCCATTAGGAAAACAAAGTGCGTTAGCAAAAACATGCAGTACGATGTGTGGGGCCGGGGGGCTTAGGCTTTACCCAGGAGGACGCATCTTCTTTGTCCCCGAGGACCATCTGTGAACGATGATCACGGGTAGACCGGACGGCTGCCCTTCTTCCGTGTGGGTTTCGATGGACGGTCAGCTGTCACCGTCGGTAATACAACCGAGGCGATGGCCTCTCGTTTTGAGATGTCGATGTTTCTGCCATCTTTTTCCATAGCGCGTAATTTTAGTGGCGCCAGTGTGCCCCTAGTTTGACTTCTTTTACACAACCTGATGTTATTTGTAATAACCTTTTTTCTTTTTTCTCTTTCAAGTGTAGCTAGTAGCAGTGTTTTTTTAAAAAGGATTCTTGACAGTGGCCCTACTGGCTACTATGTGCTTGAGCTAGAAGCTCAAGGGGTTACACTAATATGTTTGGTTGTTTTTTTACTGGCTATATTGGAAAAAAATAAAGATAGCATTTGGCTATTTTCCCTTTGGAGGGATGGTGTGTTTGGCTATTTAAAGTTGTAACTATTATTGTGTGAATAGTGGCTATTTCAATTTTGACAAAGTATGAATTTAGGCAACAATAGAAAAACAAATGTGGAATCATTTGGCAAGTGTTGAAAGATTGTAGTGGTAGAGATTGGCAAATAGGGATCAAACATAATTAATTTATAAGAGACAAAAACTGAAATCACATGAACAAAATATAATGCTAAAAAATAAATTAACAAATCATGTGAGGGAGTTGAACCCTTGTCCAAGAGAACACTACACCAAAATTCTGACCTACAAGCCACATGTTAGTTTGATCATAAAAGGAAAACCAAATGGGACCAATAGGAAGGAGAGATTTACCTAGAGCACAACTAATTGTCATCATGGAAAACTAGGGTTGTTTTCCAAAAAACATCAAGCTAGAAGACCCCTTCTCTTTTTCATCAATCTAAGTCGTTATTACATCATCATAAGGAAAAAAATGAATCATATAGAATGGTTGTGCAAACATGCACACCACCAAATTTAAATGCTCACAAAGCTGATTTTATAATTTGATTTTCATGAACGTCAAAGTTGAGAAAGTTCTCTCATCTTCCATAGATCCCATAATCTGAACTACAACCAACTTTGCCATGTTCATGAACTTGGAAAGTTGAGCACATAACAATGCATTTGGAAAGAGTTTATTCCAAAGTTTGGACATTGAATTGACATCCATGGGCTGGTCCATGCATTAGACATCATTGTGATCTTAAAAAAATAAGACTATAGGTCCAAAATGTTCACATCCAATTAATAGCCACAGTCCAAGTTTGGGATGATCCAAGCTTCTTGCGTTAATTATAAAAACCTTTCAAAATAGCCATATGAAAAGGAAAGGTCTACTCACATGAAGGTTTAATACCAATATTGTGGGTAAACGAACCCTAAAGCATCCATCACATCTTAAGCTAAAAAACATTTTCTAGTTCATCATTGACTTTGGTTGCACTTTCAAAACAATGTCTTTTGCACATTGTTGATGGCATGTTGGAAAATTGCACAAATCACATGCACATAGATAGATATTTCAAGACAATGGGAATGCATCATCATGGAAGTGCCAACAATGTAGAAACTCAAGTTTTCCAAACTAGTATTTAAATTAGGTGCCCATTCATGCACCACTACGTCTAATGTCCCATTTTGTATTTTTTGGTACCCATTGAGCACATCACCCATGTATGCATTGGCTTAGTGTACCAACAATACAGATCTTCTTGATACAACTTCATTGTAGCAACAAAATCACATACAAAGCACTATTAGGATTGGGAGAATTTTATCAACTCGTTCCACCCCTCAAGTAAGGGCATGATACAAAAAACCCAATCATTACCTCCAAATCACAAACAATTCCAAATTACAGGAAACTTGACTAACAACGCCAACATCTTGATGCATTTTCAAAAGTAAGGCCTAGTATTTAAATAAAACTCTTTTAGTTGGGAGTAGCATCGAAATCCAACGGGTTTCAGTGTTCTTCAAAATCCATTGACCTCTTGTTTCCACAATGTTGACCAATCCAATGAACTCTTGAATTCTTTTTGGATTGTGTCAAAAATATGCATATAGGTTTTCGAATAAGTTCCATGGACTTTGGACTCTAGAACATTCAAGATTGATGACCTTCCAACTAGGTAAACCTTAATAATCCACAATACAAGGAAAACATTGAACAACATTGCCAACAACGACAACAAAATCTTACATCAACCTTGCAACTTACAACTTGCAAGTTGTAAACAATTAAATAAAAAGATAGGATTTAGGATTGTAAACCTTGTTTTTCATTGAAAGAACTCCCAACAACAAGGTTGAACACTGAAGTTTGCAAAATCACAAATGACTTTCCTCGTTTTAGCACTTGCCACCAAATCTAGAAACATCGTCAACCATCTCATTGGGTCTGTCACATTACTAAGTTCGATGACTCCCAAGCTTTAGCTCGTTTCTCTAATTTTTTGGGCATGAACATTGAATACATTTGTTCAACTTAAAATTTTAAAAATCTAATAGACTATTATAACATTTCATAGACGTGCCATACTCACAATTTCACTGGGAACTTGGAAGTAATGGCAATGGTGATCCTAGTTGGATAGGCAATGATGGTAACAATGATCTTTTTGCACTCAACAACAAGTGGCGAACGTTTCTAACTAAGGTTGATGTTTTGGCGAAAAGTGATAACAACAAGGTAAGTAGCAGCAACTCTAAAATAATGGAGCCATTTGACAGTGAAAAGTTTCAAGCTCACCATACATGGCAATATCTATTGGGGTATAAGAAAAATGGTGGGCGGGTTCTATTTTGCCTTAGGTAGCCTTTCAACGATTATGTTTTAGTTTTAGCCTTTTTTTTAGGCTATAGATAGAAGGCGCAAATTCTAGGTCAAAATCTAACAATATTTTGTGATTAAAAGAGCCATTAGCTAGTAACTAATGTGGCTACATAGTTGTATCATAGCTGGTTAAATTTGTGTGAAGTGGATCTAATTTGGCATTTTTAAAAATTGAAAAGTGGTTCCAATGGTGAGTTTTCATTTGCAAATGTACACATAGTGGCTACAATAAGTGTGATGGAAAACATTAGCGACATGTTCATTGCTATGGAAATGCATTTGGTTATTGGTATTTTCCAAAAGGAGTACATTTGGTTACATGAGCAACCAACAATAGGCTAGTTAGCAATGATGCCTAGGATTTAATACCAAGCTAATGTTGGTTTCACCCATTGCTCTAGGTAAGTTATTGAACACGTTACAACTATTTGAATTGTGAAAATGGACATGCAAACTTATATCACTCACATGTAAATAAATATTTTTAACAACAATTGTTTACAATAGCCATGTCCTAGGTGGAAGGTGTATGGTGATTTTGTAATAAATAATTCATCAACCTTTTAAAATTTGATGGGGATTTGAACCCCAACCCCCAAAAAGGTGTTATCCATTATCGCTCAAGCCTTAATTTGCACCCAAAACCTTGTAAAAGGACAAGCCCATGGTACATACCTTTGAATTTAAAACAAAATCAAAATCTTTAAAAATAAAGGTCAAAGAAGGATTTTTCTTTTGCATTGGATTTCTAAATCTTTAATGTTCATAAGTCATCATCGTTATTATTATATCATCTTACATTTTAATCTACTACCTACTACCAAAATAAAATTACAAATCTTGGCAAAAGGCACAAACTGAACCTCTTCTTACTCCCATGCATACCAAACCTTAAATGTTATATACTACACTAAGATGTGTTCAAGTTCACTTTGTGTTTCACTAGATTTTGATTGAATTTGAACAAATTTACCATGGTGAAAGTACACAACCCATTTGCAAATGGGGACGAATTGTTAGGGATAAGTGAATTCACTAATAGTTAATTGAATTCACCAATGGTTATTTAAATTCACTAATAATTAAATCATTAATAATCAATTTAGTAATAATATATAAAATTTTAAATTTTTTTAAAATAATAATTAATTGAAAACCTAGGTTAAATACTTAAGAACATGTACTAGGTTACCTATTTTAAGGTTCCTAGCCCACCAACTTAGGGTGCAAAATGTGAAGGTTTGAACCCTTCACTTCCATGTTAAGGAACAAGTCTTTAGCCATTGAATCGTGTTATTTAAATGAATGGCATTTGTTTTTACCCTAGGATATTCCTGGCAATTTTTGGTTATCCTACCATAAAATATTTTAAGTTGTTCTACATTATTTTACCATAGGTAATGTTTTTGCAAATTTTTCGCAATTTTTGGTTATTTTAGCATAGGTTATTCTAGGATATTCTATCATACACCATTGTTGGTTATTTTACATTATTTCACCATAGGCTATTGGTGGCTATTATATTAGTGGCTATTATATTGGTGGTAATTATATTGGTGGGTACTGGTAGCTATTTTATTCATGGCTATTGGTGGTTATTTAATTTAAGCTATTGATAGTTATTATATTGTAAGCTATTAATGACTATTATATTGGTGGCTATTGTTAACTATTCTATTGGTGGTTATTGATGGTTATTTTATTATAAGTTATTGGTTGTTATTCTATTGTTAGTTATTGGTGGCTATTTAATTATAAATTATTATTAGTTATTTCAGGTTATATTACCATAATATATTGTTGACTATTATTGATTATTCTATGATATGCCATTTTTGGTTATTTTATAGTATTATTGGTTAATTATAGTAGTCTACTTTAGGTTATTCCATCTAAATTATTATATGCAATTTTTCATCATTAACATGCAATGAACCTATTTCACTTTTGAGGTCCCATAGTGATTTAAGCCGCTAAAATGCACTCCACTTTTGTACTCGTGCATATTCCAATTTGCATAGGATAACAAACCAAAAACTTAAGCAAATAGAAATTCAAGAGTTTGAAGCAAGTAAACCAGATGGAAATTCAAAAAAATTCAAAGCTAAATAAACTATATATTTACAAAATATGCATCAAAATGGTGGAAGTGGGCAGATCCTTAGGCTATGATTTCCCACCTAGATTTACAATCCACCTAAATTTGTAATTAACCTTTAATGAGCTTATTATTATGACTCACCTATGCATCCACATAATATTGAAACTTGTTTTGCCATTTGCCAGTGGTGTCCTCATAAGGGAAATTTTGAAGCGTAAGAAATTATTGACTATTAAATTTGGGGCATAAATCCAAATGAATTTTCAAACCTATTCCACGACTTGTTATTCATGAATTTGATCATTATTTTGAAAATATGTTTTTCAATATAACACATAATTTGGATAATATTAATTTTAGCAAGTTTCATATATTCAAAGAACTTATGGTTAAAGATGGTGGAGTGTAAAACGATTCTATTAAAGTTTAGTGATTGGGTTCAATTTATTACTTTCACACAAGAATGGTCTAATATTGTGAACCATGGCCATCTTGAATTTTTTTTTGATAATCAATATTTTGAATTGACAACAAAACAAACACAACTTTGCCACAATCACCCACTTCATGAGACACATAGAATTTTTTTTCAACACACTCAAGTGAATGTGAAAGCCTTTTTCTACATTTGTTGGATTCTTGGTCCAAAATCCAAGATAAATGACACCCAAGGTAGTCATAATTTCATGTGCAAGGAAATAACATTTAAGCTTTAAAACAAGATTATGAACTACCCCTTCACATTCCTCTTTTACCTTGTTGATTGATTGTTGGAAGGTAGCTTTGGTGATAGGTTGTAGTCCTCTTACACCAACAACAAAATGGTAAAAAGGATATTTGCCCCCAACAAATGAAAAAATGAGATATTTAACACCCATTCCACCACTTAGGTTAGAAAACTAACTCATGGGATAGGTTGCACTAGTTAGGGTCTCAATAAAATATAAGTTGTGTCCAATGGATTTGGAATCGCTCTCATATATTCCTAAATTTTGAGTCCTTTTAATTCTTAACTCTTGACTTTTGAATTTTCTCAACTTTCAAGTAAACAAGTGACAAAACAACAAACTAAAGAGGATTTGGAAATTGGAACTTGAAAGAGCACCCTGAAGGTTAATAGAACAAAACTCGATCAAGATTTAGAAATTAAGATTCAAAATTAAAATCAAATGTTTACAAACAAAGGGCAAGCCTTGTACCTTGAAGGTGTAAATTATAATGTGTTTATGCACAATCGAAAACCCATTAAAATTGAACAAGATTTTTTGAGATGTTGAATTTGAGTGCAAGACGAACTTTGGAATGTTATCATCCATTGAATTTAATCACAAGGCAAATCCTTTCATCATTATTCCAATGTGAAATCTCATACACCATATTTCAAAAACTCAAGTTGCGATGCCCTTTTGGGAGTTTAACCAAACCATCAACTTTAGAAACCATAAGCTTTCAAATGAATTCAATCACCAATAGAATGTTGCAATTTGCAAAATAGGATGGAAATTTGATTTCGTAATTACAAACCATACCAATTTCCTAGCTTCTACACAATGCCGAATCTCTATGCACATAAATATGTTGGCAAATTTTAGGTGATTTTGAATTGCATGTTTCTAACAAATTGTCTTGCGAGTAGGAAGAGGTGATGGTGACAAGCTTTTAGTGATGGTAACACTCTTGGCAAACAAGTGACAACAATGGGAAAAATACTAGTGATGGCTAAGGTTTAGGGTTTTGAAAAGGTAGTGATGTTACCACTTGGCTACATCAAGTTTAAGTGAAAAATGTTGGATTACGACCTTGATTTTAAAGCAACCCTATCACAAGGGATTTTCTTAATTTGCCTTTTGACAAATTTTAACCAAAAAAAAAGTTTGATTTGTAACTTTTAAAATCTAGGTCCATAAACAAGTTAATTTTTAAAGGGAGTAATTCACTTATTGGGTTTTTTTTTCCCTTTTTAAAAAACCATAGACTAGTGCAAGGAAAATTTTCTTTTATTTAATTGCAGAAAATTTTAATTATTTGCAATTTTATGAACTTGTTTCCTTTTAAAAAAACTTATACTAGTTGTTACAATGGGTAAATTAAGTTGCAAGGAAAAGATTGACATTAACATTAAAATATAATTGCAAGCAAAGAGCTTTAAGGTTTTTTTTTTATCCTTTCCAAATTCAAAGGGTCAAGGTAGGTTTTCAATTTTCCAATCGTGAAATTCTAAGTTTTTGTGCCCATGAAAGTCCAACCAACAATTAGTAGCAATTCACCGCTTGCAAATTTTGAAAGCAATAAAAGGTTGAGGAATTACCTATTTGAATCTAATTAGAAAAGGAGGCAAATTAGTCTACTACATACCATTAGTGCAAAAACAACACAGAAAGAAAATACAAAAGGAGCCAAGAAGTGAAGATATTTTATCATCTCGATTTTCTCATTGATCCACTGTCAATTTCCAAACAAAGGGTATAAGGTGGTATTTTAGGCGACATGCAAAAACCCCACCAAACCCAAATGTTTACATATGGCGATTTCAAATTTTTGGTCCTCATAATCTGGTGACTTTTGGGCCATTCTTCCGCCCCCCAAAAAAAATGGGCCTTCGTACGAGTAGCACTGGCTATATTTTCTTTCTTTCTTTCTTGCGTCGTCGGCAGGATCCCAAGTTTCGTCCCCGGAGAAAACGCTGGCAGGAAGGAGCTCATCTCGATCAATGCCCCAGCCTTTAGAGTACGGTGGTCGTCAGTTTCCAACCATCCCATCGTAAGAGGCGCCCTGCAATTATTGAACTAGTCTTGAAGAGCTTAGGCCCGTTTTACACTAGGAGTCAGGGCCCAAAAAGACTTGAGGCCAACTTTGAGCATTTTTTTGGGGTTGCAAATTGGCCCCAAGTATTATTAGTCCTTTAATACTTGAACATTGGCACCAAGGGTTCATCAAGGGTTGTTGCAAAATTGGCCTCCCAAATTTGATGGTATCATTTTTTTTCAGCCTTTGGCCGGGGGGGGGGGGGATACAAAGGCCATACTAAAGTTCAGCATTTATTAATAACTTGGGGGCATATTGAAAGATTTTTTTTTTTAAAAACTATTTCAGCCTTGACCCCTAGTGTGTGCAATTGGAGCTGATTTAATTTCAACTTTTGCACCAATAGGAATGCTGGATTTGGGTTGAATATTGGCCCTGACTCCTCCTAGTGTGAATGGGGGATCTTCAAACCAAAACTTCTCCATGAGACGGAGAACCTGCTTAGTTTCGGTGTTTTGTGTCGTCGGTATCGATTCTTCATTTGAGGGTGTTGTTCCTTCACCAGCCTCTCTCATCTTGCTTTTATGCCAATGTTGTTCACTGTGCTTTTTGGTCTTTGGAGTTTGTAGCTTACAGTCCGCGGCCCTCATTGCGAGCGTGTCTACACGTAAGGAATCAACAGGGACTCTTGTTCTTCTTGTTCTTGTTCTTGTTTTGCTTTGTGTGCCGTATCTTCACCACCCAGGTCTTGACACGAACCTTCTTACTCTGTTGTATGGTATACATAGCTTGTTGCTTGTAGTTTGCTTGCCTCATTAATAACGACGAGTGTACGCATCGAGGCCGTGAACACCGATTGTACTGCTCGGTGTTCTTGTCAAGCAGATCCAGAGACTGCGACTGGAGAGCCCCTGAAGGCTTTTTAAAATGCATGCAGTTGATAAACTCGCTATCTATCCCATGATGAAGAAGATGCCCTGGAGAGAGTTGTGAGACAGCTTTCTTTTCGTCGTTTGCATCGCAGAAGAATTTCTAAGACTTTCTTCCCGTCTTCTTCTACTTTGCAGAAGGACTTTTGAGACTTTTTCCCGACTTCTACATTGGAAGAAGAGAAGTTCTTACTCTTGGATTTCGGCAAGTTTATAGCTGAGTGTTGCTAAAGCCATCACAATACTGATACACAAATTGCAAGAGTTATCTTCGGAAATCCGATCGTGCTCATCTGATCGCCAAACTTTCTATAAACAAGTTCGCCTGGTGAAGTTTTTGGATATATGCAAAAGGAGATCATGAGACTCAGCACCGTGTCACGAAACTACTTAAATCGAAGCTGAAAATGTTGTCAGGTATGGTTTTTGAATCCCACTCACTCCATTACATTAGTTTGTTGGCTCTCTATAGGGAAGGAGACTACACATTGTAGAGTCCTTTGTCGACTCTGCCAGTAGGAAGCAGACTACGCAGTAGCGTAGCCCTAACATTATATTTGCCCAGAGTTGTTAATCCTTTCAGTACAAGAATACTGCTGCAATTTTTTCCCCCCAGTCTGCCCTTTGCCTCGTTTTTTTTCACGTTTTGCACCCTTCAAAACCAGCCTGATTTTCTGTAGTGTAGTTGGACTGCCTCTTACGAGGCGCAATATGCTGGTGAACATTACGTTTTGAAAAAAGCCCACAACCATTTTTTGTTTTGTTTTTTTTCCCCTCATGTTATGAGTATCAAGGGGCATGTAACATGCCAGGTAGAATGTACCAAGGGTCTCACAACATGTCAGGTACCCTGTTACATACCCCATAGCACTTGTAACATGCTCAAAATATGTATAACATGGACCCAAAATGTGTCTGGGATAATAAGGTGAAAAAAAATGAGGCAAAGGGCAGACTGGGGGGAAGAAATTGCAGCTGTACTCTTGTATTGCCTGCATTAACAACTATGGGCAAATATAATGTTAGCGCTGTGTGCTGTGTTGTGGCAGCTGGTTGGCAAAATACTTTTTTTGTCTACAAGATTTGATATTTGATTTGTATGCAAATCCATTATACCAAAGGCCTAAAACCTGACCTGGAACTGGGTCTCAGAACTGTCTCAATTTTAGCTAGCTCTCAACTTTGACATGGCTAATGGTATCAGAAAGGAACACCAGTATTAGCAGAGGATGGTACTACAAACTAATGTATTTTCAAGTTTGTAGTTATCAAGGTTTGATGCTATGCATGGTTCAAATAACATAATAATTTGCAACTCAGATGCAACTTTCTCCCAAAAACAAGTTTGTCCACAACTTACTGGAGAAAATTCATAGAATATGTTTTATGTATAGCACCAGCTTCAAACCCAAACATAAGATTTAAATTAACTCAGGGAATTGTCTACATGTTATTCTCCTTGCAGGCATTATTGCAATTCATTGCCAAAGGGGATTCTGAACATATTCATCTATCAAGCGGTGGGTCTTGAACATACTATCAAACTTAAATCCTAGAGGTCTACAATCGTGGGCACAAAGGCTCTGACAACATGTTTCAATCAACATTTGCCCTCCTATTGTTTGTGATAGCTCTTGCATTCAAAGGAGGAATAGCTCTAAACATCTTGACTGCTGGTAATGCTCTTTTTGGAAATCAAACCCAATATCTCAGTAATTCAGGATATTATCTTGTTATGCAACCAGATTGCACCTTGGCCATGTACCAAGGCTCAAGTTTGACAACTAGTCACCAAGTGTGGAGGAGTACCGCTGGAAAAGGTAGTGATTGTTGGTTTATAATGCAAACAGATGGCAATCTTGTTTTATACAATGCAACTGATGTGCAGTGGGGTAGCCAGTCTCACATGGCTGGAAACTCAGATCAAGGTTTTTTTTTAATGTTGCAAAGCAATGGGGAACTTGATATCTATAACTTTCAAAATGATAACCCAAAATTGTACAGCACTGTAGTTGCTTTTAATCCACAAGATCCCAGTGGTAGCCCACCATTGTTTGATGTTAGTTTAGCAACAACACCAACTCTTAGTTTTTATGGACCATACATGGCAATTGGATATCACCTCCCTAAAATGTCATCATTACAAAATGGCCCTTTCAGTCTAACCTTGGGAACTAATTGCTCCTTGCAATCCAAAAACACATTAAGTAATACAGTCTTATGGGAAACCCCTTCAAATGCTGCTGTACTGCAATGTGAACTGACACTGCAACAAGATGGCAATCTACAAATCCAAACAATTGACACAAATGAAATCCTTTGGACAACCAACACTACTGGAGATTCTTCTGTGAATTGGGTCCTTTATATTGATTCAACAACAGGAGATCTATCTATTGGAGATATTTTGCTACCGACAGACATCTTATGGAAGAATACATTTAGGTCAAATCCTCCAATTGGGTCAAATTATACTATAGTTCCAAATCCTCCAATTGGGTCAAATTATACTAAAGTTCCAAATCCGAATACCCATAGTGGAACATGGTTTATACTGGAATTGCTTGGTGTATCTGCTGGGGGTTTTCTTCTTGGCATTGCATCCCTAGTATTGACATCCTATGTATGCACAAGTAAGTACCTTAAATATAATTGCTTCAATTCAATGGCTTTCATTTCTTCAAATGATGAAACTAGCATCAGCAATGTTGAATTTGAATTTAAGAGCAGGTTTGTTGTCACATACAAAAAAGTTGTTCATCTTTAAGAATATATAAAATGTATCCAAAAAACATGATTTTCTGGAATAGTAATTATGTTTATAGATCATACCCACCACTTAAAGTAGCTTGAACATATGCACTAGCTACAGCCCTCAAAACTTGCTGGCTTTAAATAGAGGATACTGATGGAGGTTCACGAATGCATCTTAATGTCTTAAGAATGATGACTATGAACTATATTCACCCTTTTGGTTAGATTTCATTGTTTCAACTGAGAAGGAACTTTAGCATCTTAATCATTCAAGGATGATGACGAAAATATGTAATGTCTCTTTTTGTTAGGGTTCATCGATCCAGCTCAAAAGGAACTTCAGCAACGACTACAAAATAGTGGAGGGAAATGTCAAGCATTAACACTAACCCAAATCAAGCAGGCAACCCAGAATTTCAAAACAACAATTGGCATAGGGGGATTTGGAGAAGTGTATTATGGCAAATTGGTCAATGGGCAAGAAATTGCAGTGAAGACTTTATCAACAACTTCTCACCAAACCAAACACGAATTCTTCAATGAGGTGAGCAAACTTTATAATTTGAAATTTTTTTATGTTAAAAGCTCAAAGAAATTGTCTAGATTCATATGTCCATGCTTACTATACCAAATAAATTCATATGTTATTTTCACCATAGGCAGTAATGATTTGTTTTTGGCAGATTGAGCTCTTGTCTATGGTGCATCACAAATATCTTGTCTCACTTGTTGGCTATTGCCTCGATCGAAAACATTTGATGCTTGTTTATGAATACGTGAGTGGAGGTGACTTACGAAAAAGATTGCATGGTAATGGCCACTAAAACATTGTCTTTCTTTAGTTTGATATGGTAATTGTATTTTGTGATGATTAGCCTACTAACCTACATAATTAGTTTGGCCATGATTGAAAACTTCAAATCAACTTTTTAAAATGATATCTAAATTACCATAAGACATAAATTGGTTAATGAAAATGTGAAATTAGGGTTCCATATTTAAGTTTAGAGAAATAGGAATCCTAGACCAATGCTAACAACCAATTCCTTTTTTTGCCTTGCTCACCTTGCTAGGTTTTTAATCAAGTGTCAAATGATGATCAATGGATCATAGAATGGAATCCAACAAGTTACTTGAAACCATTTAAAGGATGTAGTTGAATAATTGAAACAAAATAATTGAATTGTATGCAAGTAGTTACAAAGCAAGGGGAATGGAACTATACAATGACTTGAATCTAATTAGCAAGTAAAAAGAGTTTAAACTTTATTTACTAATAATAGCTAAGATATAGTAGAATTTTAAAAAGCTTGACAACCTATTTGTAACAATATGGCATTCATCATTTGCATTGTTTTCTTTCAGGAGATGGTGTTAGTAGAAGGCCATTGAGCTGGAAGCAAAGAACAAGAATAATCTTACAAGTTGCTGAAGGTACATTTTACACCTCACCAAATCCTATTATAAATAAGGGTGCTAAGGATCTTAATTTAATAAATCACACAATATTGGAATGCACATTTAGAAATGTTAATAAATGTAGGAGAGTTCCTAACAATTATAGATATAAATATCCAAAAAAACATTTTACAAAATAATCTTTTTTCATTAAAATTTGACAATAAATGCAAAAGTTTAATGTTACAAGAAATGTTGTTATTGTGGTTAACACAACTTCAAGAAATTGTATTGATTATGTATTGATCACTACAATATTACACTTTTATATCGTTTCTACTTGAGGACATAAAGTAGAGTTATGTGATTTTGGACAATTGCAAACTACTTTAAAACAAAGAAACAAAAGTAATGCCAATTTAAGCTTTGGTGATATTCAAAATCAAACAATTTAATGGTTTAAAACTCTTTCTACGGATCTACTTTTTCCTAGTATTGTGTATAGTCTTCAATTTTTTTATTTCAATTCATCCCATTTTGTTTGTATCTGTGTATAGGGCTTGAGTACCTTCATGACAAATGTCATCCTACAATAATTCATCGGGATGTAAAAAGCAACAACATCTTGCTCACAAAAAAATTAGAAGCCAAAGTTGCTGATTTTGGGCTTTCCAAACTACGTGCAATTGAACGAGGAATTACACCCACGCACATTACCACAATTGTGAAAGGCACTCCTGGCTACCTTGATCCAGAGTAAGGATTATGTCCATTGTTTCATAACAAATGGTATTTTGTAATTTCACAAAGCAAACAATTTTTTTTCAATGACAAAAACAACAAATTGCATATGTGCAGATATCAAGAATCTGGAATGCTTACAAACAAAAGCGATGTGTATTCATTTGGAATTGTGTTGATGGAGATTCTAACGGGTCAAACTCAACTCTACATTGCACATAGGGTACGCCTTAAGATTGTCCATTTCATTGAATTCTTTTCTTTTTATTCATGTTCATAGAAAACAAAATTGTTTACAATCTAACAAGTGGCAAGTCATTTATTTCTTACACTAGGTGATTACATCATGGAGATTCAATCAAATCGCCGAATTGGTTGACCCAAATATCAAAGATGATTTCAACAAAATGGAGTTTTCAAAATTGGTGGAACTTTCGCTTTTGTGTGTGATGAAAAAAAGCAATGACAGACCATCTATGACTCAAGTGGTGCAAATGCTTCGAGAGCTCCATTTGGAACAATTAGATTTGGAACATGATGCAGATAGTGATACCAATGAGCATGCCCCATATATTCGGCCATCTATTCCATCGACATCCTCATTTGAATCAAATGGAACTTCATATGCAAAAGAACTAGACGACATCACCCCCCTATCTATGTCCGATTCTTTATCTAATGGAATCGAAATGACTAAGCTTAATGATCAATCATAGAACATTACTATACCATGTACAACCAATCCCTCGGAATGTATTATTTCAAGATTTTCATTAGTAGTAGCCTTGGTGGCAACATGGTACTTCAATTGGCCTAGCTAACAACACATGCTAAAACATTTGTACTAATATTTATGCACACCAAACTACATCATAATATATATTGAATTTGGTATCTATTTAGAGGTTTATTTTCCTAGTAGCCGCTTGACAACTTTGTCAATTTGAAGCTTCCAAATTTTGTGTGCAACGATCACCAAATCCATTTGAGGAATTTGGAAACATTTCCCGATTATAAAATATGTTGTTACATATTTAGAATTAAACACATCATTTCACTAGTTGAACTAATCATCTCTAATGAAGAGTGTATGATATGGTTAAGAATTCAAGGTTGTATGCGGTTAATTTGTATATAAAATACTTCCAAGAATCAAAGGCGATTAATAACCCCTTTTGTAAAAGGGGCATTAAACACCCCCCCATGACCTTTGTCTGGCACATTATCAAGGCCTATTTTTTTGAACATGCATGGTTTTGTGTTGATTAATGAAATTTGTCCCCACATCATCAAAGTTTTAATTAGGTCTAACTATACATTCTTAAATAAGTAATGAACTTTGTTGTCACCCAACAAAATTTGAATTCAATATTCCAAGGAGATCATGATAATATTCAACACTAGCCTACATTCCAACATATATTACAACAAGGTTTTTTTTTAATTATTATTCTTTTGTGATCATTAATCAAAACCTACACTGAACCACACAAGTGTCACACAATCACCTAAATATTGTGTAGGACAAAGTTCATTGGAAGGTGTTTAACGTGTTACCTTTTATAGCACCAATATAATTGTGAAGTATGTTTTAAAAGTAATCATATTCAAAATAAGTTTGAAGGGTGCATTTTTGCTAAAATGAACAAAATCACCCATGTGATTATGACCTCCGCTTCTGCAAATGACCTCCTTCTAGGCTGCAAAAGCTCCTACCATTGTGGTTGTAGGGTAGAAGTAGTGAGTCACGAGTGATTTCCGTTCATGATCTCATACTTTGTGAATAGCACCCAAAAGGTAATCACTGGACTCATCTTGTAGTCCTTATAAGAAATAAATAACTTAATCAAAATGACATGGCCAAATATAATTCATCATTCAAGAAAAATGTTCTTAGAATCACAATTTTCATGTCAACATCCATTTATAAAAAAAAATAGGTTATTTTGTTTTGTTTTGTTTTGTTTTGTAGTCATGAAATCCACCAAACCAAGATGCTTTAGATTGTGTTCTTGGTGTCTTTGGAAAGCTCTCAACAAGAAGGGGTGCATGGGCTTGGTTCCACAATGTTTGCACTTGCGGTGGAAAAGTTATTAAATATTGAATGATTTCTTCACGAAAACTTAAATTGAATTGTAGCTAAAGTTTTTGGAGGAATTAAAATGTGCCTTTGGTGTTCTTGGAAAGATCTTGATGAGCAGGATTTAATGGAATTTAATGGTAAGATTTGGATTCAAAATGTGGGAGATATATATTTCTAAGTGACGTCTACCGCTGAAAATTCAAATCTTACCATTAACAACTAGGTTTTGGAAAGAAAAATCAGTTGAAAACATGGTAACACTAGGGCCAATGGCACAAGCCATACTAGTAATTCTTATGATTCAAACGAATAGCATTATGTTATATTATTATGTAAAGGTATATATTTTTAAAATCCCATAAAGTTTTTATTGAAATTTATACCTTCAAATAGTTTGTTAAGCAATGAAATCATGCATTACATTACTTTTTCCATGCTTTTGGGAATTCCATATTCAATAGATTTATTTCAAACTTTTCCACATGTTTACATAATACACTAGGAGGAACATTGTGTAAGTTCATCCAAAAGCTTCAACATCAATTTAATATTTGACAAAACAATGAAAAATAAGCATCACATTATGTGCTTGACTAGCTCATTTTAGCAAAAATGCATTAAAATTTTGTTTATTGCTTATGTATTTTATTTTCGGTTTCATGATGAAAATGGGGTCAACAATCTAAAGTAATGATTTCAATGTGAAAATAATTATATTATACATGCCATTGAAAGAAAAATACATGAGATCAAATTTTATTTGTAATAAAAGCATTAATAGTCACAACTATTAACATCTAGAAATCCATCCATGGAAAATAGACATATCAAAGTTGAACCATACATTCAACCATAATGACCTTTTATGTCCATTTGTAAAAAAAACCAAAGAATGCACAATTTATGATACAAGGAAGACCAAATGTTACAAATTGACACATCAAGTTTATCATTCTAGAATGAAATTACAAACAAAATCCCATAAAATCAACTCATTTTTTTTCAAAAATTAGATGTAATGCGTGACCATAACATTTATGCATGCATTTGTAACACTTGTACTAGAACCCCATGGCTATGGGAAAAAGGTTTATGAAATGTATTCCAATAGTTAGATAAATCTTTAATTTTTTTATTTTAATCTTTCATTTTGAAAATGTGAAAAAGAGGTAAAATAATGGTAAAGGAGATGGACATTTATCAATTTAATAATCATTTTTATAAATATCAATATAATTATTTAGAAAATTTTATGGAATCAACTCAAATTTTATTTTTATGATCATTTAGCTTTACTTGTATAAGAAAGAGGAAAAATAATTGTAAAGAAGGTGGAGGTTTACAATCAATTAATAATCAATTTAATAAAAATATTTCAAATGGCATTGAGAAAGAAAAAAATAAGGTGAAATTTTTGAAAGGATATTGTCAAAATAGTTGTCAAGTTTTGCCTTTTCCAATAAGTGGGTAGGGGAAAAGAAGGAGCTAGTTATGTAGTTATGAAAAAGAGGTAAAAATAAGGATAGAAGAGGTGAGGGTTTGAAAACATATTTAAATAATGATAATTTTTAATAATATAGTTACACCATCATTTAACACCATAGGTTTGTAATAAATTGAGAGAAAATGGATTTGGACATTTATCTATGTGATTGAAACTTTTATATATGTGAGGGGAAAAACATTATTTAATTTTTGATAAGAAAGGAAAACATTCAAGAAATAAATTCAAAATTAATAGTGATGTGCAACTATAATATTTATATTTATGAGTCTTGCTTCAAACATTCATGTATTTGATCACAATACTAATAAATAGATAAACTTGGGCTCCACGCTACCACGCACTACTAGTGATGTTAAACTATCTGGTTATGTGTTTGAAGAATGGAGATATGTCTTTATTGTTTATGTTGTTATGGAGGTGCAATCAAATTTCTAGGATAATGTAGATAGATTGTTCCAAGTTGAGTTCGAATGTTATATCGGTTGCATATGTTATTCTAAAAATCCCACAAGATAAACCATCTAGATGTTGCATAACATTTGCATACATATATAGCAAATGTTCAACATCAATTATTCTAATTAATAATTGTACAATGTCGTTTGGTAAGTTTTTTTTGTTATCGATGTGTTTGAATCATATTATGCAACGTAAGTCTAGTGTGGTTGCATGTATCCGGATTAAAGTGCAATGGTTGTTATTTATGAAAGTGTGTTGTAGACATTTGGATAAGTATCTATGTATGGTTCCTATGATTGTGTTTGTGTGTTGTTGGTATTCTTACGGTTCTAGTTTTTTTAACATTTAACATTTGCATCGCTACTACCATAAGTTGATCATTCAACCATTTGCAAGGATTTAGAAGAATATTTTCATCAATTACTGATAATTGGAAATCTTCGTGCCAATAATCGATAACATCATCATTATTATGTCATTGTTTAAACTTTCTTCTATCATGATTATTATTTTTTCATTGTCAAGTTTCAACATGCAATGTTTATATTTTTCTTTTGTTATATCATGTTTTCAAGTAGATGTTACCATATCTATTGATCCTTTAAATTTAAATTCAGTTTTACTTATGTCTTGTATAGTGATATATCGTAGGATTATTAGTCCGTTTATTGAATGTAAATGTCATAATGTTATGTATATGTTGTGCATATTAAGTTAGACATTGTCCAATGGTGGGCAAACATTTGTGATCAAGTAGTCAAATGTTTGTCATTGTGCTTTGAAGTTTGTTAGACAAAAAGTTCGGGTCAGTGGCCACTGATATATATTGATTACGGTATGTAATGATTATGTTGGAAATTCTTTGATATGGATGCTATTGGAATGACATTTGTAAGGAGTTTGTCAAGTGTTATGTTTTGTAGATTAGTGTGTTTGTTTATGAATTCATTGAATTTGATTAAAACATTTATTGAGGAATGAATTATTTTATTTTATTGTATCCATTTGACATCTATGATTGATATGTTTTCGATGTAGTCGATGCTTCCATTAACAATTCCTAGTTTTGGATACACATTTTCCATTACAGTTGTTTTCATTCCTTTATAGATTTTTAAGAAAGGTGCTAAGTATTGAACTTTACTTATGGATATTGTTTGTCTTATAATGTATTCGGCGTCCTTTTGTATTGGCCCCTATTGTCTTTTAATGAATATTTTTCACATTGAATTTCATTTTTATACTTTTTTCTTTAATTTTCTTCTCGAATATTTTGGACACAATATTTATTTATTTATTATATATTCTTTTGGTTGGTTATAGATTGTATTTGGTCTCAAAATAAAATTTAAAAAAAGATTAAACTCATATTTTGTGAATAGTACTTTGTGTTCACACATATACATGTTTTAATTATGTATATAAATGTTGCAATCAAATATATAAATGTTAAATAGTTGCATGCATAAGTGTTTAAATTCCATGCCAAAATGTTTTGGATGTATGTATAAGTGTCATGGTCACATATAATTTCAAATTTCTTATTTATATATTTTAATTGCTTGTGTGAAATGTTTAGTCAAAGTTTTTTTTATTGGTCCTTTTTGTTTAGATGTATAAGTTGTATTAGTCATATGGATAAATATACATCCATACTCCCGACCATTACCATTAACCTAGGTAAAAAATGGTTACAAATAATGTGAAGAACAAAAATTTCTAAAAGCCAATGAAATTATTGAACATGTAATTGGTAGGGCTAGAATTTTTTTCTTTTGGGGAAGGGAGGAGGAGTAGGGTGAGGTGTGAAGATTTTTTTATTCCTTCCCTTTAAAGAGGATGAAGCAGATAGTCACCTCATTAATGTGAAAGAAATTATTTCACTATTATTAGAATGAGGTGAATGGTAGTCGATTAATGAAAGCAACCATCGTAGCCAAAAAAAAAAAGACATGCCAATAGACAGAGAGGCTATGATTTCACATTTCAAAATAAGAAATTTCAAATCAAATGTTTTGTTGAATGGTCATCATTATTGCCAACATAAGTAGTAAAAATAAGCAAACTAATTACACAAACTTACAATTCTTACGAGTTCATACTTGGATCAAATTGTTTGAGATTCACGTTTTGAAGATGTCATTGTTTTTTACATGGCACCTCAATCCCAAACTTTTTGATTACAAATCCCACCACAAAACACTTGGAAATCACAAATACAACAATATGTTTCTCAATTTTTCATATCCTAGAAACTTTGACAAGTGAGACAATTTCCCAAATTTACATGATTCACCTTACTAGCCCACCCATGATATACAAGAAAACAAAATTCACTTGGAGTGCTTATGCATATAAGTATTCACTTCCCCCAACAACCATCCTTCTATAACCCCACATTAGTACCCCAATTTCTTGAACTATACCAAACATGAAGAAGTTAATGCCATAACAAACTAACTCTTTCAAATACCTTAATGTTCATCATCATCTCCATATGAACCCTATGTGTATACATCAAAATGACCTACTTCTATATACCATGTGCATATATAGAGGGTGGTCAAAAGGAAATATTTTTTATATGATAAGGGTTTGAATATAGGCTCTTCCAAGATTTGAGATCTATGCATGAGGCTAGTAGGTCGAGGGAACATGTCGACAATCACAGAAAATCACGGAAGGGCTTGTACTAAAGTCCTATTCTTAGGTAAAGTAGATTTGCGATTTTTCAGTTTTTAGAAATAGTGACAAGTTGGCTAATACTTGTTGGTCAAAAGATCCCAATACAGCCTAATTGGCACCTACCATTGTAGAAGATCCCGCTTGTTGAAAATAGGTTTTTTTAAGGCAAGTAAAGCAATCGAAAATACAAAGGGTAGAGTATGAATCACATGTAAAGTTATTAGTAATGGCCACACATTACCCTTAACTAATAAATTGGTTATAAGTTTTTTTTTAATACAAATATTTAAGAATCCTACTATATTTTGGCAACTTTCTAGATCTTATTATTTAAATATGAAATTTAGAAAAAAAACATGTTAATTTGTCTCAAAGTTTTTATGGAATGACCAAGAACTTGGACAAGTTGAAATCTAAAAAACTATGGTTTTTCTATCACTAGAAGAAAAACCCCATTGTTTGATTTGTTTTAGGCAACTAAAAGTGTCTTTTGCGACTATTTTTAATCTACTAATGTATTTATATAAGTTCAACTAATGGTTGAACAGGCTGGGATGATTCTATATTATATTTACATAATCCGTAATGGAAACTATAGGTTCAACATGCACAATAGGTTCAACTTGGATGTTGTCAATTACTTGGTCCAAGTTGGGTTTAGGTCTTAGTGATGACATTCTTCATTTTGCAAAATAAAATTCTTTAAAATTCTTCATTTAGCACCTTGTCATAATATTCTTCGACGCGAATTTTAACGAATTTTGACAAATTTTAACGAATTTTAACGAATTTTATGGATTTTTTGGGCTTCCATAACATTCTCGCACCAAGAATGTCATCACTATGGTTTAGGTTATTCCATATTGTTGTCTTGCATAGTTGTTGCATTGAGTTTTTCTCCACCTCCACCTTGAATCCCATTTGAATAGGTTTGCTCCTCATCCTCTTTAGAATCAACAATCAGTGATTGGAAAATAGTCCTAGACTTCTTTTTGGTAGTGAAGTAATAGGTTTTGGGTTTAACCTGTCCTTTAGTGTAGGCAGTTTTGTGCATGTCTTTAGTTGATGAAACTAACATGTGGGTAAAGGCCATTGCAGTGGTTGAATATGTTAGTCGTCTCTCATTCAAGAACTACTCCCTTGTAATAGGTTTAAAAATAACTTGTCATTTTTTCACCATATATTTTATTATTTGGTTGAAATCCCAAACTACTAGCCTCTATTCAACATGATGTTATGACTGTGATTAACTTTTATGATCTTTTAGCGTGGGTTCAAGCTTGTGAATAGTAAGTTGTTTTGTTCAAGCGAGTGATGCCTAAGGTTATGGAGAATCTGGCAATTGTTTAGCATTGAGATACTCTTCAGTATGCCACAATTCATGTAGGAGGTTATTAACCTCGGGTTTATAAGTTCAAGCTAAGGGATTATGTTTACTTGTAGTAGACAACACCCACCACATTGGATGTGATTATAGGTCGTGTGAATTTACATATTCAAAAGGTCCTACCTTTTAGAATATTGTTATTAAAGGGATGAGATGGTCAAACATGGAAGGACCGTGTGTGTAATTGTGTGCCATGTCATCTTCTCAATGTGGATGGCCAAATTGACCCATCCTTGGCCATTATACTTATTGGTTTACGGTGTATGTTGTGTGGGCAGTCCACAAGAGTTACCATTATGTTGGTTTGTGGCATGTTTGACATTGCCCTTGGACATGTACCGGTTGGCAAATGGTTTTGCCCTCAGTGCACCTAATAGACGTGGTTCCCAAAATTACATAGCAAGTCTACTCTAAAACATTTCCCCAAGATGTTTCACCTTTGACTAAGGATTTGAAGGATTCCATGACGCGCTCCTAAGTCCCTTGTTGAACCCACTTGAGGGTTCAACTATGTAGAGTTAAGGAAAGTTGGGACTTGGGGCACGTTCCCGACTTCCAGCACTAAAAGGGGGTAGAGGGTTGAGCTAGAAGTCTCGGGATTATACTAGGAAGAGGGACTAGATTATCTTGCTTGAATTTGCATCCAAAAACCAACCACAAAGGGTTAGTTAGCATTCGGGAACACCGTTGGGTGTTGGGACAAGCCACGGGCACTTTGACACACAAGACTCACCACGGCCCGGACTCTGGGGAAGCCACCACCTTCCCCCACATAATATACTTTGCAACTCTCCGCAGAGGCTACATCCAAATGGCTCTTTTTCCTGGGACTCCCAAATTGGAGTCCCGAAATTGTCCCGAAAGTGTCCTGGTTGGAGTCCTGGGACTTTGGGAGCTCATAACTCCCAAGTGCAGAGTCCGATCGCAACGAGGTCTCAACCGAAGTTGTAGCTCTCCTAGATAGCTTTCCTACGCTGTGTCGCACTCTGGAATCGGATGTCGGGAAGAGGTCAATTCCCGATTTTTAGTGGTCCGGAGTCAAACTGTCAGTTTGACTCCCGGCCCTTCTTTTGCCCATAACTTGGGCTATAAATATCCAAATGACCAATGCGAGGCCATTTTGGACATCTGTGCTTCAAGACCTTTCCAATGACATCAAGAACACCTCAATGCAAGGTGTTTTGGGCCTTGTTGTCGAACTCTAAAAATTCGGGAGTCCCGGAGGACTACAAGTCCCCAACTTTGGGAGTGTGAGTTTCATCCTCACACTTGGCCAAAGTGGGGTTGCGACATAGGGGGGCGGATTGAATGTGGTGTACTAATTAGCATATTTTTATGTTATGTGTTGTGAATATGGTGATAGTGATAATTGTGGGTGTCGACCTTGGAACACACGACAATTGTCAAAAGTTTTACTATAATTATAGATTTTTATCTTAATTACTAAGGTAATTTGGGGTAAATAAGTTTGGAACCAATTCCAATGTGAATGGGATTCCAGTTTTTTGGTGTTCAGGATAAGTGGGACGATGTGTGATAAGAAACCAATTTTTTGGATTTTGAAACACACCATAAATGTATTATGTTCTATTGCGTCTTCATGTTGTTGTTATGCAAGGAATTTGTTGAGGTTTTTGTTGGTACTTAGATTCTTGTGTTTTACATGTGAATAGAACTTTGGTTTGGATGTGGTGCACCAATTAGGATATTTTTATGTTATGTGTTATGATTATGGTGACAATGATAGTTGTAAGCGTTGAGTTTGGAATGCATGATAGGTTGGGATGAAACTAGGCACCTGTAAAAGGTGATGCCATCATTGTAAAAGAGCAAGATGCCACCAACGTAAAAAATAAAATGGTGGTGCAGTGCCCCACTATTATTTTTTGTTTACACTGAATCATGAACTTTAAATTCCCCTCAATGAATGGCCAAGCAACTTGCCATAACTTTGAGGTTTAAAGCATATTTGGTGGGCAAGCTAGTAGGTGTCATATGGGGCGATGATTGGGATGCAAAACAAATTGTGGACAGTTCAACTAAGATGTCATTTGGGAAATTGATCCATGACATGTATGATCCAAATCCAAAGGCATGAAGAACTATTCAACATGTCATGCGCACAATGATGGGGCTTCCATACAATTGGACTGTGCTTAAAAAATGTTATTGAAAAGCCATTAAATAGTTTATAATTGTTAGATATGGAATATGGTGTAATTTACATGATCTTTCAAAAATTACATGTTTTGGACTTGTTAATTTTATAAAATCCAATTTTATAAATGAATCATGTTATCATGTATAATCAAATTAGATTTGAGAATCCATCTTCTTTACACATTTGAATTATGGATATTGGACTTATAATTGATAATTTATTCCAATAAATGCTTTCATAATTGATAGACATTAAATAACGAAAAAGAATCAATAAAATTCATTCCAAACAACATTTTTTAATGCAAACTTTATAAAACATTCATTTTGTATACTTTTGTTTTGACATTGCCTACCAAGCAAAGATATTGTGTTTAGATTCATTATAGATAATGTTATCTTAATGGATCTTGACCCCCATGTAGTAGGTCTATTTTTATATGAGGACTTTTGAAAAATGATATTGTGGATTGTGTTGAAACTTGGGATCGGATTAGTGATAAAGTTGTGATATCTTAAAGGAGTTTAGTTTCTTTTAGAGGATTTTTTTGTAAAGATTATTTCTTGCATGGTGAAATATTGGAGTTTCCATAATTCTTCATTTTCTTTAAAATATTATTTCATGTAAATGGTAAACCCATAGTGACACATTAAAAAAATGGTGACTGAAATTTTTCGATCACCATAGGATTGGCGACTGAAATCCTTTTTTGATCATTAATTGTTACGGGGCAATTCGAATGTGATCAAGGATTTGCTTACATTTGTTTTGACATACGCGTCAGGTTGGATGCCAACATGACACCCAATGCAAAATGGGCATGTCACGTTGATTTTGACAACCATGATTCACATCGTACACACATTGTGTTTTTCCTTTTGATATTTAAATTTTGTGACATGTATTTCAAACCAAGCTTGCTTTCATTCATATGTATGGTTTGGAAATCTTGTTGTTTAGGTCTTTTCATGCCCATGACATAGACTTGCCCACTAGGTTTACCTTAGGTTTAATCGTTATGTTTAGCCATTAAGTTTAGTTTATATTTAGTCATTATGTTTAACTAAGTTTTAATCATGATGTTTAACCATTAGGTTAACCTTAACTTTAGGCGCCATGTTTAACCAAAGTTTAATCGTTATGTTCAACTATTAGATTTAATCACTAAGTTTGAGCCTAAATTTGGCCACTATGTTTAACCAAGGCTTAGTCATTATGTTTAAATATTAAATTTAACCAAGGTTTAATAATTATGTTTAACCACTAATTTTAACCAAATTTTAAGCATGAATTTTAGCCATTAAGTTTATTAACTAGGTTTAACCATTGTGTTTAACCAAGGTTTAGTCATAATTAGCCATTAAATTTAGCCTATATGTTTAGCCACCACATTAAGCCACCAAGTTTAACCATTTGATTTAGCCATTATATTTAAATTAATTTTAATTGCTAGTTATCACCTAGGTTTAACCAATGTCTAGTCACTAAATTTAACCAAAGTTTAAACATGAATTTAGGTTTAGCCTATATGTTTAGCCACCACATTAAATCACTAAGTTTAACCACTTGATTTAGCCATTATGTTTAACTTATTTTTAAACACTAGTTGTCACTTAAGCTTAACCACTATGGTCATTGATGTGAAATAAACATATGAAATGAAAAACTTAACAAAGGTTGAAAACCTTTGATGGTGTAGTGGTAAGGACTTGGTTTATCATTGTGAAAATTTGGGGTTTAGTTTTTCATACTTGCAACCTATGTAAATACTTAAAAGGTAAAGGTAGGTAAGTTAAACTATAGTAGTTTGGTGACGTGAGGTTAGGTTAGGTAGGCTACGCTAGTGAGCTAAATTAGGTTAGGTTTTTTACTAGAAAACTTAGTCAAAGAAACCATGAATTGTAGTAGCAATTTATAGCCACCAATATGTATTTGTTCCTTGTGAATTGTCTAGCTAGTTTGATTGGCCTAACAAAATCGTCCCCATTACATGAATGGTTCTTGAAGAAGTGCAATCACTAGTTTTGTTAGACTTTGCATTCTAAGTCTTGTAATTTTATGGCAAATATCATAATATTTGCAAAATTAGTTGCATCCTTGAACAATGTTGGCCATCAATGTCTTGCATTAAAGATATTCTTTGTTGTTATATCTACTACAAAATGACCTTTTACAACCCCTTCATGAAGTTTTCAAAAACTAACTTGTGTTTCTTTTGCATTCACTTGTGGAATTTGTTGGTTTTACTTAATTAGTTAAATACTCCATCTTTCAATGTGAATAATTTTGTTTTTCTAACCAATTATTTTTTTAAAATTGTACTTAATGTCTTTAACATGTGTTCTATCTACAGAAACTCCTTAATTATATCTTTCAGCCACATTGGTTGCATTTGGAACAAAATTGCATTTATTGTTTGACCATGTCCTCCCATGGGCTCTTTGGAATTTGGTAGTTTGAACAATGCATTTGCTACGAAATGGGTTTGTTATGACTTATACACCATAGTAAACTCATATTCTTACAAAAGTTACAACCAAATTTTACAATCTCCCTAAGACCTATGGTTTTTAAACTAAATTGACCAATGCCATGTGATCTACATAAAATACAATTTTGTTGCCTAGGAGATAGTGTCTAAACTTGTGCAATGCAAACACCATAATTAATGCCTCAAGTTTTTTACTATTAGAATTTTCCTTCCTACAAGGTTTAGTAATTTGGACGCATATACTATAGGTTGACCATGTTTCCTTGTAACATCTTGAGCTTTTATAACACCTATTATTAATAATGAAACATATGTGTGAAAATGAAATTCTACTTGCAAGTTTGGGGTATTAAAATAGGTGCTTCTATGTACCTTTGGTTCATAAGCTCCCAAGGTGTTTGACATTCTATACATTAATACATAATGAGTCCAAATGCATTAATGAATTCATTAGGTTTTGTAATGAATTACGTGAATTTTGGTCCTAATGAATTCCTAGTGAATTCCTCAATTCTTTAGTGATTGGCACAAGTTGATACGAACAAGTAAATTCATTAACATATCGACAACTATGAATTTTTTAATTATGTAATACTAATTATTTAATCCACATTATTCTTTTTTTCAATTTTTTTAGAAATTGAAAGTTTCAAGAAAATTCAAACCTATTGACCTAGGTAGGTAGAAAACTAGAACCTCCTTACTTGTGTAGGTAGGCAAGTAAGTAGGAAAAGAAAAATGCAAATGGAATGAAAAACCAAAAGGATATTTCATTTATTTTACAATTTCCATTTAAGGTCAAACATTTCTATATTCATCCCAAATTGGCATACATATTTCTATGTTGCAAAACAAGACAATACATGTTCTTTATATAGCTTGTGAAATGAGATTTAAAGACAAATCATTTAAAGAAAAAAAAAAAGACAAATTTTAAGTAATTTCCATATTATATTCTTTTTATTCACAAAATTTTAATTAATGTAGTATATAATAAATAAATATTTTCATATATCATATAAAAGTGATCTTATATGATAAAAATTGGATATATATATATTTGCATGGATGAATATTATGTTTTGCATTGTTATCAAATGAAGCCCACAATAAAATATTACTTAGTTTAAAAAATTATATATAATATGTATACATAATTTTATAAGTTATGTATTTTATATGCTCCTCACTTTTCGGCCACTTTTGCCTTGGTTTTTACTTACTTTAAAACCACTGGACAAACTTAGTTGACAAACATAGTTTATGCGCTGCTAATGCGGCAGCTTTTTGAGCATTTGACAAACCTTATATCCATATGATATAAGTATATTTTTATGTTAAAAAATATTGGATTTTGATTTTGTTCCATTGTAAACAATTGTATAATTTTATTAAGTAAATATAAAAATATATATATTTACTTATTTATCTTATTTAAAATATAATTTCATTTAAATTATATATATAACTAATAATATTTGTACATAAACTAGCAGTAAATTATATCATTAACTAATATAACCAATACATTGAAATAAATTTATATAAATTTTTTTACATTAACTTTAAATATTAAAAAATCAGGTAGATTATATTATTATAAGTAATATGTTAATTGATAATATAAACTCGTAGAGTAATAAATTAATTATTATTTAATTATCAGAATTAATTAATTTATATAATCCGAAAATAAAGTAAAGTATGTTACAAAATTTTATTTTAATTATATATTATTTATATAATTCAATGAAATATTTAAAATATGTTTGTAGTATTTAAATAATATTTAAATTATAAAATTATAAATAATGTGCTAGTTGATAATTCAAAATATTGTAAATAATTTTTAAATTTTTTGTCAAATAATGAATATTATTGATTAATAAATTTAAAAATAACTTGTTCCATTTTTTATAAAAAAATTTATTGTAGTCATTTGGTTTCAAAAGAGTGGAATATTCTAATTAATTATGAATTACATTGTATTACATTATGTCACTAGTCAAACATATTTATGTGTATAGTAATAAATGCAATGGCCCAAATAAGTATAATGTTTTACATTATATTGTAATATATTATTTTGATATATTATATTGTATATCGTACATTTATATGAAAAAATATCAACACATATGATTAAGGTTGAATTTTCATCTTTTTGTTTCTTAAAAATGCCATTGCCATTGAAAAATGTAATATCATCTAGGAATATTTCCATGAATTGGTTTTAATAGTCTTCAAAAGCCCTATTGACTATTCTCTAGTAAGTTGGTCCATTTTTTATTTCAAAAGGCATAACTACCCATGTGAATGTCCCCCTATCACAAAGATTATTTTGTATTTATCCTTTGGTGGTATAGATATTTAGTCATACCAAAAATATCCCCCTAAAAATGAACAAGCATCTTTGTGATTACATTAAATTTTTGAAGTTTACACAAATTTGGATTTTCCCATTCTTCTTTAATACCACTACAATTGGAAATAACTATGGTCCTTCTTCCACAACTTGAATGAATCTAATTGCAAACAACTTGTCAACATGTTGTTTAATTAATAACACTTGCTAATGAAGGTTCATCATGTATTTGGTTCATGTGCTAGTGGAATAAAGGTATTTAATTCTGTTTTTGTGTTAAGCTAATTCTAGTGGTGTTCCTCTGTGGTCTTTGTACATCCAAGTGAATATTTTTTTGTATTCCTTTAACAATTGCCCCAACGACTGTATTTTAGCCTACTCCAAATGTGCATTAATTAGTTTAACATGTTGAAGACTTTCCTCTATTCCCAAATTGAACTTAGTCAATTGTTGTTAGTTAATTAATGTTTAATAAACAATCTATAATTCTTGTACTTTCACCTTTGTAGGTGTTCATCAATTTGTACATTGCTTAGTCTATGATCATAATAGGTTTCAAGATACATTTTGTTTTCCAAATTAACTATAGGTTCATGTGACACTCCTATTCTTCACACCACATTATTGTTTTATATTACTTTTAGTACTATTTTTTTTTGTTGTTTTTTTAATTTCTTCTCCTTAGTTGCACTAATTGAATAACATAAAAATATTCCTATAGGTAAACAATAGTTCCTATGGAAAATAATTCAATGTCAATTCAAACATAACATTATGTTATGTTATTGTAAAAGTCATAACACAACAATACTTCAAGTTGCTTAACATTACTTCCCAGGTGTTTGGTGGCAACTATGGTTTTACTTGTCTCGTTGCCTTGTATAATGACCATATTATTGTATGCATCATGTGCTACCTTGGTATCCTTTAACCATGGTCTAACCTTGGAATCCCAACCAATTCTTTGAAATGGGCAAGCACAATTAACATCCTTATTAAGTGAGTGCTAAAAAAATAGTTATTAACTTAACTTCCGAAGGAACATTCTTACAAGGTGTGTTTTTTATTTTATTGTAAGTTAGTTTAAATAATTTTTTCTTCCTTGACATAAAGGGACCAAGGGAGTTTAGGCCTTTCACTCATAGGTAAGCATATGTCATTGGTGACAATATGCCATAAAGGATTTCAATCCCACTTTATAACCTTCATTTTTGATGCATTCTCTATATATCAAGCTCTTTGAACTGTTTAACAACAAAGCCCAACCTTTGCTATCCAAAGTTATCCTTGTGTTCATTATTTGCCTTTATAAACCATTACGATTCAAATCAGATAACAAGAGCCACACTTGCCCCCTTGGGTGATTGTTTATTGGGTGTTTATTTTGGAATTATTTTGGAATATTTTGAACAAAATTTTTGAAAATTTTCATCACAATATAATGTTATGGTTTACATAATAAATATGCTAAAAATATATCATTGAAAAAAAAGGTTCATATACAAGTCCTTTTATTATTTAAAAACATTGGTTATAATGTTTTCAAAGCTTTTTTGGGTATTTTTCATTTATTGGATTAGTTTCAAAATTTTAGAATATATATATACACACACACATTGAAAATAACATTATGTAAAAGTAACTTTATTTGGAATTTTTAATTTCCCCCCCAAAATGTTAGATACATAAAACCAAGCACTAGTTACATTTGTTGTGGTACATATTAGTGTGATTGTACCCATTGTAGATGTTAATGATATTCCAAGTTCTCGTGGATTGAATTGGCCAATCGCTATGGGATGCCTATTTATAAAAGGTCCATTCTTGGGAGGGTGAAAGCACATTATGATGGCCAATTTTTTTTGTTACGATATATTACAAAATTTAAATATAATTTCTAAATTATTTAAAGAATTTCAAAACTTGATGAAGTACTTAAACATACGTTGAATATGAATTTATTCTACCATATCAATTATAATTAAATTTTTTGATTCATTTGATTTCACAAAAAACATTTGAACAAGTTTTTCATTCAAACGAATATAAGTGTGTTGAAAAAAGAAATTGGTTGAAAAGTTATTTTTATTTGAAAGATGACAAATATTATGGTAAAGGCCTTTGTATCAAAATACATTTTATATGTTTATCAAAACATTAGAGGAAATTGAAAAAAATTACACCTCAAATATTCCAAAATATATAATTTTCAAGGGTGGTGTTTTCTCCTTCTTTTGTTTGTGTTGCAACGCTTCTACTCTTTACAAAGTTACTATAGACAAAGGACGACTATGGCTTGGCTTAAATAATGCATTTGCCTTCACCCAATATTCCAAAATGTTTCCACCCTTTGTAAAATGCATGCATCTGATGTGTTTCCTAATGGTGGGTACAACTTGAAGGTTAAAAGATTATTTTAGCATCCATTACTTTCTCATACCTCTTCTTTTGATGCTCATTAATCTTCATCTTTGATTTTTTCTTGCATTTCAATACACACAACTCATTTATATCCTCTCCACAATGATTTGACTTTCTTGACATAATTGCATCCATTCCTCACAATTGTATGTCTCCATGAACACCATTTTTCTATTTTCACTATAACTCCAAAGATTCAACTTGGTGTTCACTCTCCATGTTCCCTCGCTAATATGCCAAAATTGAACTTTTAACTTAAGAAAAATGGAAAACCTTTTCAAGCTCCCTTGTTCACATGCAATATGTGGTATCACTTCACACTCACATTGTAAGAAAGTAGGCCAGAAAGCTTGCACTTCACTTATAAAGCTGAAGACTAGCAACAAAGATAAAACCCTAACTAAAACATGGAACCAGCCCACCTATTTCATATAACGGTTGACATGTGGCCCATCCCATTTGAAATCAATTCCTACTTACTTGAAAACCCATTCTTGCACTTTCATTAATGGATGGGGGGCGCATGGGACATGGGGCCCTTGAAACCTACCATCTTGCGAGGCTCGCCTACCCGCGCATCAAAACTCATGCTGGGCTGCCCTCAAAACTTGCGCTCCATTTACGACATGGGGTGAGTGGGTGGCCTATGAGGACAAGATACCCACACCAACCCTAAATAGCATGAAGGGTTTTCTCCTCATTTTTTGTTTTCCCGGTTTATTGCTAATTTGTTCCTTGTTTTACTTCATATTCTTTGCCAAATTTTACATATCTTATTCCCATAGTTCCCATGTGTCCTTCACATGTGTTTCTTAAGTGAATCCCATGCATTGTGCCAAAATTAATATCCTATTTGTTGCCATGGGTTCTCATGTCTCTCCCCCATGTTGTTCTCCACTGCTTCTCACTCTTTATCCCCAATTCTTTGTCCAAAATCAATACTCTTGTCATCTATATAATAATCAGGCCAAATGGGAGCAGCCCCTGCTATAGTGGTGCTCTTTGTGGTAAGGTGAAGCACAAATTTTTTAGCATGATATCAAGCTTTACAAAAATGTAATGCCCACAAGACTTAAATTTTGAATTGGGGACATAAATAAAATACATTGGGGACACCGTAAGGAACATTTCATCAATTGGCCCATCAACAGAGCCCATCAAATAAATTAAAAAAAAAACAAAAAGAAAGGATGTACCACAAACACCCACCCCCCCCTTTTCCTCCAAAGAGAAAAACCCTTCACTCTATGACGCAACTTCCCATTGGTTGCATGGAAATTCAATTCCTTAAATTGGCTGTCATTATTTTTGGTCTGGACTAGGGGCCCTTCCTAAGGGTATCCTAGCTATTAGGACCCTTGATTGGCTTAAGGTCGTGCCTGATTGAGAGAACTGTCAACGATGATCACGGGAAGAACGGACGGCTGCCTTCTTCCGTGTGGGCTTTGATCGGACGGACAGCTGTCATAGTCGGTAATACAACCGAGGCGGTGGCCTCTCGTTTTGAGATGTCGATTTTTATGCCATCTTTTTCCATAGCGCGTAATTATAGCTGGCACCCATGTGCCCCTAGTTTGACTTCTTTTACACAACCTCCTTTTTTCTTTCTTTTTTTTTTGGTTTGACTTTTTCACATTATTGTTTTCACAATAACTCTTTGCATATGTCATGCACCAAAACCTTTTTTGTCACCATGGAGCAAAAATTCAACACACACCCCCCCAGGCTTCCCCCCATTCCCCCAATTCCACCAAAACACTTCTCAAGACCCGGATTAAGTGCCAGGGTGAACCAGTCACCCTTTTGGATACCTCTATCTTTTTTTCGTGTGACCTCTTATGGGCATGCATATTAAGCCCAAAAAATCTTAGATTTGAACTTAGAGACCATGATTTAAGGGATATTTGTAATATTTAAAAATACTCCAAATGGAATTTGGGACTTTTACCATAGTACCAACGTGGGTGCTGCTTCACCAAAGGCCTGATTTAGTATATGGATGGGATATTTATAGTGCTTGCTAAATATATAAAAAAAGAATTGCGTGTAAGTTCCTTCACCTCATTCATATACTTCCCTCTAGAACGTGATCTGGTTGAGTTGATTTCTGTAAGGCAAGGCAGCACCCTCTCTACTAGGGCATATAAAGAATTCTCCTTCTCTTTTGTCAAAATTTGGATGTTCAAAAACTAGGGCATCCCTTGTATCCAGCCTATAGTTCAGTTGATGACCATGTTGTGAAATCTTAATTTAGTGCAAAAATTCCATGACCAACCCTTTACCTTGTGAGTCTCCGTGTAGTGCAAATTGTGATCTTTGTCTTATTGGTTGCAGTGGTTCAAAGGAGGAAAGGTGAGACTTTTCACATTTTGAACCACTTGCAATTTGAACAAAATCAAACTATTTTGGGTGGTGGAAGAAGAAGCTATACTATGAACGAAATTTTGCAACAAATGTGGAAAAACAAGTCTCCTATTCCCTGTTTCTCAAAGGGTTGGGGGGGGGAGAAGTTGTTAGTTTCACAATATTTAGACTTGGATTTTAGTTCGAGGGATTTTAAAAGGAGTTTTCCACTTTTTGGATAGCTCCAGAAACCTTGTCACCATTTAATACCAAATCCATTTTGAGATGCTGGCAATTGATGCAACATTAAGCAATAGAAAACAAAAACGCAATGCTAATTCAAATGGTTTCATCATAAAATGTTGATTATATCTCTCTTATGTGCATCAAAACCTTTCCTTTTTCTTAAATGGTGTAGAATTGTTTTTGAAAAAGCTCCTTTTGAGTTACGACTCAACAAAATTGTACTAATTGGGCAAGTAAAAGTACCATCTTATTAGAGCATCTCCGCCAATGCTGAGTATGGGACCCTGCAAAATCATCTCTCATTACATGCTAACTTTTTTCCAACCCCACCCATTAAACTGAAACTGGGAGTTTGCAAGTAGGTGGGAGTGTGGAGACTACTAATAGCAAACCACTTGGACCAATCAAACTATCTGCCCAATTAGAAACAGGGAGTAGTCAATAAACACGATTTGACCGTGTTTATTTGACCGTTCCAGGGCTCTGCAAGCTGTGCATTTGTTCAGGATCCCAGCAGCGTTCCATTGGATTCAATGGATTTGAGTTATGAACCTCATCCAAGATTTCCATGGCTCAGTGCAGGGGTCACATACTCAGTGTTGGTGGAGATGTTCTAGAATTCTGGTAAAAGCCCTCCAGAGAAATTTCTGTGTGTATTTGTATAACCTACAAAAGATCTTCAAGAGAAAAACCCTTCACTCTACCACGCAACTTCCCATTGGTTTCGTTTCATGGAAATTCTATTCCTAAAATTGGCTGTCATTAACTTTGCCCTGGACTAGTAGCCCTTCCTAAGGGCATCCTACCCCTTGCTTGGTTGGTGGTCTTCCCTGATTGATAGAACCGTCACACACGGGATATAATACTGTAGTAGACTGGGGGAATTGACGCGTAAAATCAAGTACGTAGGTACTTGAATTGCAGCAGTGAAAACAAGTGCGTTAGAAAAACATCCAGCACGATGTGTGGGGCCCGGCCCGGGGGCTTAGGCTTTACCAACCCTTTTAAAAATATATACGTACTTATACATTTGAGAGGTAGCAGCGAGGGCGCGTCTTCTTTGTCCCGTAGGACCTTTCGTCAACGATGATCACGGGTAGAACGGACGGCTGCCCTTCTTCCGTGTGGGTTTTCATCGGACGGCCAGCTGTCATAGTCGGTAATACAAAGAGTGCCAACCGAGGTGATGTCCTCTCGTTTTGAGGTGTCGATTTTTATGCCATCTTTTTCCATAGCGCCTAATTTTAGCTGGCGCCCGTGGGCCCCTGGTTTGACTTCTTTTAGACAACCTGATGTTATTTGTAACAACCTTTTTTCTTTTATTTTTCTCTCAAGTCTAGCTTGTAGCATTGTTTTTTTTTTCAGGATTCTTGACAGTGGCCCTACTCGCTACTACGTGCTTGAGCTAGAAGCTCAAGTGGTTACACTAATATGTTTGGTTGTTTTTTTACTGGCTATATTGAAAAAAAATAAAGATAGCATTCGGTTATTTTCCCTTTGGAGGGATGGTGTGTTTGGCTATTTAAAGTTGTAATTATTATTGTGTGAATAGCGGCTATTTCAATTTTGACAAAGTATGAATTTAGGCAACAATAGAAAACAAAAGTCGAATCATTTGGCAAGTGTTGAAAGATTGGAGTGGTAGAGATTGGCAAGAAAATCATGGCTAATGACTTAAACCATTTGCATTACAACTTAGAAATTAGGGATCAAACATAATTAATTTATAAGAGACAAACACTGAAATCATATGAACAAAATATAATGCTAAAAAATAAATTAACAAATCATGTGATGGAGTTGAACCCTTGTCCAAAAGGACACTACACCAAAATTCTGACCTACAAGCCACATGTTAGTTTGATCATAAAAGGAAAACCAAATGGGACCAATAGGAAGGAGAGATTTACCTAGAGCACAACTAATTGTCATCATGGAAAACTAGGGTTGTTTTCCGAAAAACATCAAGCTAAAAAACCCCTTCTCTTTTTCATCAATCTAAGCCGTTATTACATCATCATAAGGAAAAGTATGAATCATATAGAATGGTTGTGCAAACATGCACACCACCAAATTTAAATGCTCACAAAGCTGATTTTATAATTTGATTTTCATGAACGTCAAAGTTGAGAAAGTTCTCTCATCTTCCACAAATCCCATAATCTAGACTACAACCAACTTTGCCATGTTCATGAACTTGGAAAGTTGAACACATAACAATGCATTTGGAAAGAGTTTATTCCAAAGTTTGGACATTGAATTGACATCCATGGGCTGGTCCATAGCCCATTGAGCACTAGACATCATTGTGATCTTAAAAAAATAAGACTATAGGTCCAAAATGTTCACATCTAGTTAATAGCCATAGTCCAGGTTTGGGATGATCCAAGCTTCTTGCATTAATTATAAAAACCTTTCAAAATAGCCATATGAAAAGGAAAGGTTAGCTGACATGAAGGTTTAATACCAATATTGTGGGTAAACCAACCCTAAAGCATCCATCACATCCTATGCTAAAAAACATTTTCTAGTTCATCATTGACTTTGGTTGTAGTTTCAAAACAATGTCTTTGCACATTGTTGATGGTTTGTTGGAAAATTGCACAAATCACATGCACATAGACAAATATTTCAAGACAATGGGAATGCATCATCATGGAAGTGCCAACAATTTAGAAACTCAAGTTTTCCAAACTAGTATTTAAATTAGGTGCCCATTCATGCACCACTACATCTAATGTCCCATTTTGTACTTTTTGGTAACCATTGAACACATCACCCATGTAGGCATTGGCTTAGTGTACCAACAATAGATATCTTCTTGATAAAACTTCATCGTAGCAACAAAATCACATACAAAGCACTATTAGGATTGGGAGACTTTTATCAACTCGTTCCACCCCTCTAGCAAGGGCATGATACAAAAAAATTTAACCATTACCTCCAAATCACAAAACATTCCAAATTACGGGGAACTTGACTAACAACGCCAACATCTTGATGCATTTTCAAAAGTAAGGCCTAGTATTTAGATAAAACTCTTTTAGTTGGGAGTAACATCAAAATCCAATGGGTTTCAGTGTTCTTTAAAATCCATTGACCTCTTATTTCCACAATGTTGACCAATCCAATGAACTCCTGAATTCTTTTTGGATTATGTGAAAAATATGCATATAGGTTCTCGAATAAGTTCCATGGACTTTGGACTCTAGAACATTCAAGATGATGACCTTTCAACTAGGTAAACCTTAATAATCCACAATACAAGGAAAACATTGAGCAACGTTGCCAACAACGACAACAAAATCTTAAATCAACCTTGCAACTTACAACTTACAAGTTCTAAACAATTAAATAAAAAGATAGGATTTAGGATTGTAAACCTTGTTTTTCATTGAAAGCACTCCAAACAACAAGGTTGAACACTGAAGTTTGCATAATCACAAATGATTTTCCTCGTTTCAGCATTTGCCACCAAATCTAGAAACATGGTCAACCATCTCATTGGGTATGTCACATTACTAAGTTTGATGACTCCCAAGCTTTAGGTTGTTTCTCTAATTTTTTGGGTAAGAACATTGAATACATTTGTTCAACTAATTTTTTTAAAAATCTAACAAACTATTATAACATATCATAGATGTGCCGCACTCACTATTTCACTAGGAACTTGGAAGTAATGGCGATGGCGATCGTAGTTGGATAGCTAATGATGGCAATAATGATCTTTTTGCATTCAACAACAAGCGACGAACGTTTCTAACTAAGGGTTGGCGAAAAGTGATAACAACAAGGTAAGTAGCAGCAATTCTAAAATAATGGAGCCATTTGACAGTGAAAAGTTTCAAGCTCACCATACATGGCAACATCTATTGGGGTTTAAGAAAAATGGTGGGCGAACCCTATTTTGCCTTAAGTAGCCTTTCAACGATTATGTTTTAGTTTTAGCCTTTTTTTTAGGCTATAGATAGAAGGCACAAATTATAGGTCAAATTCTAACAATATTTTGTGACTAAAAGAACCACTAGCTAGTAATTAATGTGGCTACATAACTGTATCATAGTTGGTTCAATTTGTGTGAAATGGAGCTAATTTGGCATTTTTAAAAATTGAAAAATGGTTCTAATGGTGAGTTTTCATTTGGAAATGTACACATAGTGGCTACAATGAGTGTGATGGAAAACATTAGCGACATGTGCATTTCTATGGAAATGCATTTGGTTATGGGTATTTTCCAAAAGGAGTACATTTGGTTACATGAGCAACCAACAATAGGCTAGTTAGCAATGATGCCTAGGATTTAATACCAAGTTAATGTTGGTTTCACCCATTGCTCTAGGTAAATTATTGAACACGTTACAACTATTTGAATTGTGAAAATGGACATGCAAACTTATATCACTCACATGTAAATAAATATCTTTAGCAACAATTGTTTACAATAGGCATATCCTAGGTGGAAGGTGCAAAGTGATTTTGTAATAGACAATTCATCTACCTTTTAAAATTTGATGGGGATTTGAACCCCAACCCCCAAAAAAGTGTTATCCATTATAGTTGAAGCCCTAATTTGCACCCAAAACCTTGTAAAAAAACAAGCCCATGGTACATACCTTTGAATTTAAAATAAAATCAAAAATATTTAAAAACAAAGGTCAAAGAAGGATTTTTCTTTTGCATTGGCTTTCTTAATCTTTAATGTTCATAAGTCATTGTCGTTATTATTGTATCATCTTACATTTTAATCTGCAACCTACTACCAAAACAAAATTACAAATCTTGGCAAAAGGGACAAACTGAACCTCTTCTTACTCCCATGCATACCAAACCTTAAATGTTATAAACTACACCAAGATGCGTTCAAGTTCATTTTGTGTTTCACTAGATTTTGATTGAATTTGAATAAATGTACCATGGTGAAAGTAGACAACCCATTTGCAAATGGGGACGAGTTGTTAGGGACAAGTGAATTCATTAATAGTTGATTGAATTCACTAATGGTTATTTAAATTCACTAATAATTAAATCATTAATAATCAATTTAGTAATAATATATATAATTTTAAATAATAAATTTGTTAATAATTAATTGCAAACCTAGGTTAAATACCTAGGAACATGTACTAGGCTACCTATCTTAAGGTTCTTAGCCCACCAACTTAAGGTGCAAAATGTGAAGGTTTGAACCTTTCACTTCCATGTTAAGGAACAAGTATTTAATTGTTGAATCGTGTTATTTAAATGAATGACATTCTTTTTTACCTTAGGATATTCTTGGCAATTTTTGGTTATTCTACCATAAAATATTTTAAGTTATTGTACATTATTTTACCACAGGCTATTCTAGGATATTCTATCATACACCATTGTTGGCTATTATATTAGTGGTTATTTTATTGGTGGCTACTAGTAGCTATTTTATTCATGGCTATTGGTGGTTATTTTATTTAAACTATTGATAGTTATTATATTGTAGGCTATTAATGATTATTATATTGGTGGCTATTGGTGGTTATTTCAATATAAGTCATTATTAGTTATTTTAGGTTATATTACCATAATATATTGTTGACTATTATTGATTATTCTATTATACGTTATTCTTGGTTATTTTAGCTTATTTTGTTGAAAAATATTCTTAGTTATTCTACATTATTTTAACATGTTGTTAATTACTCTATGATATGCCATTTTTGGCTATTTTAGAATGCTATTGGTTATTTATAGTGGTCTACCTTAGGTTATTCCATCTTAAATTATTATATGTAATTTTTTAATATGTAATTTTACCTCAGGTCATAATATTTTATTTTAAATCATTTTAAATGATTGTACCTTAAGATAAAAATAGATTATAATAAATTAAAGTATAAGTTAAAATAATTAAAGTAACCTAAAATAACATAAGGTACATTATAAAATAACCTAGGGTATTTAAAACAACAACATAAAAAAACTTATTTACCATAGTAAATTATAATTGTTGATTATGTCAATTAGTATTGAAAAATCATATTTACATCATGACCTTATAATGTAATAACTTTAACTAGGGTGAAATCATTAACATGCAATGAACCTATTTCACTTTTGAGGTCTTATAGTGATTTAAGCCACTAAAATGCACTCCACTTTTGTATTCGTGCATATTCCAATTTGCATAGGATAACAAACCAAAAATTTAAGCAAATAGAAATTCAAGAGTTTGAAGCAAGCAAACCAAATGGAAATTCAAAAAAAAATTCAAAGTTAAATAAACTATATATTTACAAAAGATCATAGTAATGACATTCGTCATTTTGCACTTTAAAATTCGCGAATTTACGTGGTAAAGCACCTTGTCAAAACATTCTTCGACGCGAATGTTTACCGAATGTTCACCGGTTGATGTATAAAATTCGTTAAAATTCGTGCTTCTTTGGGCTTCCATAACATTCCCGCACCAAGAATGTCATAACTGTGCAAAAGATGCATGAAAATGGTGGAAATGGGCACATCCTTAGGCTACGATTTCCCGCCTAGATTTACAATCCACTTAAATTTGTAATTAACCTTTAGTGAGCTTATTATTATGACTCACCTATGCATCCACATAATATTGAAACTTGCTTTGCCATTTGCCAGTGGTGTCCTCATCAGGGATATTTTGAACTGTAAAAAATGATTGAGTATAAAATTTGGGGCATAAATCCAAATGAATTTTTAAACCTATTCTACAACTTGTTATTATTGAATTTGATAATTTTGAAAATATGTTTTTCAACATAACGCATAATTTTGGATAATATTAAATTTAGCAAGTTTCATATATTCAAAGAACTTATGGTTAAAGATGGTGGATGTTAAACGATTCTATTAAAGTTTAGTGATTGGGTTCAATTTATTATCTTCACACAATAATGGTTTAACATTGTGAACCATGGCCATCTTGAATTTTTTTTGATAATCAATATTTTGAATTGACAACAAAACAAACATAACTTTGCCACAATCACCCACGTCATGAAACACGTAGAAAATTTCTTCAACACACTCAAGTGAGTGTGAAAGCCTTTTTCTACATTTGTTGGATTCTTGGTCCAAAATCCAAGATAAATGACACCCAAGGTAGTCATAATTTCATGTGCAAGGAAATATCATTTAAGCTTTTAAAATAAGATTATGAACTACCCCTTCACATTCCTCTTTTACCTTGTTGATTGATTGTTGGAAGGTAGCTTTGGTGATAGGTTACATTCCTTTTACACCAACAACAAAATGGTAAAAAGGATATTTGCCCCCAACAAATGAAAAAATGAGATATTTAACATCCATTCCACCACTTAGGTTAGAAAACCAACTCATGGGATAGGTTGCAGTAGTTAGGGTCTCAATAAAGTATAAGTTGTCAAAAGTTGGATCTTCAAATTTGGCATAAGGGTCACAATAAAGTCTATACAACTTTGCATAAGTATTTATTTTCTGCAATTTTGATTAATGTTGTACATAGTTCAACAAAGGAAGGATACATGGGGGCCCCAAAATGAATTCAATGTCACACAATGCATTCAATTTCTTTAAAACACCTTGTTCTTTGCACTTTAGGCATGCATCTTGACAATAAGCAAGTGGTACTTTGCATAACCATGTTTCACTACAGAGAACATGGAGGTTCACCTAGTTTTGACATTTCAAAGAAGCATATTGCCTTTGGTGTCTAGTAAACCAAACAGCTTTTGAAATTCTACAAACATTTTTAGGTTGTGAGCAAAGCAGAATATAGCGTTTGCACTAATCAACATATGAGACCCAATTTTGATGATGTGACCACCACAAAGTTTGTTTTGTCAATGAAGTAATTAACTCCACTCAAAAAAAAAAAACCTTTTCTTTGAACTATAACGTCACACTAATTCAATGGCCTTGGAAGGTGTTGTTAACATCACAACCCATGTTCACCAACTTACCAGCCAATTCTTCAACTTTAATCCACTAAATCCACAAAAAACATTTTAAAGTTTAAGAAAAAATGTTTTTTGATGTATTGAATACACCAACAATTTCAACACACAAGAAGATGGGGTTCTTCTTTCAAGCTTTGACAATATATAAATGGATCAAAATCCATTAGGTACATTATCAATTGTTGTGACTTTGTTTGCACTAATTGCAATAAAAGCACCAACATCAAATGTAACTTTTGTGGCTCTTTATGTTATTAAAACCCATCTTGAAACTTTTTTGTTTCCCTTCATATAATTTCCTCTTTTTAGGGTTTTCATTTGTTGCATCTTCAAAAGTTAAATCATAGATGACAAAATATGAATTATCATTAAACAAAACAATAGGAGGTGTTAAGAAAGATGATGGTTAAACCTCACCTTGTTAGGGCAAGGGGAGAGGATAAAAGGCTTGAATTTGAAATTCTTGGGTAATTCAAGAAGCGGCATGGTAAGGTGACTATAGGTTGCAGTAGAAAATAAATTTAAAAATGACACAATTTGAACATTTAAAAAGAAAAAAAACTTAGAGAAATGGAACTACCATTAGCAATAATGAAACCCTAAAATGGACATGCATATGAAAGCTTATAGTAGAACCAAAAGAAGAATGGAACAACATAGATTTAAACCCAAAAATGGAATGCACAAAGACTGTAGTAGAACCAAAAAAAGAAAAGGATTTAAAAGCAATAGAAAATTGGAAGCTCCTAGCTAAAGCTTCCTAAGATTGAATGATCCAATGGATTTGGCATCGCTTTCATATATTCATAAATTTCGAGTCCTTTTAATTCTTAACTCTTGACTTTTGAATTTTCTCAACTTTCAAGTAAATAAGTGACAAAACAACAAACTAAAGAGGATTTGGAAATTGGAACTTGAAAGAGCACGTTGAAGGTTAGTAGAACAAAACTCGATCAAGATTTAGAAATTAAGACTCAAAATTAAAATGAAATGTTTACAAACAAATGGCAAGCCTTGTACCTTGAACTTGTAAATTATAATGTGTTTATGCACAATAAAAAACCCATTGAATTGAACAAGATTTTTTGAGATGTTGATTTGAATGCAAGACGAACTTTGGAATGTTTTCAACCATTGACTATAATCACCAGGCAAATCCTTTCATCATTATTCCAACGTTAAATCTCATATAGTGCAAGGAAAATTTTCTTTCATTTAATTGCAGAAAATTTTAATTATTTGTAATTTTATGAACTTGTTTCCTTTTTAAAAAACTTATACTAGTCGGTTACAATGGGTAAATTAAGTTGCAAGGAAAAGATTGACATTAACATTAAAATATAATTGCAAGCAAAGAGCTTTAAGGTTTTTTTTTTGATCGTTTCCAAATTCAAAGGGTCAAGTTATGTTTTCAATTTTCCAATCTCGAAATTCTAAGTTTTTCTGCCCATGAAAGTCCAACTAACAATTAGTAGCAATTCACCGCTCGCAAATTTTGAAAGTAATAAAAAGTTGAGGAATTACCTATTTGAATCTAATTAGAAAAGGAGGCAAGATAGTCTATGACATGCCATTAGTGCAAAAATAAACACAGAAAGAAAATACAAAAGGAGCAAAAGAAGTGAAGATATTTTATCCTCTCTATTTTCTCATTGATCCACTGTCAATTTCCAACAACAAAGGGTATAAGGTATTTTAGGCGACATGCAAAAACCTACCAAACCCAAATGGCGATTTACATATGGCGATTTCAAATTTTTGGTCCTCATAATCTGGTGACTTTTGGGCCATTCTTCCGCCCCCCTCCCCCCCCAAATGGGCCTTTGTAGGAGTAGCACTGGCTATATTTTCTTGCTTTCTTTCTTGCGTCGTCGGCAGGATCCCAAATTTCGTCCCCGGAGAAACGCTGGTTGGAACGTGGAAGGAGCTCATCTCGATCAATGCCCCAGCCTTTCGCGTACGGTCGTCGTCAGTTTCCGACCATCCCATCGTGGGAGGCGCCCTGCAATTATTGAACTATTCTTGAAGAGCTTAGGCCCGTTTTACACTAGGAGTCAGGGCCCAAAAAGACTTGAGGCCACCTTTGAGCACTTTTTTGGGGTTGCAAATTGGCCCCAAGTATTATTAGTCCTTAATACTTGAACATTGGCAGCAAGGGTTCATCAAGGGTTGTTGCAAAATTGGCCTCTCAAATTTGATGGTATCATTTTTTTCCAGCCTTGGGGGGGGGGGGGGGGGCCAGTACAAAGGCTATACTAAAGTTCAGCATTTATTAATAACTTGGGGACAGATTGAAAGATTTTTTTTTTTACTATTTCAGCCTTGAACCCTAGTGTGCCCTTGGGGCTGATTTAATTTCAACTTTTGCATCAATAGGAATGCTGGATTTGGGTTGAATATTGGCCCTGACTCCTCCTAGTGTGAAAGGGGGCCCTTCAAACCAAAACTTCTCCATGGGACGACGGAGAACCTGCTTAGTTTCGGTGTTTTGTGTCGTCGGTATCGATCCTTCATTTGACGGTGTTGTTGCTTCACCAGCCTCTCTCATCTTGCTTTTATGCCAATGTTCTTCACTGTGCTTTTTGGTCTTTGGAGTTTGTAGTTTACAGTACGCGGCCCTCATTGCGAGCGTGTCTACACGTAAGGAATCTTGTACTTCTTTTGCTTTGTGTGCCGTATCTTCACCACACAGGTCTTGACACGAACCTTCTTACTCTGTTGTATGGTATACATTAGCTTGTTGCTTGTAGTTTGCTTGCCTCATTAATAACGACGAGTGTACACGTCGAGGCCGTGAACACGCTTTGTACTGCTCGGTGTTCTTGTCAAGCAGGTCCAGAGACTGCGACTGGAGAGCCCCTGAAGGCTTTTTAAAATAAATGCAGTTGATAAACTCGCTATCTATCCCATGATGAAGAAGATGCCCTGGAGAGAGTTGTGAGACAGCTTTCTTTTCGTCGTTTGCATCGGAGAAGAATTTCTAAGACTTTCTTCCCGTCTTCTTCTACTTTGCAGAAGGGCTTTTGAGACTTTTCCCCAACTTCTACATTGGAAGAAGAGAAGTTCTTACTTCTTGGATTTCGGCAAGTTTATAGCTGAGTGTTGCTAAAGCCATCACAATACTGATACACAAATTGCAAGAGTTATCTTCGGAAATCCGATCGTGCTCATCTGATCACCAAACTTTCTATAAACAAGTTCGCATGGTGATTTTTTTTGGATATATGCAAAAGGAGATCATCAGACTCAGCATCGTGTCACGAAATTACTTATATCGAAGCTGAAAATGTTGTCAGGTATGGTTTTTGAATCCCACTCACTCCATTACATTAGTTTGTTGGCTCTCTATAGGGAAGGAGACTACACATTGTAGAGTCCTTTGTCGGCTCTGGCAGTAGGAAGGAGACTACGCAGTAGCGTAGCCCTAACATTATATTTGCCCATAGTTGTTAATCCTTTCAGACAACAGTACTGCTGCAATTTTTTCCCCCCAGTCTGCCCTTTGCCTCGTTTTTTTCCACGTTTTGCACTCCTCAAAACCAGCCTGATTTTTTGTAGTATAGTTGGACTGCCTCTTACGAGGCGCAATATGCTGGTGAACATTACACTTTTCAAAAAGCCCACAATCATTTTTTGTTTTGTTTTTTTTTCCCCTCATGTTATGAGTATCCAGGGGCATGTAACATGCCAGGTAGAATGTACCAAGGGTCTCACAACATGTCAGGTACCCTGTTACATTCCCCATAGCACTTGTAACATGCTCAAAATATGTATAACATGGACCCAAAATGTGTCCGGGATAATAAGGTGGAAAAAAAATGAGACAAAGGGCAGACTGGGGGGAATTGCAGCGTTACTCTTGTATTGCCTGCATTAACAACTGTGGGCAAATATAATGTTAGGGCTGTGTGCTGTAGTTGTGGCAGCTGGTTGGCAAAATACTTTTTTTGTCTACAGGATTTGATATTTGATTTGTATGCAAATCCATTATACCGAAGGCCTAAAACCTGACCTGGAACTTGGTCTCAGACCTGTCTCAATTTTAGCTAACTCTCAACTTTGACATGGCTAATGATATCAGAAGGAACACCAGTATTAGCAGAGGATGGTACTACAAACTAATGTATTTTCAAGTTTGTAGTTATGAAGGTTTGATGCTATGCATGGTTCAAATAACATAATAATTTGCAACTCAGATGCAACTTTCTCCCAAAAACAAGTTTGTCCACAACTTACTGGAGAAAATTCATAGAATATGTTTTATGTATAGCACCAGGTTCAAACCCAAACATAAGATTTAAATTAACTCAGGGAGTTATCTACATGTTATTCTCCTTGCAGGCATTATTGCAATTCATTGCCAAAGGGGATTCTGAACATATTCATCTATCAAGCGGTGGGTCTTGAACATACTATCAAACTTAAATCCTAGAGGTCTACAATCGTGGGCACAAAGGCTCTGACAACATGTCTCAATCAATATTCGCCCTCCTATTGTTTGTGATAGCTCTTGCATTCAAAGGAGGAATAGCTCTAAACATCTTGACTGCTGGTAATGCTCTTTTTGGAAATCAAACCCAATATCTAAGTAATTCAGGATATTATCTTGTTATGCAACCAGATTGCACCTTGGTCATGTACCAAGGCCCAACTTTGGCAACTAGTCACCAAGTGTGGCTAACCGGTACTGCTGGAAAAGGTACTGGTGGAGGGGGTAGTGATTGTTGGCTTATAATGCAAACAGATGGCAATCTTGTTGAATACAATGCAAGTTGTGGTCTCCCTTGTATAGAGTGGGCTAGCGATACTTACATGAAGGGAAACCCAGATCAAGGTTTTTTTTTAATGTTGCAAAGCAATGGGGAACTTGATATCTATAACTTTCAAAATGATAACCCAATATTGTACACGACTGTAGTTTCTCGTAATCCACTAGATCCTACTGGTAGCCCACCATTGTTTAATGTTAGTTTAGCAACAACACCAACTCTTAGTTTTTATGGACCATACATGGCAATTGGATATCACCTCCCTAAAATGTCATCATTACAAAATGGCCCTTTCAGTCTAAGCTTGGGAACTAATTGCTCCTTGCAATCCAAAAACACATTAAGTAATACAGTCTTATGCGAAACCCCTTCAAATGCTGATGTACTGCAATGTGAGCTGACACTGCAACAAGATGGCAATCTACAAATCCAAACAAATGACACAAATGAAATCCTTTGGACAACCAACACTACTGGAGATTCTTCTGTGAATTGGGTCCTTTATATTGATTCAACAACAGGAGATCTATCTATTGGAGATATTTTGCTACCGACAGACATCTTATGGAAGAATACATTTAGCTCAAATCCTCCAATTGGGTCAAATTATACTAAAGTTCCGAATCCGAATACCCATAGTGGAAAACGGTTTATACTGGAATTGCTTGGTGTATCTGCTGGGGGTTTTCTTCTAGTATTGACATACTATGTATGCACAAGTAAGTACCTTAAATATAATTGCTTCAATTCAATGGCTTTTATTTCTTCGAATGATGAAACTAGCATCAGCAATGTTGAATTTGAATTTAAGAGCAGGTTTGTTGTCACATACAAAAAAGTTGTTCATCTTTAAGAATATATAAATTGTATCCAAAAAACATGATTTACTGGAATAGTAATCATGTTCATAGATCATACCCACCACTTAAAGTAGCTCTTGAACATATGCACTAGTTACAGCCCTCAAAACTTGCTGGGTTTAAATAGAGGATGGTGATGGAGCTCAATGAATGCATCTTAATGTCTTAAGCATGATGACTATGAACTATATTCACCCTTTTGGTTAGATTTCATTGTTTCACCTGAGAAGGAACTTTAGCATCTTAATCATTCGAGGATGATGACGAAAATATGTATTGTCTCTTTTTGTTAGGGTTCATGGATCCAGCTCAAAAGGAACTTCAGCAACGACTACAAAATAGTGGAGGGAAATGTCAAGCATTAACACTAACCCAAATCAAGCAGGCAACCCAGAATTTCAAAACAACAATTGGCATAGGGGGATTTGGAGAAGTGTATTATGGCAGATTGGTCAATGGGCAAGAAATTGCAGTGAAGACTTTATCAACAACTTCTCACCAAACCAAACAAGAATTCTTCAATGAGGTGAGCAAACTTTAGAATTTGAAATTTTTTATGTTAAAAGCTCAAAGAAATTGTCTAGATTCATATGTCTATGCTTACTATACCAAATAAATTCATATGTTATTTTCACCATAGGCAGTAATGATTTGTTTTTGGCAGATTGAGCTCTTGTCTATGGTGCATCACAAATATCTTGTCTCACTTGTTGGCTATTGCCTCGATCGAAAACATTTGATGCTTGTTTATGAATACGTGAGTGGAGGTGACTTACGAAAAAGATTGCATGGTAATGGCCACTAAAACATTGTTTTTCTTTAGGTTAATATAGTCATTCTATTTTGTGATTATTAGGCTACTAACCTACATAATTAGTCTAGCCATGATTGAAAACTTCAAATCAACTTTTTCAAATGATATCTAAATCACCATAACACATAAATTGGTTAATGAAAATGTGAAATTAGATTTCCAGATTTAAGTTTAGAGAAACAGGAATCCTAGACCAATGCTAACAACCAATTCCTTTCTTTGCCTTGCTCACCTTGCTAGGTCTTTAATCATGTGTCAAATGCTGATCCATGGATCATGGAATGGAAGCCAACAAGTTACTTGAAACCATTTAAAGGATGTAGACCAAAATGAAACAAAATAATTGAATTATATGCAAGTAGTTACAAAGCAAGGGGAATGGAACTATACAATGACTTGAATCTAATTAGCAAGTAAAAAGAGTTTAAACTTTATTTACTAATAATAGCTAAGATATAGTAGAATTTTAAAAGGCTTGACAACCTATTTGTAACAATATGGCATTCATCATGCATTCTTTCAGGAGATGGTGTTAGTAGAAGGCCATTGAGCTGGAAGCAAAGAACAAGAATAATCTTACAAGTTGCTCAAGGTACATCGTACACCTCACCAAATCCTATTATAAGTAGGGTACTAAGGATCTTAATTTAACAAATCACACAATATTGGAATGCACATTTATAAATGTTAATAAATTTAGGGTTCTTAACAATTATAGATATGAAATATCCACAAAAGTATTTTATAAAATAATCTTTTTATTATTTGAAAATAAATGCAAAAATATAATGTTACAAGAAATGTTGTTATTATGGTTAACACAACTTCAAGAAATTTAATTGATTAATGTATTGATCACTTTAATATTACAATTTTATATCGTTTTGTACTTGAAGACATAAAGTAGAGTTATGTGGTTTTGGACAATTGCAAACTACTTTAAAACAAAGAAACAAAAATAATGCCAAAATTTAAGCTTTGGTGATATTCAAAATCAAACAATTTAATGGTTTAAAACTCTTTCTATGGATCTACTTTTTCATAGTATTATGTAACGTGTTCAATTTTTTTATTTTAAAATTATTTCAATTCATTTATTTTGTTTGTATCCGTGTAGGGCTTGAGTACCTTCATGACAAATGTCATCCTACAATAATTCATCAGGATGTAAAAAGCAACAACATATTGCTCACAAAAAAATTAGAAGCCAAAGTAGCTGATTTTGGGCTTTCTAAACTACGTGCAATTGATCGAGGAATTACACCCACGCATCTTACCACAATTGTGAAAGGCACTCCTGGCTACCTTGATCCAGAGTAAGGATTAAGTCCATTTTTTCATAAAAATGGTATTTTGTAATTTCACAAAGCAAACAATTTTTTTCAATGACAAAAACAACAATTTTCATATGTGAAGATATCAAGAATCTGGAATGCTTACAAACAAAAGCGATGTGTATTCATTTGGAATTGTGTTGATGGAGATTCTAACGGGTCAAACTCAACACTACATTGCACATAGGGTACGCCTTAAGATTGTCAATTGCATTGAATTCTTTTCTTTTTATTCATGTTCATATTTTAAAAATCGTTTACAATCTAACAAGTGGCAAGTCATTTATTTCTTACACTAGGTGATTACATCATGGAGATCCAATCAAATCGTTGAATTGGTTGACCCAAATATCAAATATGATTTCAACAATATGGAGTTTTCAAAATTGGTGGAACTTTCGCTTTTGTGTGTGATGAAAAAAAGTAATGATAGACCGTCTATGACTCAAGTGGTGCAAATGCTTCGAGAGTTCCATTTGGAACAATTAGATTTTGAACATTATGAAGATAGTGACAATAATGAGCATACCCCATATATTCAGCCATCTATTCCATCCACATCTTCATTTGAATCAAATGGAACCTCATATGCAAAAGAACTAAAGGACATTACCCCCTTATTTATGTCTGATTCTTTATCTAACGGAATCAATATGATTACGTTTAGTGATCAATCATAGAACATTACTATGCCATGCACAACCAATCCCTAAGAATGTACTATTTTCAAGATTTTCACTAGTAGCTTGGTGGCAACTTGGTATTTCGATTGGCCTAGCTAACAACACATTCTAAAACATTTTACCAATATTTATATACACCAAACTACGTCATAATATGTGTTGAATTTGGTATCTATTTAAAGGTTTATTTTCTAGTAGCCACTTGACAACTTTGTCAATTTGAAGCTTCCAAATTTTGTGTGCAATGGTCACCAAATCCATTTGGTATGAGGAATTTGGAAACATTTCATCATTATAAAATATGTTGTTACATATTTAAAATTAAACATAACATTTCACTAGTTGAATTAATCATGTCTAATAAAAAGTGTATGATATGGTTAAGAATTCAAGGTTGTATGTGATTAATTTGTCTATAAAATACTTTCAAGAATCACCACTAGCCTACATTCCAACATCTATTACAACAAGGTTTTTTTAAATTATTATTCTTTTGTTGATCATTCATCAAAACCTACAAGTGTCACACAATCACCTAAATATTGTGTAGGACAAGTTCAATGGAAGGTGTTTAATGTATCACCTTTAATAGCACCAACATAATTGTGAAGTACGTTTTAAAAGTAATCATGTTCAAAATAAGTTTGGTGTGTATTTTTTATAAAATGAATCAAAATCACCCATGTGATTGAGTCTTTATAAGGACTGAGTAACTTAATCAAAATGACATGGCCAAATATGATTCATCATTCGAGAAAAAAGTTCTTAGAATCACAATTTACATGTCAACATCTATCTATGAAGGAAAATAGGTTCTTTTTGTTTTGTTTTGTTTTGTAGTTATGAAATCCACCAAACCAAGATGCTTTATATTGTGTTCTTGGTATCTTTGGAAAGCTCTCAACAAGAAAAGGTGCCTGGGCTTGGTTCCATGATGTTTGCACTTACGTTAAGTTATTGAATATTGAATGATTTCTAAAAATAAATTGAATTGTAGGAACTAAAATGTGCCTTTGGTGTTCTTGGAAATATTTTAATGAGAGGATTTAATGGAATTTATTTGGTAAGATTTGGATTAAGAATGTGGGAGACATATAGTTTTAAGTGACTTATAATACTGAAAATTCAAATAAAATTTTAAAAATGAGGTTTTGGAAGGAAAAGTCAGTTAAAGACATGATAACACTTGGGCCAATGGCATAAGCCACACTAATAATTCTTATGACTCAAAGGGATAACATTTTGTTATATTATTTTGTAAAGGTATAGTTTTTAAGATCCCATAAAAATTTTATTGATTTTTAAAAAGATTTTTCCAGGTGTCTGTTAAGCAATGAAATTATGCATTACATTACTTTTTCCATGTTTTTGGGAACATCGCCTTCATTAGATTATTTCAAACTTTTCCACATGTTTTCATAATACAATGGGAGGAACACTGTGAAAGTTCATCCAAAAGCTTCAGCATCAATTTAATTTATGACAAAACAATGAAAAATAAACATTACATTATGTGTTTGATTGGCTCATTTGAGCAAAAATTCATTTAAATTTTGTTTATTGATTATGTGTTCTATTTTAAGTTTCATGATGAAAATATGTGGTCAACAATCTAAAATAATGATTTCAATATGAAACTAAATATATTATACATGCCATTGAAAGAAAAATAAATGAGATCAAATTTTATTTGCAGTAAAAACATTAATAGTCACGACTATTAACACCCAAAAATCCATCCATGGATAATTGACATATCAAAGATGAACCTTACATTCAACCATAATGACCTGTTATGTCCATCAAAAAAAAAACCAAGGAATGCCCAATTTATGATACAAGGAAGAGCAAATGTAACAAATTGGCACTTCAAATAAATCATTCTAGAATGAAATTACAAACAAAATCCTCTAAAATCAACTATAAAATAAAATAAAAAATTAGATGTAATGTGTGACCATAATGATGAACATTATACATGCATTTTTAACACTTGTACTAGAATCCCATGGCTAGGGGAAAAAGGGATTTATGAAATGTATTCCAATAGTTAGATAAATCTTTAGATTTTAATTTTAATTCTGAAAATTTGAAATTTTGAAAATGTGAGAAAGAGGTAAGAATAATGGTAAAGGGGATGGAAGTTTATCAGTTTAATAATCATTTAGAAAAAATTATGGAATCAACTCAAATTTTATTTTTATGATCATTTTGCTTCACTTGTATAAGAAAGAGGCAAATTTTTTTGTAAAGAAGGTGGAGGTTTACAATCAATTAATAATCAATTTAATAAAAAAATTCAAAGGGCATCGAGAAAGAAATAAATAAAGTGGAAATTTTGAAAGGGTATTTTCAAAATAGTTGTCTAAAGAAGAGGTTCAAAAGTCAAGTGTCCATCAATGTTCAAAGAGGAGGTTGAATGTTTTTCTTGAATATTCATGAAGCAACATGGTGGTTGTAAGTGACTATATCAATGACCTTATAACATGCAAGTTCCAACTTTGAATGGTGTTCCATTACTCACATTGTTGTCTAGTGAGTAGCAAGTTACAACACACTAAGTCTTAACTCCTTATTTGTGAATTCCCAATGTGCATTGACTCTTGAGCAAGGTGAGTCCACTTACACCTAACCCTTATAAGTTTTGCTATTTACATTATTTGATCAAGTCAAGATTACTATTAGGAATCAAAATTCAATCAAGTTTATATGCATTTTGTTTTGGCTACTTTGGGGTGTTTTGATATTATAATTAACTTGCATACACACTCCAAAATTTAGGAGTCCAAAGGTTTTTAACTTTTCTCACATCTCAAGAGTTTTGTTGGGTGCACAACACTGATTGTGGTATCATTTTACAACATTGTCATTCATGCATTTGTATTGCACAACAATTTGAACCTTGACAATGCTTCCAAGTTCTAACTTGTGTTCATTGCCAATGGTGTAATTGAAGTTGCAATTTAACTTCAAAATCAAAGCATTTTTCTCTAGTTGTGATGCCAATGTCAATGGGGAGATTTCTATTGTGCAAGCTTTGTGGCACTTTCTAGTTATTTTCCTCCTCCTTCACCTCAACTTGGCACGCTAAAAACTCTAATAAGCTTGTCATTTGATTTTATGAAAAAATTATGATGTTAAACAAAAATGACAAGACATTTGGGTTGCAAATTTGGGGTTTAGGGTTTAGGTTAAGGAACAAGGTAGTTGTGCGCAACAATTACTAGCGATGATGAACATGGGCTCTTTTGTTTTTGTTTTGTTTTGTGTTTGGTTTTTTTTGTTGTTGATTATTAATTGGATTTTGCATTTCTACGATGTTCGGTGTTGGAGTTTAGATGTTCATTTTTCATTGCTTTGTGAAAATGGGTGCAATCTGATTAGTCTTAGGTGCACAACACAAGGGAAATAACACTACATGGAGGAGCAACTGACATTGTGTGAAATAATTAAATACCGCATTCTTAACTTTTGGGTAGTGTGACTTAAAAAAAAAAAAAAAACTTTCAATGGGTTGTTTTTGCAAATGGAAGTGGAGGAAGAATGCCTCATTTTGTACATGTCTTTCTTCTTGTAAACATTTTGATATCTAGTAGGCATGTGTTTCAATACAACATATGCATGATTAGTAGTAGTAGGCATGGGTCAATTGACGAACATGATGATAGACTCTAGGGGTTTCACTTATGTTTAATCAAGATGTTGTCAATACTGCTATTGTCAATTGTGATGTGTATATTGTTCATAGGGAGAAAGAATACCCATCCATTTGGGAGTTTTGGGAATGGAACCTTGTTTGGGAAAATTCATTTGGGGAAAATATCTAGGCATGGGAATTTGAAATGATGTTTCATCTTTGTATTTTCTTTCAGTTGTTTCTTTAGACATTGTATTTTATTTAAGTCTATGGGTAATAATAGTACCCAAATGAAGGAAGTAAATTTGTTTCATTTCTTGTATTTCTCTAAATATGTTATGTTGTGGGTTGTTTTAGCCATGTGTGTTGTGTTTGTTCAGTAGTCCTTATGGGAATTGGAATTATTAGGGAAGTGGGTATTGTTTTATTCCACAAAAAGATTGTCAATGAAGGGACAATTATGCTTATGAGAGAAGGACTGGAATGTTTTGATCCTTGAAGACCTGTAGTTCTAAGTTAAGTTGGTAATCAACAAATGGGTTCATAGATTTTTTATTTGAGTAATTTATGGTTTTGAAATTATGAGGAGACGTATTGCAACTAAACATTGTATGACTAAAGAGGTTGTGATCTACTTCCTTTTTTTTTTGTTACATCATATTCAACCTTTGATGCCCTATATCTATTTTGTAACAAACTATAATGTTGAGCTTGGGGGAAAATCAACATAAGGTTGTTTAATTTTTTATCCTTTTCCATATTCTACAAAATGGTCAACTTATGTTGGAGTATGAATTCTTGAGGCCCTTGTTTGATCTTTTGAAAATGAAAAACATGTCCAAAAACCATTGGACTAATGCATTTGGGTGGGTGATGGGTGAACATATTCACTTACAAGTTTAAAAAGGCATTAAAGGTAATTGTGATGGGAGTTTAATACCTCTCAATCACATGTAATAAAGTTATTTCTATTGACAACCTATAATGATTGTTTATACATGTTTATGTGGTGGACAAGTGGGTGTGAATTTCATTGTTGTTTTCCATGGCTCAAGTTGTAGATGCTAGTGTTGACAACTTAATTAAATGTATTATGGACTCCTTACTGAATGAAGGTGGTTTGGGTGAAAATGAAAAACTTGTTACTTTTGGTGTTAGTGGTGCAAGTGTATTCCAAGGTCAATAAATCTAATGTTACAACCAAGAACCACAAATCTTGGGTTCCTTTTAACTTACATGTGCATTGTTTTTCTCATCAAATTAATCTTGATGTGTAGACCTTATTAGTTTTCCCATTGGTGCATCAAGTGGAGGCATTGTTTCAATCTTTTTGCAAGAGCCCCAAATGTCATTTGGAACCCACAAAAGTAGTTAACATCATGGAAACTAAAGGTCTTAAGCAATTGAACAAGTAAAGTTCAAGCGGATTTCGATGAATAGCCTTGTTGCAAAAAGGTGATGGTAAAATACCTGACTATTTTGATGAAGATGGGCTTAGACATGGCCACAAATTTTCAAGCTACAACCAACTTCGAGCTCTTGATGTATTTGAATGTTTTTACTATCTTTTTCTTATGCTTCCTCTTCTGAAAAATAATGCATGCATTCATAAAATTTTCTCAAAGTAATGCCCTTTTTTTCTTTTTTTTTGTTATTGTAGTGAAGATATCAATCATAGTTGTATGCTCTCTTTGTGGATCTTGCCACAAAAATGGACACACATTCAAACAATACCATTCCTTCCTTGATTGTAGTCATGAATTCATGACCTTCTTATGGCAACATACATTTGAATAATTTCTAAATCATCTTTATTTTAATTTGAATGGAACTTAGATTTTCTATCAGTATAATGATAAAACAATTAAGGGACAATTGTCACAACAAAGGTCAAGGACCAATGTGCAAATGGTAGAGAAACTACCATCCCCGGTTGTGGGGATAGATCGCAACAATTCTTCACATTATCTTAGTTCCTTAATTATAAAGCAACAATTGAATCTTAGAAAAATAAAAAGCAAATGTTATGGTGATATTTAGCTTTTGTATGCTTGAAAGTTTTAGTTAATCTTTTGTTCCTTGAATCTTTAAGTTTTCATGATGTTAATTGTTGTTTGTGATTTTGTTGAAATTTTAACCTTCTAAAATTTGGCTTAAAAATATTACTGGTATTGTGCCATGTTGGTTAGCTCCTTCGATAATTGCCATACATGTATTATGAATGATTATCATTGCATTAGGATCAAAATTTTGCTTTGAGGGCCCACTACCCAGTGGTCCGAGCTTAGATTTGGACAAGTTCACGTGGCATCAAAATCTAGACCTGGATAGATTCATCATTCAATTCCAATCACAATGTCCACAATCCTAAACCATGTGCTTATCCTAAACGCAAATCCTTATAAGTTATATGCATTTGATTAGTTTTGAGCATTTGAAACTAAAGGCTAATAATACCTATGTTAGTAATAAGTATGGTGTATGCAATATGTATAATGTGTTTCACTGTTTTGGTATAATATTCTTAAATATGTGTTTTGTTGTAACTTTGTAAACCATTTAATATGTCACAATGGGTAGTTTAGAAATTCAATTCTTTCATAAGTGATATTAATTGAAACTAACATTGTGAAATTGAAAATTAATGGTATGTTGAAAGTTGATATATTAGCTTTGTTTGAACTTGTCAAAATGTGACATTGATGGTTAAGCCAAATTCAGTAGAAGACCATGAAAATCTAATGTTCATGGAGCTTGAAAAATTAAAAATATACTGTTGTTTGTTGCATTGTTATACACATAAAATTTTGGAAATTAGCTTATTTGAGAAGATTTTTAAATATAATGTAAAAAGCCTTCATTTTAGCATCTTGTGTGCCTATTGAACCCTTGAAAATGTGAACTTTAGACTCAGATACGATGATTTTTTCTTGGATAGGATATTCATAACGTTTAGAAGCAACCAAATATTTGTTCTTTTTCAATTTTGACTATTACACGGACAGGGGAGGAATGGATGAGTTTGTGTAGAAATCAGCCAGCAAAGTAGAATTTTTTTTAGCATCCTCCTTTGTTCTGGCAATCTCCAAGAACTCATTTGTCTAAAATGTGACAATTTTTGTCAAAATATGGTGACTTGTTCACATTTTTTTCACAATAACTCTTTGCATATGTCATGCACCAAAACCTTTTTTGTCACCATTGAGAAAAAATTCAACACACACCCCCCCTTCCCCCCATTCCCCCAATTCCACCAAAACACTTCTCAAGACCCGGATTAAGTGCCAGGGTGAACCAGTCACCCTTTTGGATACCTCTATCTTTTTTTAGTGTGACCTCTTATGGGCATGCATATTAAGCCCAAAAAATCTTAGATTTGAACTTAGAGACCATGATTTAAGGGATATTTGTAATATTTAAAAATACTCCAAATGGAATTTGGGACTTTTACCATAGTACCAACGTGGGTGCTGCTTCACCAAAGGCCTGATTTAGTATATGGATGGGATATTTATAGTGCTTGCTAAATATATAAAAAAAGAATTGCGTGTAAGTTCCTTCACCTCATTCATATACTTCCATCTAGAACGTGATCTGGTTGAGTTGATTTCTGTAAGGCAAGGCAGCACCCTCTCTACTAGGGCATATTAAGGCCCACTTTACATGAGAAGTCGAGGCCAATATTCAACTCAAATCAAGCATTCCGATTGGTGCAAAAATTGAAATCAGCAGCAATGGCTTTACACCAGGAGTCAAGGCTGTAATAAATTTAAAAAATTCAATCTGGCCCAAGTTACTAATGAATGCTGACCTTTATGGGCTTGTATTGGCCCTAAAGGCTGAAAAAAGGATACCATCATGAAATTTGGGAAGCCAATTTGGAGCCCTTGGGGACAATGTTCCAGCTTTTATTGATATGGGACCAAACAATAAGTCAAAAATGCTCTAAGTTGGCCCCAAGTTTTTTCAGCCCGGGCCTAACTAGTCTTTTCAGCATTGAGGTGTCAGTCACGTTTGAATAAACATATTAAATAGATAAGACATTTTCCTTACTTTGTGTTTTTTCTTAATTTTTGCCAAGAGCCTGTGGTATTCACTTATAATAAAATCCACAAATACCACCAATCTTTCCCAGTGGTTCTAACAAATCTTCAAAAGTGGCTAAAAACTCACATTTTACACTGAAAAAAAGTTTTTAAATATTGGTTTTCCAAAATTTATCAATTATTTTGAAAAAAAATGAAAATTCATGACACCAAGAACTGATCCAGCTTAAGGAAAAACATACAAAATTATCAGATATAAGACCTAAAAATCCAGTTCTATTGTTAGAAAGCATTCACCAGCTAAAAGGAAAGAGCAAAAAGTCGTTGGGAGTGAAACGACATTTATTACATATTGTAAAGGAAGAGTGAAGCCGACAATGGTACCGACTGTCCTTCACGGGCGGACAGGGCAGGGCGGGCAGGGGGGGGGGCCCAGCAGGGGGGGGCCGGCAGGGGTGGGGGGGGCCAATTAAGTCAACCAAGGGGAGGATGCCAAGTGTGCTGAACCAGTTGGTCACATATTGCTGGGTTTCTGGGGATTCGTTTGTGGGGTGGACGGGAGCGGGAAGTGGGGTGGGGTCGGTGTGCGTGTTTTCGTATTGACATGAAGGTGGATGAAGAGCAATTTCTTTGGAGGCCCACTTGATTGATTTTTGGGGGGGTTTTTTTTTTTTCATTTTTTTATTATTTTAAAATTCTATTAAATAATTTTGGAGAATAAATTATATTTCAAAAGATTCAAGCCGATGTTTCTTTTTTTACTTTTAAAAAAAAAAAATTGTCACTTGGCAACAATAGAGCATCCCAAGAGGCGACTTAGCAATAAATGGTAACAAGTGCCTTGAAACCCACCTAAACAATAAAAATAAATCTGTTGTAAAAAATTGACTAACAAACTTAAATCCGAGTCAAAATATGGGGGGGTGGGGGGGGGGGTGGACGGGCGGGCAAGGACTGGGCGGGGGGACCAGCACGGGGCGAACGGCCAGGGAAGGACCGGGCAGGTGGGGGCCAGCACGGGGGGGGGGACGGACAGGGAAGGTCTGGGCGGGGGGGGAGCTCGATGGGGTAAAGAACCGGAGTGGGAATGCGAAGAAAGTAACTTCCCCTGACTCTGTCCCGTACGGACTGCCCCCCCCAAATCGCCACGTGGACAAAGTAGCTTCCCCTGACTCCGTCTCGTACGGACTCCCCGCCCCCCCCCCCAACTGCCACGTGGACTGCCCCCCAGGCGGGGGGGCCAGCAAGGCTGGGGGGGTCTACAGCGGGGGGAACGGAGGGGGGGGCCGGACGAGAAAGGATCGGGCTATG
>OY987282.1:19644690-19718788 GCA_963920785.1 Sphagnum contortum
GAAACTACTTTCTCCACGTGGCGGTTTGGGGGGGGCAGTCCGTACGGGACGAAGTCAGGGGAAGTTACTTTCTTTGCATTCCCACTCCGGTTCTTTACCCCCATCGAGCTCCTCCCCGCCCGGACCTTCCCCGTCCGTCCCCCCCCCCCGTGCTGGCCCCCACCCACCTGGTCCTTCCTCGGCCGTGCCCCCCCATGCTGGCCCCTACCCGCCCGTCCACCCCCCCGCCCCCCCCCCCCCATATTTTGACTCAGATTTAAGTTTGGTAGTCAATTTTTTACAACAGATTTATTTTTATTGTTTAGGTGGGTTTCAAGGCACTTGTTACCATTTATTGCTAAGTCCCCTCTTGGGATGCTCTTTTGTTGCCAAGTGACAAATTTTTTATAAAAAAAGTAAAAAAAGAAACATGGGCTTGGATCTTTTGAAATATAATTTATTCTCCAAAATTATTTAATAAAATTTTAAAATAATAAAAAATGAAAACCCCCCCCCCCCCCCCCCAAAATCAATCAAGTGGGCTTCCAAAGAAATTGCTCTTCATCCACCTTCATGTCAATACGAAAACACGCACACAGACCCCACCCCACTTCCCGCTCCCGTCCACCCCACAAAAGAATCCCCAGAAACCCAGCAATATGTGACCAACTGGTTCAGCACACTTGGCATCCTCCCCTTGGTTGACTTAATTGGCCCCTCCCACCCCTGCCGGCCCCCCCCCCATAGACATTTCATAAAGTTTGTTCGTAAACTTTGTGTCACCCTTTTGATAAATTTGGCAAGGTTTCATCATTTCAATTGTATGCATAGGTTTACAGACAGAGGAGTCTTTCTTTTTGTGCAGTCACCAAAAAAAAAATTGCCTAGTGATGCATACAATGGTTTTCTTTTGAAAAAAATGGCCCTAAGTTGCCATATGTCAAGGAAAGAAAAACTGTTCCAATCCACCATATTTAGACTAAAGGTTCTCGTAAATTATTCAATGGATTTGAGTTATGAACCTCATCCAAGATTTCCATGGCTCAGTGCAGGGGTCACATACTCAGTGTTGGTGGAGATGTTCTAGAATTCTGGTAAAAGCCCTCCAGAGAAATTTCTGTGTGTATTTGTATAACCTACAAAAGATCTTCAAGAGAAAAACCCTTCACTCTACCACGCAACTTCCCATTGGTTTCGTTTCATGGAAATTCTATTCCTAAAATTGGCTGTCATTAACTTTGCCCTGGACTAGTAGCCCTTCCTAAGGGCATCCTACCCCTTGGTTGGTTGGTGGTCTTCCCTGATTGATAGAACCGTCACACACGGGATATAATAGTGTAGTAGACTTCGGGAATTGACGCGTAAAATCAAGTACGTAGGTACTTGAATTGCAGCAGTGAAAACAAGTGCGTTAGAAAAACATCCAGCACGATGTGTGGGGCCCGGCCCGGGGGCTTAGGCTTTACCAACCCTTTTAAAAATATATACGTACTTATACATTTGAGAGGTAGCAGCGAGGGCGCGTCTTCTTTGTCCCGTAGGACCTTTCGTCAACGATGATCACGGGTAGAACGGACGGCTGCCCTTCTTCCGTGTGGGTTTTCATCGGACGGCAAGCTGTCATAGTCGGTAATACAAAGAGTGCCAACCGAGGTGATGTCCTCTCGTTTTGAGGTGTCGATTTTTATGCCATCTTTTTCCATAGCGCCTAATTTTAGCTGGCGCCCGTGGGCCCCTGGTTTGACTTCTTTTAGACAACCTGATGTTATTTGTAACAACCTTTTTTCTTTTATTTTTCTCTCAAGTCTAGCTTGTAGCATTGTTTTTTTTTTAAGGATTCTTGACAGTGGCCCTACTCGCTACTACGTGCTTGAGCTAGAAGCTCAAGTGGTTACACTAATATGTTTGGTTGCTTTTTTACTGGCTATATTGAAAAAAAATAAAGATAGCATTCGGTTATTTTCCCTTTGGAGGGATGGTGTGTTTGGCTATTTAAAGTTGTAATTATTATTGTGTGAATAGTAGCTATTTCAATTTTGACAAAGTATGAATTTAGGCAACAATAGAAAACAAAAGTCGAATCATTTGGCAAGTGTTGAAAGATTGGAGTGGTACAGATTGGCAAGAAAATCATGGCTAATGACTTAAGCCATTTGCATTACAACTTAGAAATTAGGGATCAAACATAATTAATTTATAAGAGACAAACACTGAAATCATATGAACAAAATATAATGCTAAAAAATAAATTAACAAATCATGTGATGGAGTTGAACCCTTGTCCAAAAGGACACTACACCAAAATTCTGACCTACAAGCCACATGTTAGTTTGATCATAAAAGGAAAACCAAATGGGACCAATAGGAAGGAGAGATTTACCTTGAGCACAACTAATTGTCATCATGGAAAACTAGGGTTGTTTTCCGAAAAACATCAAGCTAAAAGACCCCTTCTCTTTTTCATCAATCTAAGCCGTTATTACATCATCATAAGGAAAAGTATGAATCATATAGAATGGTTGTGCAAACATGCACACCACCAAATTTAAATGCTCACAAAGCTGATTTTATAATTTGATTTTCATGAACGTCAAAGTTGAGAAAGTTCTCTCATCTTCCACAGATCCCATAATCTAGACTACAACCAACTTTGCCATGTTCATGAACTTGGAAAGTTGAACACATAACAATGCATTTGGAAAGAGTTTATTCCAAAGTTTGGACACTGAATTGACATCCATGGGCAGGTCCATAGCCCATTGAGCACTAGACATCATTGTGATCTTAAAAAAATAAGACTATAGGTCCAAAATGTTCACATCTAGTTAATAGCCATAGTCTAGGTTTGGGATGATCCAAGCTTCCTGCATTAATTATGAAAACCTTTCAAAATAGCCATATGAAAAGGAAAGGTCAGCTCACATGAAGGTTTAATACCAATATTGTGGGTAAACCAACCCTAAAACATCCATCACATCCTATGCTAAAAAACATTTTCTAGTTCATCATTGACTTTGGTTGTAGTTTCAAAACAATGTCTTTGCACATTGTTGATGGTTTGTTGAAAAATTGCACAAATCACATGCACATAGACAAATATTTCAAGACAATGGGAATGCATCATCATGGAAGTGCCAACAATTTAGAAACTCAAGTTTTCCAAACTAGTATTTAAATTAGGTGCCCATTCATGCACCACTACATCTCATGTCCCATTTTGTACTTTTTGGTACCCATTGAACACATCACCCATGTAGGCATTGGCTTAGTGTACCAACAATAGATATCTTCTTGATACAACTTCATCGTAGCAACAAAATCACATACAAAGCACTATTAGGATTGGGAGACTTTTATCAACTCGTTCCACCCCTCTAGCAAGGGCATGATACAAAAAAATTCAACCATTACCTCCAAATCACAAAACATTCCAAATTACGGTGAACTTGACTAACAACGCCAACATCTTGATGCAATTTCAAAAGTAAGGCCTAGTATTTAGATAAAACTCTTTTAGTTGGGAGTAACATCAAAATCCAATGGGTTTCAGTGTTCTTTAAAATCCATTGACCTCTTGTTTCCACAATGTTGACCAATCCAATGAACTTTTGAATTCTTTTTGGATTGTGTGAAAAATATGCATATAGGTTCTCCAATAAGTTCCATGGACTTTGGACTCTAGAACATTCAAGATTGATGACCTTCCAACTAGGTAAACCTTAATAATCCACAATACAAGGAAAACATTGAGCAACGTTGCCAACAACCACAACAAAATCTTAAATCAACCTTGCAACTTACAACTTACAAGTTCTAAACAATTAAATAAAAAGATAGGATTTAGGATTGTAAACCTTGTTTTTCATTGAAAGCACTCCAAACAACAAGGTTGAACACTGAAGTTTGCATAATCACAAATGATTTTCCTCATTTTAGCACTTGCCACCAAATCTAGAAACATGGTCAACCATCTCATTGGGTATGTCACATTACTAAGTTTGATGACTCCCAAGCTTTAGGTTGTTTCTCTAATTTTTTGGGCATGAACATTGAATACATTTGTTCAACTTAATTTTTTTAAAAATCTAACAGACTATTATAACATATCATAGATGTGCCACACTCACTATTTCACTGGGAACTTGGAAGTAATGGCGATGGCGATCCTAGTTGGATAGCTAATGATGGTAATAATGATATTTTTGCACTCAACAACAAGCGACGAACGTTTCTAACTAAGGGTGATGTTTTGGCGAAAAGTGATAACAACAAGGTAAGTAGCAGCAACTCTAAAATAATGGAGCCATTTGACAGTGAAAAGTTTCAAGCTCACCATACATGGCAACATCTATTGGGGTTTAAGGAAAATGGTGGGCGAACCCTATTTTGCCTTAAGTAGCCTTTCAACGATTATGTTTTAGTTTTAGCCTTTTTTTTAGGCTATAGATAGAAGGCACAAATTATAGGTCAAATTCTAACAATATTTTGTGACTAAAAGAACCACTATCTAGTAACTAATGTGGCTACATAGCTGTATCATAGTTGGTTCAATTTGTGTGAAATGGAGCTAATTTGGCATTTTTAAAAATTGAAAAATGGTTCTAATGGTGAGTTTTCATTTGGAAATGTACACAAGTGGCTACAATGAGTGTGATGGAAAACATTAGTGACATGTGCATTTCTATGGAAATGCATTTGGTTATGGGTATTTTCCAAAAGGAGTACATTTGGTTACATGAGCAACCAACAATAGGCTAGTTAGCAATGATGCCTAAGATTTAATAGCAAGTTAATGTTGGTTTCACCCATTGCTCTAGGTAAATTATTGAACACGTTGCAACTATTTGAATTGTGAAAATGGACATGCAAACTTATATCACTCACATGTAAATAAATATCTTTACCAACAATTGTTTACAATAGGCATATCCTAGGTGGAAGGTGCAAAGTGATTTTGTAATAGACAATTCATCTACCTTTTAAAATTTGATGGGGATTTGAACCCCAACCCCCAAAAAAGTGCTATCCATTATAGTTCAAGCCCTAATTTGCACCCAAAACCTTGTAAAAAAACAAGCCCATGGTACATACCTTTGAATTTAAAATAAAATAAAAATATTTAAAAACAAAGGTCAAAGAAGGATTTTTCTTTTGCATTGGCTTTCTTAATCTTTAATGTTCATAAGTCATTGTCGTTATTATTGTATCATCTTACATTTTAATCTGCAACCTACTACCAAAACAAAATTACAAATCTTGGCAAAAGGGACAAACTGAACCTCTTCTTACTCCCATGCATACCAAACCTTAAATGTTATAAACTACACCAAGATGCGTTCAAGTTCATTTTGTGTTTCACTAGATTTTGATTGAATTTGAATAAATGTACCATGGTGAAAGTAGACAACCCATTTGCAAATGGGGACGAGTTGTTAGGGACAAGTGAATTCATTAATAGTTGATTGATCTCACTAATGGTTATTTAAATTCACTAATAATTAAATCATTAATAATCAATTTAGTAATAATATATATAATTTTAAATAATAAATTTGCTAATAATTAATTGCAAACCTAGGTTAAATACCTAGGAACATGTACTAGGCTACCTATCTTAAGGTTCTTAGCCCACCAACTTAGGGTGCAAAATGTGAAGGTTTGAACCTTTCACTTCCATGTTAAGGAACAAATATTTAATTGTTGAATTGTGTTATTTAAATGAATGACATTCGTTTTTACCTTAGGATATTCTTGGCAATTTTTGGTTATTCTACCATAAAATATTTTAAGTTATTGTAGATTATTTTACCACAGGCTATTCTAGGATATTCTATCATACACCATTGTTGGCTATTATATTAGTGGTTATTTTATTGGTGGCTACTAGTAGCTATTTTATTCATGGCTATTGGTGGTTATTTTATTTAAACTATTGATAGTTATTATATTGTAGGCTATTAATGATTATTATATTGGTGGCTATTGATGGTTATTATATTATAAGTTATTGGTTGTTATGTTATTATTAGCTATTGGTGGTTATTTCAATATAAGTCATTATTAGTTATTTTAGATTATATTACCATAATATATTGTTGACTATTATTGATTATTCTATTATAAGTTATTCTTGGTTATTTTAGCTTATTTTGTTGAAAAATATTCTTATTTATTCTACATTATTTTAACATGTTGTTAATTACTCTATGATATGCCATTTTTGGCTATTTTAGAATATTATTGGTTATTTATAGTGGTCTACCTTAGGTTATTCCATCTTAAATTATTATATGTAATTTTTTAATATGTTATTTTACCTCAGGTCATAATATTTTATTTTAAATCATTTTAAATGATTGTACCTTATGATAAAAATAGATTATAATAAATTAAAGTATAAGTTAAAATAATTAAAGTAACCTAAAATAACATAAGGTACATTATAAAATAACCTAGGGTATTTAAAACAACAAAATAAAAAAACTTATTTACCATAGTAAATTATAATTGTTGATTATGTCAATTAATATTGAAAAATGATATTTACATGATGACCTTATAATGTAATAACTTTAACTAGGGTGAAATCATTAACATGCAATGAACCTATTTCACTTTTGAGGTCTTATAGTGATTTAAGCCACTAAAATGCACTCCACTTTTGTACTCGTGCATATTCCAATTTGCATAGGATAACAAACCAAAAATTTAAGCAAATAGAAATTCAAAAAAAAAGTCAAAGTTAAATAAACTATATATTTACAAAAGATCATAGTAATGACATTTGTCATTTTGCACTTAAAAATTCGCGATTTTACGTGGTAAAGCACCTTGTCAAAACATTCTTCGAGTGCGAATGTTTACCGAATGTTCACCGGTTGATCTATAAAATTCGTTAAAATTCGTGCTATTTTGGGCTTCCATAACATTCCCGCACCAAGGATGTCATAACTATGCAAAAGATGCATCAAAATGGTGGAAATGGGCACATCCTTAGGCTACGATTTCCCGCCTAGATTTACAATCCACTTAAATTTGTAATTAACCTTTAGTGAGCTTATTATTATGACTCACCTATGCATCCACATAATATTGAAACTTGCTTTGCCATTTGCCAGTGGTGTCCTCATCAGGGATATTTTGAACTGTAAAAAATGATTGAGTATAAAATTTGGGGCATAAATCCAAATGAATTTTTAAACCTATTCTACAACTTGTTATTAATGAATTTGATAATTTTGAAAATATGTTTTTCAATATAACGCATAATTTGGATAATATTAAATTTAGCAAGTTTCATATATTCAAAGAACTTATGGTTAAAGATGGTGGATGTTAAACGATTCTATTAAAATTTAGTGATTGGGTTCAATTTATTATCTTCACGCAATAATGGTTTAACATTGTGAACCATGGCCATCTTGAATTTTTTTTGATAATCAATATTTTGAATTGACAACAAAACAAACACAACTTTGCCACAATCACCCACGTCATGAAACACATAGAAAATTTCTTCAACACACTCAAGTGAGTGTGAAAGCCTTTTTCTACATTTGCTGGATTCTTGTTCCAAAATCCAAGATAAACGACACCCAAGGGAGTCATAATTTCATGTGCAAGGAAATATCATTTAAGCTTTAAAATAATATTATGAACTACCCCTTCACATTCCTCTTTTACCTTGTTGATTGATTGTTGGAAGGTAGCTTTGGTGATAGGTTACATTCCTTTTACACCAACAACAAAATGGTAAAAAGGATATTTGCCCCCAACAAATGAAAAAATGAGATATTTAACATCCATTCCACCACTTAGGTTAGAAAACCAACTCATGGGATAGGTTGCAGTAGTTAGGGTCTCAATAAAATATAAGTTGTCAAAAGTTGGATCTTCAAATTTGGCATAAGGGTCACAATAAAGTCTATACAACTTTGCATAAGTATTTATTTTCTGCAATTTTGATTAATGTTGTACATAGTTCAACAAAAGAAGATACATGGGGGCCCCAAAATGAATTCAATGTCACACAATGCATTCAATTTCTTTAAAACACCTTGTTCTTTGCACTTTAGGCATGCATCTTGACAATAAGCAAGTGGTACTTTGCATAACCATGTTTCACTACAGAGAACATGGAGGTTCACCTAGTTTTGACATTTCAAAGAAGCATATTGCCTTTGGTGTCTAGTAAATCAAACAGCTTTTGAAATTCTACAAACATTTTTGGGTTGTGAGCAAAACAGAATATAGCGTTTGCATTAATCAACATATGAGACCCAATTTTGATGATGTGACCATCACCAAGTTTGTTTTGTTAGTGAAGTAATTAACTCCACCCAAAACAAAATAACCTTTTCTTTAAACTATAACATCACACTAATTCAATGGCCTTGGAAGGTGTTGTTAACATCACAACCCATGTTCACCAACTTACCAACCAATTTCTTTAATTTTAATCCACTAAATCCACAAAAAACATTTTAAAGTTTAAGAAAAAATGTTTTTTGATGTATTGAATACACCAACAATTTCAACACACAAGAAGATGGGGTTCTTCTTTCATGCTTTGACAATATATAAATGGATCAAAATCCATTAGGTACATTATCAATTGTTGTGACTTTGTTTGCACTAATTGCAATAAAAGCACCAACATCAAATGTAACTTTTGTGGCTCTTTATGTTATTAAAACTCATCTTGAAACTTTTTTGTTTCCCTTCATATAATTTCCTCTTTTTAGGGTTTTCATTTGTTGCATCTTCAAAAGTTAAATCATAGATGACAAAATATGAATTATCATTAAACAAAACAATAGGAGGTGTTAAGAAAGATGATGGTTAAACCTCACCTTGTTAGGGCAAGGGGAGAGGATAAAAGGCTTGAATTTGAAATTCTTGGGTAATTCAAGAAGGGGCATGGTAAGGTGACTATAGGTTGCAGTAGAAAATAAATTTGAAAATGACACAATTTGAGCATTTAAAAAAAAAAAAAAAACTTAGAGAAATGGAACTACCATTAGCAATAATGAAACCCTAAAATGGACATGCATATGAAAGCTTATAGTAGAACCAAAAGAAGAATGGAATGCACAAAGATTGTAGTAGAACCAAAAAAAGAAAAGGATTTAAAAGCAATAGAAAATTGGAAGCTCTTAGCTAAAGCTTCCTAAGATTGAATGATCCAATGGATTTGGCATCGCGTTCATATATTCCTAAATTTCGAGTCCTTTTAATTCTTAACTCTTGACTTTTGAATTTTCTCAATTTTCAAGTAAATAAGTGACAAAACAACAAACTAAAGAGGATTTGGAAATTGGAACTTGAAAGAGCACCCTAAAGGTTAGTAGAACAAAACTCGATCAAGATTTAAAAATTAAGACTCAAAATTAAAATGAAATGTTTACAAACAAATGGCAAGCCTTGTACCTTGAACTTATAAATTATAATGTGTTTATGCACAATCGAAAACCCATTGAATTGAACAAGATTTTTTGAGATGTTGATTTGAATGCAAGACGAACTTTGGAATGTTTTCAACCATTGACCATAATCACAAGGCAAATCCTTTCATCATTATTCCAACGTTAAATCTCATACCCCATATTTCCAAAACTTAAGTCGCATTGCGCTTTTAGGAGTCTAGCCAAGCCATCAACCTTAGAAACCATAAGCTTTCAAATGAGTTCGATTGCCAATAGAATGTTGCAATTTGCAAAATAGGATGCAAATTTGATTTCGTAATTACAAACCTTACCAATTTTTTATCTTCTACACAATGCCAAATACCTATGCACATAAAAATGTTGGCAAATTTCAGGTGATTTTGAATTGCATGTTTTTAACAAATTGTTTTGCAAGTAAGAGAAGGTGATGGTGACAAGCTTTTAGTGATGGTAACACTCTTGACAAACAAGTGACAACAATGGAAAAATACTAGTGATGGCTAAGGTTTAGGGTTTTGAAAAGGTGGTGATGTTGCCACTTGGCTACATCAGTTTAGTGACAAATGTTGGATTACAACCTTGATTTTAAAGCAACCCTATCACAAGGGTTTTTCTTAACTTGTCTTTTGGCAAATTTTCCCCATAAAAAAAGTTTGATTTGTAACTTTAAAAATCTAGGTCCACAAACAAGTCAATTTGTAAAGGGAGTAATTCACTTATTGCGTTTTTCTCCCTTTTTAAAAAACCATAGACTAGTGCAAGGAAAATTTTCTTTTATTTAATTGCAGAAAATTTTAATTATTTGTAATTTTATGAACTTGTTTCCTTTTTAAAAAACTTATACTAGTTGGTTATAATGGGTAAATTAAGTTGCAAGGAAAAGATTGACATTAACATTAAAATATAATTGCAAGCAAAGAGCTCTAAAGTTTTTTTTTTGATCGTTTCCAAATTCAAAGGGTCAAGTTATGTTTTCAATTTTCCAATCTCGAAATTCTAAGTTTTTCTGCCCATGAAAGTCCAACTAACAATTAGTAGCAATTCACCGCTCGCAAATTTTGAAAGTAATAAAAAGTTGAGGAATTACCAATTTGAATCTAATTAGAAAAGTGAGGCAAGGTAGTCTATGACATACCATTAGTGCAAAAATAAACACAGAAAGAAAATACAAAAGGAGCAAAAGAAGTGAAGATATTTTATGCTCTCTATTTTCTCATTGATCCACTGTCAATTTCCAACAACAAAGGGTATAAGGTATTTTAGGCGACATGCAAAAGCCTACCAAACCCAAATGGCGATTTACATATGGCGATTTCAAATTTTTGGTCCTCATAATCTGGTGACTTTTGGGCCATTCTTCCGCCCCCCCCCCCAAATGGGCCTTTGTAGGAGTAGCACTGGCTATATTTTCTTGCTTTCTCTCTTGCGTCGTCGGCAGGATCCCAAATTTCGTCCCCGGAGTAACGCTGGTCGGAACGTGGAAGGAGCTCATCTCGATCAATGCCCCAGCCTTTCACGTACGGTGGTCGTCAGTTTCCGACCATCCCATCCTTTGAGGCGCCCTGCAATTATTGAACTATTCTTGAAGAGCTTAGGCCCGTTCTGCACTAGGAGTCAGGGCCCTAAAAGACTTGAGGCCACCTTTGAGCACTTTTTTGGGGTTGTAAATTGGCCCCAAGTATTATCAGTCCTTAATACTTGAACATTGGCACCAAGGGTTCATCAAGGGTTGTTGCAAAATTGGCCTCTCAAATTTGATGGTATCATTTTTTCAGCCTTGGGGGGGGGGGGGGGGGGGGGCCAGTACAAAGGCTATACTAAAGTTCAGCATTTATTAATAACTTGGGGACAGATTGAAAGATTTTTTTTTTACTATTTCAGCCTTGAACCCTAGTGTGCCCTTGGGGCTGATTTTATTTCAACTTTTGCACCAATAGCAATGCTGGATTTGGGTTGAATATTGGCCCTGACTCCTCCTAGTGTGAAAGGGGGGTTTCAAATCACAACTTCTCCATGAGACGGAGAACCTGCTTAGTTTCGGGGTTATGTGTCGTCGGTATCGATTCTTCATTTAAGGGTGTTGTTCCTTCACCAGCCTCTCTCATCTTGCTTTTATGCCAATGTTGTTCACTGTGCTTTTTGGTCTTTGGAGTTTGTAGCTTACAGTACGCGGCCCTCATTGCGAGCGTGTCTACACGTAAGGAATCAACAGGGACTCTTGTTCTTCTTGTTCTTGTTCTTCTTTTGCTTTGTGTGCCGTATCTTCACCACACAGGTCTTGACACGAACCTTCTTACTCTGTTGTATGGTATACATTAGCTTGTTGCTTGAAGTTTGCTTGCCTCATTAATAACGACGAGTGTACACGTCGAGGCCGTGAACACGCTTTGTACTGCTCGGTGTTCTTGTCAAGCAGGTCCAGAGACTGCGACTGGAGAGCCCCTGAAGGCTTTTTTAAATACATGCAGTTGATAAACTCGCTATATATCCCATGATGAAGAAGATGCCCTGGAGAGAGTTGTGAGACAGCTTTCTTTTCGTCGTTTGCATCGCAGAAGAATTTCTAAGACTTTCTTCCCGTCTTCTTCTACTTTGCAGAAGGGCTTTTGAGACTTTTTCCCAACTTCTACATTGGAAGAAGAGAAGTTCTTACTTCTTGGATTTCGGCAAGTTTATAGCTGAGTGTTGCTAAAGCCATCACAATACTGATACACAAATTGCAAGAGTTATCTTCGGAAATCCGATCGTGCTCATCTGATCACCAAACTTTCTATAAACAAGTTCGCATGGTGAATGTTTTTGGATATCTGCAAAAGGAGATCATCAGACTCAGCATCGTGTCACGAAACTACTTATATCGAAGCTGAAAATGTTGTCAGGTATGGTTTTTGAATCCCACTCACTCCATTACATTAGTTTGTTGGCTCTCTATAGGGAAGGAGACTACACATTGAAGAGTCCTTTGTCGGCTCTGCCAGTAGGAAGGAGACTACGCAGTAGCGTAGCCCTAACATTATATTTGCCCAGAGTTGTTAATCCTTTCAGACAACAGTACTGCTGCAATTTTTTCCCCCCAGTCTGCCCTTTGCCTCGTTTTTTTTCACGTTTTGCACTCCTCAAAACCAGCCTGATTTTCTGTAGTATAGTTGGACTGCCTCTTACGAGGCGCAATATGCTGGTGAACATTACACTTTTCAAAAAGCCCACAATCATTTTTTGTTTTGTTTTTTTTTCCCCTCATGTTATGAGTATCCAGGGGCATGTAACATGCCAGGTAGAATGTACCAAGGGTCTCACAACATGTCAGGTACCCTGTTACATTCCCCATAGCACTTGTAACATGCTCAAAATATGTATAACATGGACCCAAAATGTGTCCGGGATAATAAGGTGGAAAAAAACTGAGGAAAAGGGCAGACTGGGCGGAAGAAATTGCAGCGTTACTCTTGTATTGCCTGCATTAACAACTGTGGGCAAATATAATGTTAGGGCTGTGTGCTGTAGTTGTGGCAGCTGGTTGGCAAAATACTTTTTTTGTCTACAGGATTTTATATTTGATTTGTATGCAAATCCATTATACCGAAGGCCTAAAACCTGACCTGGAACTTGGTCTCAGACCTGTCTCAATTTTAGCTAACTCTCAACTTTGACATGGCTAATGATATCAGAAAGGAACACCAGTATTAGCAGAGGATGGTACTACAAACTAATGTATTTTCAAGTTTGTAGTTATCAAGGTTTGATGCTATGCATGGTTCAAATAACATAATAATTTGCAACTCAGATGCAACTTTCTCCCAAAAACAAGTTTGTCCACAACTTACTGGGGAAAATTCATAGAATATGTTTTATGTATAGCACCAGCTTCAAACCCAAACATAAGATTTAAATTAACTCAAGGAGTTATCTACATGTTATTCTCCTTGCAGGCATTATTGCAATTCATTGCCAAAGGGGATTCTGAACATATTCATCTATCAAGCGGTGGGTCTTGAACATACTATCAAACTTAAATCCTAGAGGTCTACAATCGTGGGCACAAAGGCTCTGACAACATGTCTCAATCAACGTTTGCCCTCCTATTGTTTGTGATAGCTCTTGCATTCAAAGGAGGAATAGCTCTAAACATCTTAACTGCTGGTAATGCTCTTTTTGGAAATCAAACCCAATATCTAAGTAATTCAGAATATTATCTTGTTATGCAACCAGATTGCACCTTGGCCATGTACCAAGGCTCACGTTTGGCAACTAGTCGCCAAGTGTGGAGGAGTACTGCTGGAAACGGTAGTGATGGTTGGGTTATAATGCAAACAGATGGCAATCTTGTTTTATACAATGCAACTGGTGGGCAGTGGGGTAGCCAGTCTCACATGGCTGGAAACCCAGATCAAGGTTTTTTTTTAATTTTGAAAAGCAATGGGGAACTTGATATCTATAACTTTCAAAATGATTACCCAAAATTGTACAGCACTGTAGTTCCTGTTAATCCACCAGATCCTAGTGGTAGCCTACCATCGTTTGATGCTAGTTTAGCAACAACACCAACTCTTAGTTTTTATGGACCATACATGGCAATTGGATATCACCTCCCTAAAATGTCATCATTACAAAATGGCCCTTTCAGTCTAACCTTGGGAACTAATTGCTCCTTGCAATCCAAAAACACATTAAGTAATACAGTCTTATGGGAAACCCCTTCAAATGCTGATGTGCCACAATGTGAGCTGACACTGCAACAAGATGGCAATCTACAAATCCAAACAAATGACACAAATGAAATCCTTTGGACAACCAACACTACTGGAGATTCTTCTGTGAATTGGGTCCTTTATGTTGATTCAACAACAGGAAATCTATCTATTGGAGATATTTTGCTACCGACAGACATCTTATGGAAGAATACATTTAGCTCAAATCCTCCAATTGGGTCAAATTATACTAAAGTTCCAAATCCGAATACCCATAGTGGAAAACGGTTTATACTGGAATTGCTTGGTGTATCTGCTGGGGGTTTTCTTCTTGGCATCACATCCCTAGTATTGACATACTATGTATGCACAAGTAAGTACCTTAAATATAATTGCTTCAATTCAATGGCTTTCATTTCTTCCAATGATGAAACTAGCATCAGCAATGTTGAATTTGAATTTAAGAGCAGGTTTGTTGTCACATACAAAAAAGTTGTTCATCTTTAAGAATATATAAAATGTATCCAAAAAACATGATTTACTGGAATAGTAATTATGTTTATAGATCATACCCACCACTTAAAGTAGCTTGAACATATGCACTAGCTACAGCCCTCAAAACTTGCTGGCTTTAAATAGAGGATACTGATGGAGGTGAATGCATCTTAATGTCTTAAGGATGATGACCATGAACTATATTCACCCTTTGGTTAGATTTCATTGTTTCAACTGAGAAGGAACGTTAGCATCTTAATCATTCGAGGATGATGATGAAAATATGTAATGTCTCTTTTTGTTAGGGTTCATCATTCCAGCTCAAAAGGAACTTCAGCAACGACTACAAAATAGTAGAGGGAAATGTCAAGCATTAACACTAACGCAAATCAAGCAGGCAACCCAGAATTTCAAAACAACAATTGGAATAGGGGGATTTGGAGAAGTGTATTATGGCAGATTGGTCAATGGGCAAGAAATTGCAGTGAAGACTTTATCAACAACTTCTCACCAAACCAAACAAGAATTCTTCAATGAGGTGAGCAAACTTTATAATTTGAAATTTTTTAATGTTAAAAGCTCAAAGAAATTGTCTAGATTCATATGTCCATGCTTACTATACCAAATAAATTCATATGTTATTTTCACCATAGGCAGTAATGATTTATTTTTGGCAGATTGAGCTCTTGTCTATGGTGCATCACAAATATCTTGTCTCACTTGTTGGCTATTGCCTCGATCGAAAACATTTGATGCTTGTTTATGAATACGTGAGTGGAGGTGACTTACGGAAAAGATTGCACGGTAATGGCCACTAAAACATTGTTTTTCTTTAGTTTAATCTAGTAATTGTATTTTGTGATTATTAGGGTACTAAATTACATAATTAGTTAGGCCATGATTGAAAACTTAAACTCAACTTTTTAAAATGATATCTAAATCACCATAAGACATAAATTGGTTAATGAAAATGTGAAATTAGATTTCCATGTTTAAGTTTAGGGAAACAGGAATCCTAGACCAATGCTAACAACCAATTCCTTTTTTTGCCTTGCTCACCTTGCTAGGTCTTTAATCATGTGTCAAATGCTGATCAATGGATCATGGAATGGAAGCCAACAAGTTACTTGAAACCATTTAAAGGATGTAGACCAAAATGAAACAAAATAATTGAATTATATGCAAGTAGTTACAAAGCAAGGGGAATGGAACTATACAATGACTTGAATCTAATTAGCAAGTAAAAAGAGTTTAAACTTTATTTACTAATAATTAGCTAAGATATAAGAGAATTTTAAAAAGCTTGACAACCTATTTGTAACAATATGGCATTCATTATTTGCATTGTTTTCTTTCAGGAGATGGTGTCAGTAGAAGGCCGTTGAAGGCCGTTGAGCTGGAAGCAAAGAACAAGAATAATCTTACAAGTTGCTGAAGGTACATTTTACACCTCACCAAATCCTATTATAAATAAGGGTGCTAAGGATCATAATTTAACAAACCACACAATATTGGAATGCACATTTATAAATGTTAATAAATTTAGGGTTCTTAACAATTATAGATATGAAATATCCACAAAAGTATTTTACAAAATAATCTTTTTTTATTAAAATTTGACAATAAATGCAAAAGTATAATGTTACAAGAAATGTTGTTATTATGGTTAACACAACTTCAAAAAATTTAATTGATTATGTATTGATCACTATAATATTATACTTTTATATCGTTTCTACTTGAAGACATAAAGTAGAGTTATGTGATTTTGGATGATTGCAAATTACTTTAAAACAAAGAAACAAAAGTAAGTAATGCCAAAATTTAAGCTTTGGTGACATTCAAAATCAAACATTCTAATGGTTTAAAACTCTTTCTACGAATCTATTTTTTCCTAGTATTGTGTGTAGTGTTCAATTTTTTAATTTTAAATTATTTCAATTCATCCCATTTTGTTTGTATCTGTGTAGGGCTTGAGTACCTTCATGACAAATGTCATCCTACAATAATTCATCGGGATGTAAAAAGCAACAACATATTGCTCACAAAAAAATTAGAAGCCAAAGTTGCTGATTTTGGGCTTTCCAAACTACGTGCAATTGAACGAGGAATTACACCCACGCATATTACCACAATTGTGAAAGGCACTCTTGGCTACCTTGATCCCGAGTAAGGATTATGTCCATTGTTTCATAAAAAATGGTATTTTGTAGTTTCACAAAGCAAACACTTTTTTTCAATGACAAAAACAACAAATTTCATATGTGCAGATATCAAGAATTTGGAATGCTTACAAATAAAAGCGATGTGTATTCATTTGGAATTGTGCTAATGGAGATTCTAACGGGTCAAACTCAACACTACATTGCACACAGGGTACTCCTTAAGATTGTCAATTGCATTGAATTCTTTTCTTTTTATTCATGTTCATATAAAAAAGAATTGTTTACAATCTAACAAGTGGCAAGTCATTTATTTCTTACACTAGGTGATTACATCATGGAGATCCAATCAAATTGCCGAATTAGTTGACCCAAATATCAAAGATGATTTCAACATAATGGAGTTTTCAAAATTGGTGGAACTTTCGCTTTTGTGTGTGATGAAAAAAAGCAATGATAGACCATCTATGACTCAAGTGGTGCAAATGCTTCGGGAGTTCCATTTGGAAGAATTAGATTTGGAGCATTATGAAGATAGTGACAATAATGAGCATGCCCCATATATTATTGAACTATTCTTGAAGAGCTTAGGCCCGTTCTGCACTAGGAGTCAGGGCCCTAAAAGACTTGAGGCCACCTTTGAGCACTTTTTTGGGGTTGTAAATTGGCCCCAAGTATTATTAGTCCTTAATACTTGAACATTGGCACCAAGGGTTCATCAAGGGTTGCTGCAAAATTGGCCTCTCAAATTTGATGGTATCCTTTCTTTTTGTCAGCCTTGGGGGGGGGGGGGGGGGGGGGCAACACAAGGCCATACTAAAGTTCAGCATTTATTAATAACTTGGGGGCAGATTGAAAGTTTTAAAAAAAAAAAAACTATTTCAGCCTTGACCCTAGTGTGTGTCCTTGGGGCTGATTTAATTTCAACTTTTGCACCAATAGCAAAGCTGGATTTGGGTTGAATATTGCCCCTGACTCCTCCTAGTGTGAATGGGGGACCTTCAAACCAAAACTTCTCCGTGAGACGGAGAACCTGCTTAGTTTCGGTGTTTTGTGTCGTCGGTATCGATTCTTCATTTGAGGGTGTTGTTCCTTCACCAGCCTCTCTCATCTTGCTTTTATGCCAATGTTGTTCACTGTGCTTTTTGGTCTTTGGAGTTTGTAGCTTACAGTCCGCGGCCCTCATTGCGAGCGTGTCTACACGTAAGGAATCACCAGGGACTCTTCTTGTTCTTCTTGTTCTTGTTCTTCTTTTGCTTTGTGTGCCGTATCTTCACCAACACAGGTCTTGACACGAACCTTCTTACTCTGTTGTATGGTATACATTAGCTTGTTGCTTGTAGTTTGCTTGCCTCATTAATAACGACGAGTGTACACGTCGAGGCCGTGAACACGCTTTGTACTGCTCGGTGTTCTTGTCAAGCAGGTCCAGAGACTGCGACTGGAGAGCCCCTGAAGGCTTTTTTAAATACATGCAGTTGATAAACTCGCTATCTATCCCATGATGAAGAAGATGCCCTGGAGAGAGTTGTGAGACAGCTTTCTTTTCGTCGTTTGCATCGCAGAAGAATTTCTAAGACTTTCTTCCCGTCTTCTTCTACTTTGCAGAAGGGCTTTTGAGACTTTTTCCCAACTTCTACATTGGAAGAAGAGAAGTTCTTACTTCTTGGATTTCGGCAAGTTTATAGCTGAGTGTTGCTAAAGCCATCACAATACGGATACACAAATTGCAAGAGTTATCTTCGGAAATCCGATCGTGCTCATCTGATCACCAAACTTTCTATAAACAAGTTCGCGTCGTGAAGTTTTGGATATATGCAAAAGCAGATCATGAGACTCAGCACCGTGTCACGAAACTACTTATATCGAAGCTGAAAATGTTGTCAGGTATGGTTTTTGAATCCCACTCACTCCATTTCATTAGTTTGTTGGCTCTCCATAGGGAAGGAGACTACACATTGTAGAGTCCTTTGTCGGCTCTGCCAGTAGGAAGGAGACTATGCAGTAGCGTAGCCCTAACATTATATTTGACCAGAGTTGTTAATCCTTTCAGTACAAGAGGACTGCTGCAATTTTTTCCCCCCAGTCTGCCCTTTGCCTCTTTTTTTTCACGTTTTGCACCCCTCAAAACCAGCCTGATTTTCAGTAGTATAGTTGGACTGCCTCTTCCGAGGCGCAATATGCTGGTGAACGTTACATTTTTCAAAAAGCCCACAATCATTTGTTTTGTTTTTTTTTTTTTCCCTCATATTATAAGTATGAAGGGGCATGTAACATGCCAGGTAGAATGTACCAAGGGTCTCACAACATGTCAGGTACCCTGTTACCTACCCCATAGCACTTGTAACATGCTCAAAATATGTATAACATGGACCCAAAATGTGTCTGGGATAATAAGGTGAAAAAAAATGAGGCAAAGGGCAGACTGGGGGGAAGAAATTGCAGCGTTACTCTTGTATTGCCTGCATTAACAACTATGGGCAAATATAATGTTAGCACTGCGTGCTGTAGATGTGGCAGCTGGTTGGCAAAATACTGTTTTTGTCTACAAGATTTGATATTTGATTTGTATGCAAATCCATTATACCGAAGGCCTAAAACCTGACCTGGAACTTGGTCTCAGACCTGTCTCAATTTTAGCTAGCTCTCAACTTTGACATGGCTAATGGTATCAGAAAGGAACACCAGTATTAGCAGAGGATGGTACTACAAACTAATGTATTTTCAAGATTGTAGTTATCAAGGTTTGATGCTATGCATGGTTCAAATAACATAATAATTTGCAACTCAGATGCAACTTTCTCCCAAAAACAAGTTTGTCCACAACTTACTGGAGAAAATTCATAGAATATGTTTTATGTATAGCACCAGCTTCAAACCCAAACATAAGATTTAAATTAACCCGGGGAGTTATCTACATGTTATTCTCCTTGCAGGCATTATTGCAATTCATTGCCAAAGGGGATTCTGAACATATTCATCTATCAAGCGGTGGGTCTTGAACATACTATCAAACTTAAATCCTAGAGGTCTACAATTGTGGGCACAAAGGCTCTAACAACATGTCTCAATCAATATTCGCCCTCCTATTCTTTGTGATAGCTCTTGCATTCAAAGGAGGAATAGCTCTAAACATCTTGACTGCTGGTAATGTTCTTTTTGGAAATCAAACCCAATATCTAAGTAATTCAGGATATTATCTTGTTATGCAACCAGATTGCACCTTGGTCATGTACCAAGGCTCAAGTTTGGCAACTAGTCACCGAGTGTGGGGGCCTACTGCTGGAAAAGGTAGGTATTGTTGGCTTATAATGCAAACAGATGGCAATCTTGTTGTATACAATGCAACTTGTGGTCCCCCTTGTGCACAGTGGGCTAGCAATTCTTACATGCCTGGAAACCCAGATCAAGGTTTTTTTTTAATGTTGCATAGCAATGGGGAACTTGATATCTATAACTTTCAAAATGATAACCCAAAATCGTACAGCACTGTAGTTTCTCGTAATCCACTAGATCCTAGTGGTAGCCCACCATTGTTTAATGTTAGTTTAGCAACAACACCAACTCTTAGTTTTTATGGACCATACATGGCAATTGGATATCACCTCCCTAAAATGTCATCATTACAAAATGGCCCGTTCAGTCTAACCTTGGGAACTAATTGCACCTTGCAATCCAAAAACGGATTAAGTAATACAGTCTTATGGGAAACCCCTTCAAATGCCGCTGGACTCGAGTGTGAGCTGACACTGCAACAAGATGGCAATCTAACAATCCAAATAAGTGACACAAATGAAATCCTTTGGACAACCAACACTACTGGAGATTCTTCTGTGAATTGGGTCCTTTATATTGATTCAACAACAGGAGATCTATCTATTGGAGATATTTTGCAACCGACAGACATCTTATGGAAAAATACATTTAGGTCAAATCCTCCAATTGGGTCAAATTATACTATAGTTCCAAATCCTCCAATTGGGTCAAATTATACTAAAGTTCCAAATCCGAATACCCATAGTGGAAAACGGTTTATACTGGAATTGCTTGGTGTATCTGCTGGGGGTTTTCTTCTTGGCATCACACTCCTAGTATTTACATACTATGTATGCACAAGTAAGTACCTTAAATATAATCGCTTCAATTCAATGGCTTTTATTTCTTCGAATGATGAAACTAGCATCAGCAATGTTGAATTTGAATTTAAGAGCAGGTTTGTTGTCACATACAAAAAAGTTGTTCATCTTTAAGAATATATAAAATGTATCCAAAAAACATGATTTACTGGAATAGTAATTATGTTCATAGATCATACCCACCACTTAAAGTAGCTCTTGAACATATGCACTAGCTACAGCCCTCAAAACTTCCTGGCTTTAAATAGAGGATACTGATGGAGGTTCATGAATGCATCTTAATGTCTTAAGGATGATGACCATGAACTATATTCACCCTTATGGTTAGATTTCAGTGTTTCAACTGAGAAGGAACTTTAGCATCTTAATCATTCGAGGATGATGACGAAAATATGTAATGTCTCTTTTTGTTAGGGTTCATCGATCCAGCTCAAAAGGAACTTCAGCAACAACTACAAAATAGTGGAGGGAAATGTCAAGCATTAACACTAACCCAAATCAAGCAGGCAACCCAGAATTTCAAAACAACAATTGGCATAGGGGGATTTGGAGAAGTGTATTATGGCAGATTGGTCAATGGGCAAGAAATTGCAGTGAAGACTTTATCAACAACTTCTCACCAAACCAAACAAGAATTCTTCAATGAGGTGAGCAAACTTTATAATTTGAAATTTCTTATGTTAAAAGCTCAAAGAAATTGTCTAGATTCATATGTCCATGCTTACTATACCAAATAAATTCATATGTTATTTTCACCATAGGCAGTAATGATTTGTTTTTGGCAGATTGAGCTCTTGTCTATGGTGCATCACAAATATCTTGTCTCACTTGTTGGCTATTGCCTCGATCGAAAACATTTGATGCTTGTTTATGAATACGTGAGTGGAGGTGACTTACGGAAAAGATTGCATGGTAATGGCCACTAAAACATTGTTTTTCTTTAGGTTAATATAGTAGTTGTATTTTGTGATTATTAGGCTACTAACCTACATAATTAGTCTGGCCATGATTGAAAAGTTCAAATCAACTTTTTAAAATGATATCTAAATCACCATAAGACATAAATTGGTTAATGAAAATGTGAAATTAGATTTCCATGTTTAAGTTTAGGGAAACAGGAATCCTAGACCAATGCTAACAACCAATTCCTTTTTTTGCCTTGCTCACCTTGCTAGGTCTTTAATCATGTGTCAAATGCTGATCAATGGATCATGGAATGGAAGCCAACAAGTTACTTGAAACCATTTAAAGGATGTAGACCAAAATGAAACAAAATAATTGAATTATATGCAAGTAGTTACAAAGCAAGGGGAATGGAACTATACAATGACTTGAATCTAATTAGCAAGTAAAAAGAGTTTAAACTTTATTTACTAATAATTAGCTAAGATATAAGAGAATTTTAAAAAGCTTGACAACCTATTTGTAACAATATGGCATTCATCATTTGCATTGTTTTCTTTCAGGAGATGGTGTCAGTAGAAGGCCGTTGAAGGCCGTTGAGCTGGAAGCAAAGAACAAGAATAATCTTACAAGTTCTGAAGGTACATTTTACACCTCACCAAATCCTATTATAAATAAGGGTGCTAAGGATCATAATTTAACAAACCACACAATATTGGAATGCACATTTATAAATGTTAATAAATTTAGGGTTCTTAACAATTATAGATATGAAATATCCACAAAAGTATTTTACAAAATAATCTTTTTTTATTAAAATTTGACAATAAATGCAAAAGTATAATGTTACAAGAAATGTTGTTATTATGGTTAACACAACTTCAAGAAATTTAATTGATTATGTATTGATCACTATAATATTATACTTTTATATCGTTTCTACTTAAAGACATAAAGTAGAGTTATGTGATTTTGGATAATTGCAAATTACTTTAAAACAAAGAAAGAAAAGTAAGTAATGCCAAAATTTAAGCTTTGGTGACATTCAAAATCAAACATTCTAATGGTTTAAAACTCTTTCTACGAATCTATTTTTTCCTAGTATTGTGTGTAGTGTTCAATTTTTTTATTTTAAATTATTTCAATTCATCCCATTTTGTTTATATCTGTGTATAGGGCTTGAGTACCTTCATGACAAATGTCATCCTACAATAATTCATCGGGATGTAAAAAGCAACAACATATTGCTCACAAAAAAATTAGAAGCCAAAGTTGCTGATTTTGGGCTTTCCAAACTACGTGCAATTGAACGAGGAATTAGACCCACGCACATTACCACAATTGTGAAAGGCACTCCTGGCTACCTTGATCCCGAATAAGGATTATGTCCATTGTTTCATAACAAATGGTATTTTGTAATTTCACAAAGCAAACAATTTTTTTTCAATGACAAAAACAACAAATTGCATATGTGCAGATATCAAGAATCTGGAATGCTTACAAACAAAAGCGATGTGTATTCATTTGGAATTGTGTTGATGGAGATTCTAACGGGTCAAACTCAACACTACATTGCACATAGGGTACGCCTTAAGATTGTCAATTGCATTGAATTCTTTTCTTTTTATTCATGTTCATATTTTAAAAATCGTTTCCAATCTAACAAGTGGCAAGTCATTTATTTCTTACACTAGGTGATTACATCATGGAGATCCAATCAAATCGTTGAATTGGTTGACCCAAATATCAAATATGATTTCAACAATATGGAGTTTTCAAAATTGGTGGAACTTTCGCTTTTGTGTGTGATGAAAAAAAGCAATGACAGACCATCTATGACTCAAGTGGTGCAAATGCTTCGAGAGCTCCATTTGGAAGAATTAGATTTGGAACATGATGAAGATAGTGATAACAATGAGCATGCCCCATATATTGGGCCATCTATTCCATCGACATCTTCATTTGAATCAAGTGGAACCTCATATGCAAAAGAACTAAAGGACATCACCCCCCTATCCATGTCCGATTCTTTATCGAATGGAATCGATATGACTAAGCTCAGTGATCAATCGTAGAACATTATTATACCATGTACAACCAATCCCTCAAAATGTATTATTTCAAGATTTTCATTAGTAGCCTTGGTGGCAACTTGGTACTTCAATTGGCCTAGCTAACAACACATGCTAAAACATTTGTACTAATATTTATGCACACCAAACTACATCATAATATAGATTGAAGTGGTATCTATTTAGAGGTTTATTTTCCTAGTAGCCGCTTGACAACTTTGTCAATTTGAAGGTTCCAAATTTTGTGTGCAACGATCACCAAATCCATTTGAGGAATTTGGAAACATTTCCTGATTATAAAATATGTTGTTACATATTTAGAATTAAACACATCATTTCACTAGTTGAACTAATCATCTCTAATGAAGAGTGTATGATATGATTAAGAATTCAAGGTTGTATGCGGTTAATTTGTATATAAAATACTTCCAAGAATCAAAGGTGATTAATAACCCCTTTTGTAAAAGGGGCATTAAACACCCCCCAATGACCTTTGTCTGGCACACTATCAAGGCCTATTTTTTTGAACATGCATGGTTTTGTGTTGATTAATGAAATTTGTCCCCACACCATCAAAGTTTTAATTAGGTCTAACTATACATTCTTAAATAACTAATGAACTTTGTTGTCACCCAACAAAATTTGAATTCAATATTCCAAGGAGATCATGATAATATTCGACACTAGCCTACATTCCAACATCTATTACAAGAAGGTTTTTTTTTAATTATTATTCTTTTGTGATCATTAATCAAAACCTACACTGAACCACACAAGTGTCACACAATCACCTAAATATTGTGTAGGACAAAGTTCAATGGAAGGTGTTTAACGTGTTACCTTTTATAGCAGCAACATAATTGTGAAGTATGTTTTAAAAGTAATCATATTCAAAATAAGTTTGAAGGGTGCATTTTTGCTAAAATGAACAAAATCACCCATGTGATTGAGTCCTTATAAGAAATAAATAACTTAATCAAAATGACATGGCCAAATATAATTCATCATTCAAGAAAAATGTTTTTAGAATCACAATTTTCATGTCAACATCCATTTATAAAAAAAAAAGGTTATTTTGTTTTGTTTTGTTTTGTTTTGTAGTCATGAAATCCACCAAACCAAGATGCTTTAGATTGTGTTCTTGGTGTCTTTGGAAAGCTCTCAACAAGAAGGGGTGCATGGGCTTGGTTCCACAATGTTTGCACTTGCGGTGGAAAAGTTATTAAATATTGAATGATTTCTTCATGAAAACTTAAATTGAATTGTAGTTAAAGTTTTTGGAGGAATTAAAATGTGCCTTTGGTGTTCTTGGAAAGATCTTGATGAGCAGGATTTAATGGAATTTAATGGTAAGATTTGGATTCAAAATGTGGGAGATATATATTTCTAAGTGATGTCTACTGCTGAAAATTCAAACCTTACCATTAAAAACTAGGTTTTGGAAAGAAAAATCAGTTGGAAACATGGTAACACTAGGGCCAATGGCACAAGCCATACTAGTAATTCTTATGATTCAAACGGATAACATTATGTTATATTATTATGTAAAGGTATATATTTTTAAAATCCCATAAATTTTTTTTTGAAATTTATACCTTCAAATAGTTTGTTAAGCAATGAAATCATGCATTACATTACTTTTTCCATGCTTTTGGGAATTCCATATGCAATAGATTTATTTCAAACTTTTCCACATGTTTACATAATACACTAGGAGGAACATTGTGTAAGTTCATCCAAAAGCTTCAACATCAATTTAATATTTGACAAAACAATGAAAAATAAGCATCACATTATGTGCTTGACTAGCTCATTTTAGCAAAAATGCATTAAAATTTTGTTTATCACTTATGTATTTTATTTTCGGTTTCATGATGAAAATGGGGTCAACAATCTAAAGTAATGATTTCAATGTGAAAATAAATATATTATACATGCCATTGAAAGAAAAATAAATGAGATCAAATTTTATTTGTAATAAAAGCATTAATAGTCACAACTATTAACATCTAGAAATCTATCCATGGAAAATAGACATATCAAAGTTGAACCATACATTCAACCATAATGACCTCTTATGTCCATTTGCAAAAAAAGCCAAGGAATGCACAATTTATGATACAAGGAAGACCAAATGTTACAAATTGACACATCAAGTTTGTCATTCTAGAATGAAATTACAAACAAAATCCCATAAAATCAACTCATTTTTTTTCAAAAAATTAGATGTAATGCGTGACCATAACATTTATGCATGCATTTGTAACACTTGTACTAGAACCCCATGGCTATGGGAAAAAGGTTTATGAAATGTATTCCAATAGTTAGATAAATCTTAAATTTTTTATTTTAATCTTCATTTTGAAAATGTGAAAAAGAGGTAAAAATAATGGTAAAGGAGATGGACATTTATCAATTTAATAATCATTTTTATAAATATCAATAATTATTTAGAAAATTTTATGGAATCAACTCAAATTTTATTTTTATGATCATTTAGCTTTACTTGTATAAGAAAGAGGAAAAATAATTGTAAAGAAGGTGGAGGTTTACAATCAATTAATAATCAATTTAATAAAAATATTTCAAACGGCATTGAGAAAGAAAAAAATAAGGTGAAAATTTTGAAAGGATATTGTCAAAATAGTTGTCAAGTTTTGCCTTTTCCAATAAGTGGGTAGGGGAAAAGAAGGAGCTAGTTATGTAGTTATGAAAAAGAGGTAAAAATAAGGATAGAAGAGGTGAGGGTTTGAAAACATATTTAAATAATGATAATTTTTAATAATATAGTTACACCATCATTTAACACCATAGGTTTGTAATAAATTGAGAGAATATGGATTTGGACATTTATCCATGTGATTGAAACTTTTATATATGTGAGGGGAAAAAAATTATTTAATTTTTGATAAGAAAGGAAAACATTCAAGAAATAAATTCAAAATTAATAGTGATGTGCAACTATAATATTTATATTTATGAGTCTTGCTTCAAACATTCATGTATTTGATCACAATACTAATAAATAGATAAACTTGGGCTCCACGCTACTACGCACTACCAGTGATGTTAAACTATGTGGTTATGTGTTTGAAGAATGGAGATATGTCTTTATTGTTTATGTTGTTATGGAGGTGCAATCAAATTTCTAGGATAATGTAGATAGATTGTTCCAAGTTGAGTTCGAATGTTATATCGGTTGCATATGTTATTCTAAAAATCCCACAAGATAAACCATCTAGATGTTGCATAACATTTGCATACATATATACCAAATGTTCAACATCAATTATTCTAATTAATAATTGTACAATGTCATTTGGTAAGTTTTTTTTGTTATCAATGTGTTTGAATCATATTATGCAACGTAAGTCTAGTGTGGTTGCATGTATCCGGATTAAAGTGCAATGGTTGTTATTTATGAAAGTGTGTTGTAGACATTTGGATAAGTATCTATGTATGGTTCCTATGATTGTGTTTGTGTGTTGTTGGTATTCTTACAGTTCTAGTTTTTTTAACATTTAACATTTGCATCGCTACTACCATATGTTGATCATTCAACCATTTGCAAGGATTTAGAAGAATATTTTCATCAATTACTGATAATTGGAAATCTTCGTGCCAATAATCGATAACATCATCATTATTATGTCGTTGTTTAACCTTTCTTCTATCATGATTATTATTTTTTCATTGTCAAGTTTCAACATGCAATGTTTATATTTTTCTTTTGTTATATCATGTTTTGAAGTAGATGTTACCATATCTATTGATCCTTTAAATTTAAATTCAGTTTTACTTATGTCTTGTATAGTGATATATCATAGGATTATTAGTCCGTTTATTGAATGTAAATGTCATAATGTTATGTATATGTTGTGCATATTAAGTTAGACATTGTCCAATGGTTGGCAAACATTTGTGATCAAGTAGTCAAATGTTTGTCATTGTGCTTTGAAGTTTGTCAGACAAAAAGTTCGGGTCAGTGGCCACTGATATCTATTGATTATGGTATGTAGTGATTATATTGGAAATTCTTTGATATGGATGCTATTGGAATGACATTTGTAAGGAGTTTGTCAAGTGTTATGTTTTGTAGATTAGTATGTTTGTTTATGAATTGATTGAATTTGATTAAAACATTTATTGAGGAATGAATTATTTTATTTTATTGTATCCATTTGACATCTATGATTGATATGTTTTCGATGTAGTCGATGTTTCCATTAACAATTCCTAGTTTTGGATGCAAATTTTCCATTACAATTGTTTTCATTCCTTTATAGATTTTAAGAAAGGTGCTAAGTATTGAACTTTACTTATGGATATTGTTTGTCTTATAATGTATTTGACGTCCTTTTGTATTGGCCCCTATTGTCTTTTAATGAATATTTTTCACATTGAATTTCATTTTTATACCTTTTTCTTTAATTTGCTTCTCGAATATTTTGGACACAATATTTATTTATTTATTATATATTCTTTTGGTTGGTTATAGATTGTATTTGGTCTCAAAATAAAATTTAAAAAAAAAATAAACTCATATTTTGTGAATAGTACTTTGTGTTCACACATATACATGTTTTAATTATGTATATAATGTTGCAATCAAATATATAAATGTTAAATAGTTGCATGCATAAGTGTTTAAATTCCATGTCAAAATGTTTTAGATGTATGTATAAGTGTCATGGTCACATATAATTTCAAATTTCTTATTTATATATTTTAATTGCTTGTGTGAAATGTTTAGTCAAAGTTTTTTTATTGGTCCTTTTTGTTTAGATGTATAAGTTGTATTAGTCATATGGATAAATATACATCAATACTCCCGACCATTACCATTAACCTAGGTAAAAAAATGGTTACAAATAATGTGAAGAACAAAAATTTCTAAAAGCCAATGAAATTATTGAACATGTAATTGGTAGGGCTAGAATTTTTTTCTTTTGGGAAAGGGAGGAGGAGTAGGGTGAGGTGTGAAGATTTTTTTATTCCTTCCCTTTAAAGAGGATGAAGCAAATAGTCACCTCATTAATGTGAAGAAATAATTTCACTATTATTATAATGAGGTGAATGGTAGTCGATTAATGAAAGCAACCATTGTAGCCAAAAAAAAAAGACATGCCAATAGACAAAGAGGCTATGATTTCACATTTCAAAATAAGAAATTTCAAATCAAATGTTTTATTGAATGGTCATCATTATTGCCAACATAAGTAGTAAAAATAAGCAAATTAATTACACAAACTTACAATTCCTACGAGTTCATACTTGGATCAAATTGTTTTAGATTCACGTTTTGAAAATGTCATTGTTTTTTACATGGCACCTCAATCCCAAACTTTTTGATTACAAATCCCACCACAAAACACTTGGAAATCAAAAATACAACAATATGTTTCTCAATTTCTCATATCCTAGAAACTTTGACAAGTGAGACAATTTCCCAAATTTACATGATTCACCTTACTCGCCCACCCATGATATACAAGAAAACAAAATTCACTTGGAGTGCTTATGCATATAAGTATTCACTTCCCCCAACAACCATCCTTCTATAACCCCACATTAGTACTCCAATTTCTTGAACTATACCAAACATGAAGAAGATAATGCCATAACAAACTAACTCCTTCAAATACTTTAATGTTCATCATCATCTCCATATGAACCCTATGTGTATACATCGGAATGACCTACTTCTATATACCATGTGCATATATAGAGGGTGGTCAAAAGGAAATATTTTTTATATGATAAGGGTTTGAATATAGGCTCTTCCAAGATTTGAGATCTATGCATGAGGCTAGTAGGTCGAGGGAACAGGTCGACAATCACAGAAAATCACGGAAGGGCTTGTACTAAAGTCCTATTCTTAGGTAAAATAGATTTGCAATTTTTCAGTTTTTAGAAATAGTGACAAGTTGGCTAATACTTGTTGGTCAAAAGATCCCAATATAGCCTAATTGGGACCTACCACTGTAGAAGATCCCACTTGTTGAAAATAGGTTTTTTTAAGGCAAGTAAAGCAATCGAAAATACAAAGGGTAGAGTATGAATCACATGTAAAGTTATTAATAATGGCCACACATTACCCTTAACTAATAAATTGGTTATAAGTTTTTTTTTAATACAAATATTTAAGAATCCTACTATATTTTGGCAACTTTCTAGATCTTATTATTTAAATATGAAATTTAGAAAAAAACATGTTAATTTGTCTCAAAGTTTCTATGGAATGACCAAGAACTTGGACAAGTTGAAATCTAAAAAACTACAGTTTTTCTATCACTAGAAGAAAAACCCCATTGTTTGATTTCTTTTAGGCAACTAAAAGTGTTTTTTGCGACTATTTTTACTCTACTAATGTATTTATATAAGTTCAATTAATGGTTGAACAGGCTGGGGTGATTCTATAGTTATATTTACATAATCCATAATGGAAACTATAGGTTCAACATACACAATAGGTTCAACTTGGATGTTGTCAATTACTTGGTCCAAGTTGGGTTTAGGTTATTCCCTATTGTTGCCTTGCATAGTTGTTGCATCGAGTTTTTCTCCACCTCCACCTTGAATCTCATTTGAATAGGTTTGCTCCTCATCCTCTTTAGAATCAACAGTCAGTGATTGGAAAATAGTCCTAAACTTCTTTTTGGTAGTGAGGTAATAGGTTTTGGGTTTAACCTATCTTTTAGTGTAGGCAGTTTTGTGCATGTCTTCAGTTGATGAAACTAACATGTTGGTAAAGGCCATCGCAGTGGTTGAATATGTTAGTCGTCTCTCGTTCAAGAACTGCTCCCTTATAATAGGTTTAAGAATAACTTGTCATTTTTCACCATATTTTTTATTATTTGGTTGAAATCCCAAACTACTAGCCTCTATTCGACATGATGTTATGATTGTGATTAACTTTTATGATCTTTTAGTGTGGGTTCAAGCTTGTGAATAGTGGGTTGTTTTGTTTAAGCGAGTGATGCTTAAGGCTATGGAGAATCTGGCAATTGCTTAGCATTGAGATACTCTTCAGTATGCCACAATTCATGGAGGAGGTTATCAACCTCGGGTTTATAGGCTCAAGCTAAAGGATTATGTTTACTTGTAGTAGACAACACCCACCACATTGGATGTGATTATAGGTCATGTGAATTTACGTATTCAAAAGGTCCTACCTTTTATAATATTGTTATTAGAGGGATGAGATGGTCAAACATGGAAGGATGGTGTGTGTAATTGTGTGCCATGTCATCTTCTCAATGTGGATGGCCAAATTGACCCATCCTTGGCCATTATACTTATTGGTTTACGGTGTATGTTGTGTGGGCAGTCCATAAGAGTTACCATTATGTTGGTTTGTGGCATGTTTGACATTGCCCTTGGACATGTACCGATTGGCAAATGGTTTTGCCCTTAGTGCACCTAATAGACGTGGTTCCCAAAATTACATAGCAGGTCTACTCTAAAACATTTCCCCAAGATGTTTCACCTTTGACTAAGGATTTGAAGGATTCCATGACGCGCTCCTAAGTCCCTTGTTGAACCCACTTGAGGGTTCAACTATGTAGAGTTGCGGAAAGTTGACTTGGGGCACGTTCCCGACTTCCAGCACTAAAAGGGGGTAGAGGGTTGTGCTAGAAGTCTCGGGAGTAGACTAAGAAGAGGGACTAGATTATTTTGCTTGAATCTGCATCCAAAAACCAATCACAAAGGGTTAGTTAGCATTCGGGAACATCGTTGGGTGTTGGGACAAGCCACGGGCACTTTGACACACAAGACTCACCACGGCCCGGACTCGGGGGAAGCCACCACCTTCCCCCATATATTATACTTTGCAACTCTCCGCGGAAGCTACATCCAAATGGCTCTTTTTCCCGGGACTCCCAAGTTGGAGTCCCGAAATTGTCCCGATTGGAGTCCCGGGACTTTGGGAGCTCATAACTTTCGAATGCAGAGTCCGATCGCAACGAGGTCTAAACCAAAGTTGTAGCTCTCCTGGAGAGCTTTCCAACGTCGTGTTGCACTCTGGAATTGGACGTCGGGAAGAGGTTGATTCCCGATTTTTAGTGGTCTAGATTCCAATGACACCAAGAACACCTCAATGTGAGGTGTTTTGGGCCTTGTTGTGGAACTTTAAAGATTCGGGAGTCCCGGAGGACTCCAAGTCCCCAACTTTGGGAGTGTGAGTTTCATCCTCACACTTGGCCAAAGTGGGGTTGCGACATATTGGTTTACGGTGTATGTTGTGTGGGCAGTCCATAAGAGTTGCCATTATGTTGGTTTGTGGCATGTTTGACATTGCCCTTGTACCATGTACTGGTTGGAAAATGGTTTTGCCCTTAGTGCACCTAATAGACGTGGTTCCCAAAATTACATAGCAGGTCTACTCTAAAACATTTCCCCAAGATGTTTCACCTTTGACTAAGGATTTGAAGGATTCCATATAGGCGATTAACGATGGGGCTCACATTTGCACCCAACACAATGATCCTTTTACCTTGGTGGATTGCTGATGGTAGTTTTATAATGCTAACTAGCTTTAAGGGACCTCAACCCCAAATAGGGGGGCGGATTGAATGTGGTGTACTAGTTAGCATATTTTTATGTTATGTGTTGTGAATATGGTGATAGTGATAATTGTGGGTGTCGACCTTGGAACACACGACAATTGTCAAAAGTTTTACTATAATTATAAATTTTTATCTTAATTACTATAGGTAATTTGGGGTAAATAAGTTTGGAACCAATTCCAGTGTGAATGGGATTCCAGTTTTTTGGTGTTCAGGATAAGTGGGACGATGTGTGATAAGAAACCAATTTTTTGGATTTTGAAACACACCATAGTTGTATTATGTTCTATTGTGTCTTCATGTTGTTGTTATGCAAGGAATTTGTTGAGGTTTTTGTTGGTACTTAAATTCTTGTGTTTTACATGTGAATAGAACTTTGGTTTGGATGTGGTGTACCAATTAGGATATTTTTATGTTATGTGTTATGACCATGGTGACAATGATAGTTGTAAGCGTTGACTTTGGAATGCATGATAGGTTGGGATGAAGCTAGGCGCTTGTAAAAGGTGATGCCATCATTGTAAAAGAGCAAGATGCCACCAACGTAAAAAATAAAATGGTGGTGCAGTGCCCCACTATTATTTTTTGTTTACACTGAATAATGAACTTAAAATTCCCCTCAATGAATGGCCAAACAACTTGCCATAACTTTGAGGTTTAAAGCATATTTGGTGGGCAAGCTAGTAAATGTCATATGGGGTGATGATTGGGATGCAAAACATTTTGTGGACAGTTCAACTAAGATGCCATTTGGGAAATTGATCCATGACATGTATGATCCAAATCTAGAGGCATGAAGAACTATTCAACATGTCATGCGCACATTGATGGGGCTTCCATACAATTGGACTACACTTTAAAAATGTTATTGAAAAGCCATTAAATAGTTTATAATTGTTAGATATGGAATATGGTGTAATTTACATGAACTTTCAAAAATTACATGTTTTGGACTTGTTAATTTTATAAAATCCAATTTTATAAATGAATCATGTTATCATGTATAATAAAATTAGATTTGAGAATCCATCTTCTTCACACATTTGAAGTATGGATATTGGACTTATAATTGATAATTTATTCCAATAAATGCTTTCATAATTGATAGACATTAAATAACGAAAAAGAATCAATAAAATTCATTTGAAACAACATTTTTTAATGCAAACTTTATAAAACATTCATTTTGTATACTTTTGTTTTGACATTGCCTACCAAACAAAGATATTGTGTTTAGATTCATTATAGATAATGTAATCTTAATGGATCTTGACCCCCATGTAGTAGGTCTATTTTTATATGAGTACTTTTGAAAAATGATATTGTGGATTGTGTTGAAACTTGGGATCCGATTAGTGATAAAGTTGTGATATCTTAAAGGAGTTTAGTTTCGTTTAGAGGATTTTTTTGTAAAGATTATTTCTTGCATGTGAAATATTGGAGTTTCCATAATTCTTCGTTTTCTTTAAAATATTATTTCATGTAAATGGTAAAGCCATGGTGACACATTAAAAAAATGGTGACTGAAATTTTTCAATCACCATAGGATTGGCGACTGAAATCCTTTTTTGATCATTAATTGTTAGGGGGCAATTCAAATGTGACCAAGGATTTGCTTACATTTGTTTTGACATACGCGTCAGGTTGGATGCCAACATGACATCCAATGCAAAATGGGCATGTCACATTGATTTTGACAACCATGATTCACATCGTACACACATTGTGTTTTTCCTTTTGATATTAAAATTTTGTGACATGTATTTCAAATCAAACTTGCTTTCATTCATATGTATGGTTTGGAAAAATCTTGTTGTTTAGGTCTTTTCATGCCCATGACATAGACTTGCCCACTAGGTTTACCTTAGGTTTAATCGTTATGTTTAGCCACTAAGTTTTGTTTATATTTAGTCATTATGTTTAACTAAGTTTTAATCATGATGTTTAACCATTAGGTTTAACCTTAAATTTAGGCACCATGTTTAACCAAAGTTTAATCGTTATGTTTAACTATTAGATTTAATCACTAAGTTTGAGCCTAAATTTGGCCACTATGTTTAACCAAGGCTTAGTCATTATGTTTAAATATTAAATTTAACCAAGGTTTAATTATTATGTTTAACCACTAATTTAAACCAAATTTTAAGCATGAATTTTAACCATTAAGTTTATTAACTAGGTTTAACCATTGTGTTTAACCAAGGTTTAGTCATAATTAGCCATTAAATTTAGCCTATATGTTTAGCCACCACATTAAGCCACCAAGTTTAACCATTTGATTTAGCCATTATATTTAAATTAATTTTAATTACTAGTTATCACCTAGGTTTAACCAATGTTTAGCCACTAAATTTAACCAAAGTTTAAACATGAATTTATGTTTAGCCTATATGTTTAACCACCACATTAAATCACTAGGTTCAACCACTTGATTTAGCCATTATGTTTAACTTATTTTTAAACACTAGTTGTCACTTAAGCTTAACCACTATGGTCATTGATGTGAAATAAACATATGAAATGAAAAACTTAACAAAGGTTGAAAACCTTTGATGGTGTAGTCCATTGGTAAGGACTTGGTTTATCATTGTGAAAATTTGGGGTTTAGTTTCTCATATTTGCAACCTATGTAAATACTTAAAGGGTAAATGTAGGTAAGTTAAACTAAAGTAGTTTGGTGACGTGAGGTTAGGTTAGGTAGGCTACGTTAGTGAGCTAAATTAGGTTAGGTTTTTTACTAGAAAACTTAGTCAAAAGAAACCATGAATTGTAGTAGCAATTTATAGCCACCAATATGTATTTGTTCCTTGTGAATTGTCTAGCTAGTTTGATTGGCCTAACAAAATCGTCCCCATTACATGAATGGTTCTTCAAGAAGTGCAATCACTAGTTTTGCTAGACTTTGCATTCTAAGTCTTGTAATTTTATGGCAAATATCATAATATTTGCAAAATTAGTTGCATCCTTGAACAATGTTGGCCATCAATGTCTTGCATTAAAGATATTATTTGTTGTTATATCTACTACAAAATGACCTTTTACAACCCCTTCATGAAGCTTTCAAAAACTAACTTGTGTTTCTTTTGCACTCACTTGTGGAATTTGTTGGTTTGACCTAAGTAGTTAAATACTCCATCTTTCAATGTGAATAATTTTGTTTTTCTAACCAATTTTTTTTAAAAATTGTACTTAATGTCTTTAACATGTGTTCTATCTACAGAAACTCCTTAATATCTTTTAGCCACATTGGTTGCATTTGGAACAAAATTGCATTTATTGTTTGACCATGTCCTCCCATGGGCTCTTTGGAATTTGGTAGTTTGAACAATGCATTTGCTACCAAATGGGTTTGTTATGACTTATACACCATAGTAAATTCATATTCTTAAAAAAGTTACAACCAAATTTTACAATCTCCCTAAGACCTATGGTTTTTAAACTAAATTGACCAATGCCATGTGATCTACATAAAATACAAATTTGTTGCCTAGGAGATAGTGTCTAAACTTGTGCAATGTAAACACCTTAATTAATGCCTCAAGTTTTTTACTATTAGAATTTTCCTTCTTACAAGGTTTAGTAATTTGGATGCATATACTATAGGTTGACCATGTTTCCTTGTAACATCTTGAGCTTTTATAACACCTACTATTAATAATGAAACATATGTGTGAAAATGAAATTCTACTTGCAAGTTTGGGGTATTAAAATAGGTGCTTCTATGTACCTTTGGTTCATAAGCTCCCAAGGTGTTTGACATTCTATACATTAATATAAAATGAGTCCAAATGCATTAATGAATTCATTAGGTTTTGTAATGAATTACGTGAATTTTGGTCCTAATGAATTCCTAGTGAATTCCTCAATTGTTTAGTGATTGGCACAAGTTGATACGAACAAGTAAATTCATTAACATATCGACAACTATGAAAATTTTAATTATTTAATACTAATTATTTAATCCACATTATTCTTTTTTTCAATTTTCTTAGAAATTGAAAGTTTCAAGAAAATTCAAACCTATTTACCTAGGTAGGTAGAAAACTAGCACCTCCTTACTTGTGTAGGTAGGCAAGTAAGTAGGAAAAGAAAAATGCAAATGGAATGAAGAACCAAAAGGATATTTCATTTATTTTACAATTTCCATTTAAGGTCAAAAATTTCTATATTCATCCCAAATTGGCATACATATTTCTATGTTGCAAAACAAGACAATACATGTTCTTTATATAGCTTGTGAAATGAGATTCAAAGACAGATCATTTAAAGGAAAAAAAATGACAAATTTTAAGTAATTCTCATATTATATTCATTTTATTCACAAAATTTTAATTGATGTAGTATATAATAAATAAATATTTTCATATATCATATAAAAGTGATCTTATATGATAAAAACTGGATATATATATATGTTTGCATGGATGAATATTATGTTTTGCATTGTTATCAAATGAAGCCCATAATAAAATATTATTTAGTTTAAAAAATTATATATAATATGTATACATAATTTTATATGTTATGTATTTTATATCTTATATCCATATGATATATGTATATTTTTATGTTAAAAAATATTGGATTTTGATTTTGTTTCATTGTAAACAATTGTAGCATTCTATTAAATAAAGATAAAAAATATATATATATACTTATTTATCATAATTAAAATATAATTTCATTTAAATTATATATATAATTTTTAACTAATAATATTTTTACATAGGTGAAGTTACAGTCAAATAAGTTACATCCAGATGTGGGCGCACAAAATGTTCTGTAACCAACTTAACACTTCAGTTAATTATGTTGAGAAAAGCAGGGTAGTGCAGGTCAAGGACTCCTCTGTTCTTGTGCAGACGTGAAGACATAGTGACATTTCACACCTTACTCTTGCTATCCTCATCAGTTTGAAAACCCAAGTAGCAAAAACTTGGTTGGTCCACTACTGTGCCTACAATTTTAAACCAACATTTTGTTAGGTGCTAAAGCCTAAGGAGGTGAAACATTCCTCTGTTTAAAAATGGTGTTGAATGCTGTTGCCGTCCATTTGCTGTGGGAAGTCCTTTTCAGGTTCCCATGAATTTACTATTTGGCTATTTGTAATAATATGCTTTTATTTATACAGTATTATTGGAAGCCCTCAAAATATGGTGACATTGTGCCATTTTTTGTAAAATAATCCTCTGTAGGAGTGGTAGTCCCCTTCTTTTCTTGGTCACGAGATGGGGAAATTTTGCCCAAAAAATGGGCCATGCATTCTTTAGTGGGTACTCATCGAGGGCTTTCCAATGATATCAAGGGTACCAAAAGGTTTTGTAGGGTATATTGTGATATGATAATGTATTTGGCATGTTTCATAATATAACTAATGTTTGCACCATTGACTCCCCACAGTACCCTCCTAAGTACCCATGAACCTATAAAAGCGAAGCTTGCAGACCACCACCCATAATCTCACCTTAAGAATAAACCTGCACAAAAGTACAAGATTAATACTCTCAATACCAGAGATTTTTTTGGTGCAAAATTTGGCACTTTTTTGAATTTAAAATAGAAAAGACTGGTTTTGTGGCGTTTATGGCCAAACTTTAAAGGTATATTTATGGAATCACAACCCTTGCTTCAGTCCATAGTCGGAATAGAAAAGGATGTCTGAATAGTTAGTTATGAATGATTGCCATTTTGTTCACCAGCCTGTTGTTGATGATAGCCATTTTTGGCTCTGCCCTTTGGTGAACTTGGGGTTGCATCAAAAAACTCGACAAAAGGTAACAATGCCTAAAACTGGTTGGTTTTCAAAAGACCAACAAGATAAACTTGAACATAGAAAAGTGCAAATATTATTCTGTTGGCCTCTCCGGTTGACAATGAGCACACCCAGCTCATGTGGGTATGGGTCAGTTCCATGGGCCTACCCACCCATTATTTTTAGAACACCTACTAAGGAATCAGTAAAAGTGCAGCCATGAAACATTTACATGTCATACCCACATCTCAATTCCATTACGATTTATTTATGTTTTTAGCACTTGTCATTAATAGTGCCATCAAAATAACAAATAGTGGGCACGGCCTCCGATCTAGTGGGTAAGGAGAGGGCCAACAGCCCACTGGAAGACCCACTATGTAGGAAGACTCAGCAGATAGTAGTGGGTGGTTGGATCCAACTATGCACATGAAAACCTCCGCAGCAACTCCATTTTCGGAAATAGGTGGGCCACATGAAAAAAGGAGCATAAGGGCCACTTTAGACAAGGGTAGAGGGACCAAAAGCCTAAGGACCAATTTGAAGCAAATTAAACCTTGAATTGGACCCTTTCTCACATTTAAAAAAAATAAATCTTAAGGTACAGCAAGCGTGTCTAAAGGCTTGGGATCCAATTCGAGGGTCTAATATAAAAATGTGTGATTGACATGTAAGAGGATTAGGTTAACTTTCAGTCTTCTTGCTTTTTTTCATGTTTTTTTTAATTTTTGCTTTTCTTTGGATTCACCTGTGTTTGGTACACTTGAACAAGTAAAAATGCATTACCACTGACAATCACCTTGTGAGGATTCACAAAATATCAATTTTAGAATTCGTCAAAAATTGAGGAGCTGGATTGCTCTCAATAATCTCCTCAACTCACAGCATGTTTTCCATAGTATGTCTTCCATTCTCACAGAATTTGAGCAACGAAGGTAAGAGAAAACGCAGTGAAAAAGAGCCCCCCCCCCCCCCCACAAACAAAGAAATGAGCAACCTTAAACCCTAGCTTACACTTTGGTTTTGTAAAAGCTTAGCTCTTTTAAACTCTGGCTTTTAGTCGAGACCAATTGGTTCTGCCTCAAAATGATGCCATTAAACTAAATCACAATTTGATTTGTTTTGGTCCTGAACCCTCATCTAAAGGCCTTGGGACCAATGTAGAACTCTTGACTAATACAAATGCTTGATGTCATTGGACCCTGCTCCTTGGAACTCTCACTAAAGTGGCCCTGAGTACTTCTAGAGGCCTCATGAAAAAGCCAGAACAGATGACCACATAATTGTCAAACTAAGTACTTCCTATGCATCTTCCATAAACTAAGAGCCTCCACACTCGACTTGACAAAAAATTAAAGCAGAATAAGAGTTCCAGAATCATCTGGAAGTCTCTTGTGTGGAGGTGCTCTACTATTGTGAATTTTGACAAGAACCTGAGCAAAACAAATACAAATCAAAATGGAATATTATTTGTGAAAATGTTTTGCCACATTTGTACTCTGATTTTAGTTTTGGCAACAATTTTTGTAACTAGTTTTTAAAATATTTAGATATGGGAATTGTGAAATGGTGTCATCCAGGTGACCTTGTTTCTATGCCTCCATTTGGAAGATATTACAGAAAAAAATTAGTCACTTTAGATTGTGGACTATTGGTGCTTTTCCCATTACACCGCCTAGTATTGGTGGGGAATGGTGTCTCCTCCGCCAGCCAGCCCCACCTTTTGGGATGATTTGTTTTGGTTCCTGTCTACTTATATAATATTCTTAGTCTGTCCGATGTGGTCGTCCTTTCCATCCATCCGTCCCGTCATCCGTCTCATCATCCATCCATCCAAGATCCTCATCCGGGAAGAAGAAGATGATGGAAGGGGAGGAGGACGAAAGAGGAGGACGAATGGCGGCAGCAGCAGTTTATGAAAAACTCCCGTAGTCTTGCAATTTGCCAAAAGCTACAAACTAATTTTTAAAAACTAAAAATTGTTGAAAAAAAAAAGAGAAACAAGAGAAGAAATCTTTTTTAAACAACACAAGAATTTTCAAATTAAAAAATAAGAAATTTTTTTATTAATAAATCAATAAAATGAAACAAAATTGTAACAAAAAAGAAAAAAAGAACAAATATTTTTTTAAGGGAAAAAACTAGAAAAAACATAAAGGCAGAAAAACACTTTAACAATTAGAATTTTTTTTAAACACTTAAAAATAGAAACAAATGAAAAACATATAAAATAAATTTATTTAAACATGAAAAAAAAGGGAAATACAGTAAAATAATCTTAAAGGAAAATTGACCATAGTTGAAAAAAAAATAAGGTTTGTCTTCTTTTTCCAAACTTCAAACCTGCATCTAATCAAACAAAAATACAACAGTTTTTTTAAATTATTTTCATTATAAAACATATTACAAAAACTAGAAGTTTTTTGAAAAAGAAAATAGAAAAAATAAATGCATAAAAATAGAAAAAAAATGAAGATAGACAAAATAAGAATTGAAAAAATAAAAACATGAAACAAACATAAACAGAAAAAAAGTAAAAACGCAAAAATTATAAAAAAGGAATGGAAAGAAATGAAACAAGGAAAGGGAAATACTGTAAAATAATTTTAAAAGAAAAAAAATTACAAAAATGAAGAAACCAAATAAAGAATAAAAAATAAGAAAAAATAAAACTTATAATAATGAAGAAAAACCTTACTTGAAAAAGAATGAGGTGTGTCTTCTTTCTCCAAACTTCAAACTTGCATCCAAATAAACAAAAATATAAAAGTGAAAAATAAACATTTTATTTTTATTATACAAAATAATAATAAAAACAGAAAACACATAAAGATAAAAAAATTAAAAGATAAAAGTTTGTAGAAAAAAATTAAAACATGAACCAAGTTTAAAGAAACCGGGGGACTTCACAGTGCCCGAAGGTCACGGGTACCCATTATATATAATATTTTAGGTGTCTGTCCGTCCAGTCGTCCTCCTTGGGGGTAAGGGGGTTAGGGTTAGCACGCCCTTCATAAATATGTTTCAAAAGAAGAAAGCTTGGAATCTGCCCAAATCCTCCACAAATCTCAGCAATTTCAAAACCTGTTTTCAATACTCTTTTTTTTCCCCTCCTGGAAATGTGGCGATTTAACCTATTTTTTGGAAATTCCAAAATGCTCACTTTACCATGTATGTTTTCATGGGGGACTTTTCAACGGATTATCGTCACAAAAAATAAATAAAATAAAAATAAAAATAGCTGCTTTGCGCCTTTGTGTGTGTCTCGCTTGGTTTAAAGAAACCAGGGGACTTCACAGTGTCCGAAGGTCACGGGTACCCACTAGTAGTTGCTAAAATATCTTTTGTGTTGTCCAATATCAAACAGAGTTGAAACTTTCGCATCTTTTGGGATGATTTGTTTTGGTTCCTGTAATATCAAACAGAGTTGAAACTTTCGCATCTTTTGGGATGATTTGTTTTGGTTCCTGTAATTGGTAAAATATCTTTTGTGTTGTCCAATATCAAACAAAGTTGAATCTTTCGCACCTCCTGTACTCAGAACATCACAGCCAGCAACATTCAGCCAATTAGGAGACATCTGTTTGGGATCCTTTTATCATGATTTGTGGGAACAAGGCACACTTTACGCCAGGAGTCAGGGCTGAAAAACTTGGAGCCAACTTCAAGCATTTTTTGGCCTTTTGTCCGACCCCAAGGGTTGCAAATTGGCTTCCCAAATTTTATGGTACTCGGTTTTTTCACCCTTGGGGCCAATACAAGGCCATAAAGTTCAGCATTTACTAGTTACTTGGGGCAGAATGAAAATATTCTTTTGTGTTTCAGCCTTGATTCCTAGTGTAAAGCCCTTGGGGCTGATTTCAACTTTTGCCCCAATAGGAATGCTTGATTTGAGTTGTGCATTGGCCTTGACTCCTAGTGTAAAGTGGGCCTAATATCTCTAGAAATTAAATTTAAGGCACCTTAGTCTGACTTTGAAATAGAAACTATACTCTAACTTCGAGGAGAAAAGATTCTAGGGTGCCCTAAAAGTTGAAAGCAACATCCCCCTCTCCTTAGAATTGCTGAATGGTTTTTATATTGCCACAATTTTGTATCCTCAGTCTGAATTTTGCCTTCTTTTCTTTGGCCTTGTCATGTTTTGCACCCATAACCTTCCCACGGTAGGGCCACATAACATGTCAGTAGCATGTGCCATTGGGTGTTGAAGCATGTTACATACCCCTAGCACCCCTAACATGCACAAAATATGTATGACATGGACCCAAATCATGTCAAGAAATGTCAAGGTGAAAAAAATGAGGCAAAGGGCAGACTCAGGGAAAAAAGAATTTCAGCAAGTACTCTCGTACTGACTGCATTAACATCTATGGGATTACTTAATTTTAGTGGTAATACCCCATACGAGCAGCAATGTTTTCTGTTGCAAACTCTGACACTTTTTGAATTAAAAATCACAAAAAGAATGGTTGGTTGTGTGGTTTATAAATTGTTACTATTTAGTAGCCTCAATTTTTAGATATTATTATGAAGCATACAGATTGCGGACCCGGGACGTGAAAAGTCCAACAACAACGTGTAAAACTCTAATGTAATGTAGGAGAGTGAAAATGGTACTTATGCTGTAGGCCTGTAGGATTGATAGCCACCACACCCAAGCCTGCAACTCATGTGAAAAAAGTATTATGGTCAGCCCGATCAGAAAGCTAGAACCAGGCAGGACCATTTAAATGTCAAACTGAGTATTTTTTGTCTGTTTCCCATAAAATTGGGGCATCCCCATCCAACTTGCCAAAAAAACAAAAAACAAAGTCGGTTCCACAGAATCATCAGAAAAACTATTTCTGTTGTACTTAACAATCTTGGATAGGTTTCATAGTTGAAATTGAGGACACCGTATAATATGTAATTTCCCATACCCTTCTGAAGTGAGATCTTACACATGAGTTCCCTCGGGCAAGAGCATAAGGTGATCTGAACCGTCAGATCACCTCATTTGTTTCAAAGGGGAAGGCAAATAAGATGCCTTCCACCCAGGACCACAGGCTTTACCTTTGGTTCACAGGGTGAAAGGCACTGGCAGTTGCCTTCTCGTGTACAATGTGTGTGTACATCATGAATTCAAGAGAACCTGCAGGTATGGAATTTTAGAAGCTCAAGAATTAATGTTGCAAGAAAATCAGATCAAACAATGGGGACTCATAAAGGTTACAATTTATAATGCCCAAAGTTTTTCATGATACCAACTGTAGGTGCTGGTTCACCCAAGGGACCCCTCATTCCTTTCATGCTCTTAGTGTTCTATCTTTCATCCCATGACACCATTTTGGTGACAATTCAAAACTCTGATGTTTCAACATTTCAATAACTCCAACGGATGATCTATGAACTCTAAAACCCAACATTTCAAATGAAAGAACTTATAGGAATCCTCTAGTTATATGATTGGTTATGAATAGTGTGTAGGCAAATCACCTATAGAACTTCTGACATCTTACCTACCTGAGTGGGGGCGACCTTGTAAAATAGTTATAATCTAGGTTGTGATGCTGACTGTGGGTAAGTTTGCACTTGAGAAGTGTGAGTTCCTTTGAGTTCCTAGTCTTTCGAAAAGATGATCATCAATAGATAAATGTGTATATATCCAGTGTTATAACCTTATAACCTCCAGGGCTTTGGTGGGCATTATCATAAATGTTCAACATTGGTCATCATACAACCAACCAAATCCATGGGATAAGGTAGTGCAAATATAAATCCAATACAAATCCAGATCTCAAGGAGTGTGTGTGAACCAGTGTCGGCCGGTTATTGAAAAACGACCTGGTTATCAATCAGGGTCTGGGTCCGAGTGTCAGATAACCTACCTACTGATTCTACTCTTCTGCTATACCTGACCAAGAACCTACCCGGCCAGATATCAATGTTTTAGATACCCTGGAACTACCCTATTGGCAGGGTATCAGTTTCATAAAATCCAATACCCTACCTATACCATGATCAGGACCTATCACACCTACCTAGGTACGTTCTATATTTTCCGTTCAATTTTTCATCCTTTTTCTCATCCAAAAGCTTTCATCGAGTTAGAGTTTCATTTTGTCATCTGCCCTAAACCTAAAACCTTAAAGTAAAACTCCATCTCTCATCATCTGTCACTCTCAATTTCTGCTTTCAGCTGGGCTTTTCTACTATCTTTAATACAGATTCCTCCTCTTTCAGCTTGCCTTCAATAGTCATCTATAACTTTTGGTTGTGAGTTCCATTGAACGCTTTGGTGAAGGTTGGTGGAAATCTTACTTTAGTGAAAGAAGATTGGTAAAAAATTTGCTTTTTTCAAAGAAACCAAGAAATTTACTGTTTGATAACTGACCTAGGCACTATGTTGCCTGGTTTTCAGTAGGGTCTTGCAAAAATCAGCCCTTCTGCATACCAGCCAGTTTTTAGCCATTTTGCTTATTATTATTTATTTATTTTCATTTACACACAGGAGATCAAATATTAAAAGAACTAAAAATTTTAGAGACTTGCCTGGTATCAACTTGCTGAAATAATAAGGAAACTTGCTGAAATAAAATGGAAACTGAATTCCTTCTAGCAATCACTTTGTGAGTATTCACAAAATCAGCCATGTCAGCTCTAGAATTTGGTGGGAGTCCTCATAAGTGCTCAACATAGAGGTCATTACACAAAGAACCAAATCCATGGGACAGTTTGTGCAGATACAAATCCAATATGAATCCTGATTATATGGATTGTTTATGGCAACACTGGCTGGGAATTGTGAAATCGTGAATTGTGAAATGGTGTCATGCAGGCGACCTTGTTTCCATGCCCTCATTTGGAAAAATTACAGGAAAAAATTAATTACTCTAGATTGTGGACTATTGGTGCTTTTCCCATTATACCAGCTAACACTGGTGGGGAGTGGTGTCTCCTCCTCCGGCCAGCTACCCCCACCTTTTGGGATGATTTGTTTTGGTTCCTGTAATCGATAAAATATCTATTGCGTTGTCTAATATCAAATAGATTTGAAACTTTTGCACCTTCTGTACTCAAAACATCACAGCCAGCAACATTCAGCCAATTAGGAGACATTCTTTTGGGATCATTTTGTCACGATTTGTGGGACCAAAGGCCCCATTTGACATCCGGAGTCAGGGCTGAAAAAACTTGAGCCAACTTTGAGCATATTTTGGCTTTTTGTTGGGCCCCAAGGGTTGCAAATTGGCTCCCAGATTTTATGGTATCGTTTTTTTCACCCTTGGGGCCAATACAAGGCCATAAAGTTCAGCATTTATTAGTGACTTCGGGTAGATCAAAAATATTTTTTTTCTATTTCAGCCTTGACTCCTAGTGTAAAACCCTTGGGGCTGATTTCAACTTTTGCACCAATAGGAATGCTTGATTTGAGTTGCACATTGGCCTTGACTTGTAGTGTAAAGTGGGCCTAATATGTCTAGACATTAAATTTGTAGGCACCAGACTCTGACTTTGAGAAGAAAAAATTCTAGGGTGCCCTAAAAGTTGAAAGCAGCATCCCCCTCTCCCCAGAGTTGCTGGACTGTTATAATAGTGCCACAATTTTTTATCCTCAGTATGAATTTTGCCTTGTTTTTTTTCACCTTGTCATGTTTTGCACGCATAATCTCCCGTGTTAGGGCCACATAACAATGTCAGGTAGCATGTGCCAAGGGTCTTGAAGCATGGTATGTACCCCCCTAGCACCCCTAACATGCCCAAAACATGTATGACATGGACCCAAATCATGTCTAGAAATGTCAAGGTGAAAAAAATGGGGCAAAGGGCAGACTCAGGGAAAAAGAATTGCAGCAGTACTCTTGTACTGACTGCATTAACAACTAATTTTAGGGGTAATACCCCATGAGCACTAACGTTTTCTGTTGCAAACTTTGACACTTTTTTAATTAAAAATGAAAAAAGACCTGTCATGTGGTTTGTAAATTGTCACTTATGGTAGTTCAGTCTGTGACTGAACACTTAAGCATTCAGGGCAGCCAGATGCAAGGGGATGGCTCCGTTGTTTCTGGTGTTTACACAAAGCTTGAACACCTCCTCTTGGTGCATCTGACACACTAACAATGGTCGAAAACAGATTAAAATGAGAAAGTTATGGCCCCTCAAAGTAAAGGGGGTCAAGAACCCAAAAAAACAAATCACCAAACATAATAACAGCTGGTTCTCAAACATGCAAAAATTTCCTTGTATGTTGCTATATTGTTGTTAGAGTTCAAAGATGATTTGTAGAACTTCAGGTGGTGATCCTATAGCACTTTAAATCGTTTAAAATGAATAATTTTTTTTTGAAAATTTATGAGATTTGAAAGTTGGAGAGTCCAAAGAGAAGGGAAAAAAAAAGCATTTTGCAAGTTGGAAAGCTTTTCTTTGTCTTGTTAATTTTTCATTACTCCTTTTCTTTTGCGCTTCAAAGATGATTGGTAGAGCTTGTGGCAGCGCTTGCATAACATTTTAAACCACTCAATATGAAGCACATATGATGAAGACATAAATAAGTGTTTGGTCATAGGCAGGCAATTGGTGATGAGCCAGTCTATCCTATTTAGTAGCCTCAATTTTGAGATATTATTAAGAAGCATAGGGAGTGGGCACCCAGGACTTGAAAAGTCCAACAATGGAAACTCTAATGTAATGTAGGAAAGTGAAAATGGTACTTATGCTGTAGGCCTGTATGGTTGACAGCCACCACACCCAAGCCTGAAACTCATGTGAAAAAGTATTATGGTGGGCCCCATCCGAAAGCTAGAACCATGCAAGACCATATAAATGTCAAACTGAATTTTTTTTTCTACTTCCCATAAGATAGGGGCATCCCCACCCAACTTGACCAAAAAAACCAAAAAGAAGGTCGGTTCCACAGAATCATCTGGAAGACTATTTCTTTGGTGCCTAAACTGAGGACGTATTACACTAGGTATGTAATTTTCCACCCTTCCCGAGTGAGATCTTACACATAAATTCTTTCAGGCAAGAGCATAAAGTGATCTGAACCGTCAGATCACCTCATTTGTTTCAAAGGGGAAGGCAAGTAAGATGCCTTCCACCCTGGACCTCAGGCTTCATCTTCTAATCACAAGATGAAAGGCATTTACAGTTGCCTACTTGTGTCCATTATGAATTCTAGAGAACCTGCAGGTACCAGATTTTAGGAGCACAAGAATCAAAGTTGCCAGACAAAGGTGGTAAATTGCGATGGGATCAAGCAATCAGGACCCAGAAAGGTTACAATTTATAATGCCAAGAGTTTTTCATGATACCAACTGTAGGTGCTGGTTCACCCAAGGGACCTCTATTCCTTTCATGCTCTTAGCATTCTATCTTTCTATGTATGTAAATACATGCATCCCATACCTCCATTTTTGTGAGAATTCAAAAGTCTGATCTTTCAACATTTCAATAACTCCAAATGATGATTTGTTTAACTCTAAAACCCAACATTTCAAATCAAATAACTTTCAAGAATCTTCTAGGTATGTGATTGGGTATGAATTAGTGTGTAAGCAAATCACTTATAGAACTTCTGACATCTTACCTTCCTAAGTGGGGGTGACCTCGTAAATAATTATAATCTAGGTTGTGATGCTGACTATGGGTAAGTTTGCAGTTGAGAAGTGTGAGTTCCTTTGAGCTCCTAGTCTTTCAAAAAACATCATCCTCATCAATGGGTAAATGTATATATATCCGATGTTATAATGATATAACCGCCAAGGCTTTCGTGGGCTGATAGGTGATCAGTTTCATAAAATCCCATACCTTACCTATACCATTATGGGCACCTCTCAGACCTACCTAGGTAGATTCCATATTTTCCATTCAATTTTTTCATCCTTTTTCTCATCCAAAATTTTTCATCGACTTAGAGTTTCATTTCATCATTTGCCCTAAACCTAAAACCATAAAGTAGAACTCCATCTATCATCATCTGTCACTCTCAATTTCTGCTTTCGGCTGGGCTTTTCTACAATTTGTTAGAGCGGATTGCTTGCTTCTCTTTCAGCTTGGCTTCAATAGTCATCTATAACTTTTGGTTCTGATTAACATTGAATGCTTTTGTTAACCGTGGTGGAAATCTTACCTTAGTGAAAGAAAGATTGGTAAAAGTTTTGGAAAAGCTAAGAAATTTACTGTTTGATAACTGACCTAGGCTTTAAGTTGGCTGGTTTTCAATAGGGTCCTGCATGAATCGACCCTTATGCATACCAGCCAGTTCTTCGCCATAAATTTTGTTTTAAAGATTGACACCCTTATTGACTGGTTACTCCAGCAAGTTGATACCAGGCAAGTATCTACAATTTGAAATTTTCAAATATTTGATTGATAACCTGTGTGTAAATAAAAAATAAAAAAGAATTAAGAACTGATCCGACAGATTTTTTAAAAATCAATAACCGACCAACAACACTAGTGTGAACCTAGGCTGCAAGTTGCACAGTGGGGTCTTCTTGGCAAGCTTATTTTTATGCTTACAATTGCAACATATTTAAGAAAAATTTCTTCACACTCTGTTGAAGACAATTGGTGCTATCCCAATTATGGCCCCTAATTTTGTTGAGGAAGTGTGTATCTACCTCCTTACATGCACCACTTGGGATGATTCCTGTAGCCGGTAAACTAAGTAGCTATTCTAATGTCCAACATAAAAAACATGAAGGGTGTAGGATTGAATTTTTTGCACCTTCTATTCTCTGAACACCCGTGCCAGGAACATTAAGCCAATGAGGAGACAGTATTCAAAGACAGTGATAGGGAAGAGATATTGTTATGTTTCGTCCTGCTGTAATATGTCTAGATTCCTCGACATAAATTTTCAAAGCTCTAAATTTAAGCTAAAAAAGTTTGTCGATTCTTCGGAGAGGGCAATAAACCCTTGAACCCTACTTCATAAGCCATACCCCCTAAGGTCATGTGTCACCTGCTCAACTTGACAAGCACATTTGGTGGAGGCCCACAAAGTTCTTCTTTGGTGGATGCATGGACACCATTCTCACACAGAATTGAGGAACATAACTGAAATTCCCTCCCCAAGCCCTCAATCTAGTGGGAAAATATTCTTCTGAATTGTGGGCATCCAAGCAAGCTCAGCGAGATGCTCCCCAAGTCCCCATGCCCCGCACATGCCAGAAATTAAGGACTATGGGTAGTACCTTGGCAGGTTCAAAACTAATTATCTTATTTTTAAAGATCTTGAAATTTTCAAAAATACTTTTCCTGGAGAACATCTTTTTATAAGGAAAGTAAAGAATCTTTTGAAATATTTTACTTTCAACATGAAATCTTCAAATTTAATAAAATTATTCAAAAGACATGCATTGGAGCTGCCCTAGTATTCTTGCAATAGCTTGCACTACATTAATGTACGAAATTGATTCTTGTGGTAAAAAAGGACAAGAATGCAGTCTTTTTGAGCCTTTTTTCTGGTTAAGTTCAGTGTGCCCCCAAAACATGCCAAAAGTGGTGGGACTTACAGCTGTATTTTCATCCATTTATGGCTTTATGGTGAGACCTTTTGCTGAACATATTTTATTTTACTTCTGGAAAACACAAACACAACACTTCATTGCAAGGAAACAAAGCAGCAAGCCAAATGCAAGAGGTAAAGTAAGAAACAACAAACATAAAACAAATACCTATTTACCTACCTTCATTTCATTATTTGATTTAATTCACTTTTTATTTTTGTACTTTCATTGGATTACTAGTGTGAGCCCCGTGCATAATGCACAGGTGTGTTATTTCAAACAACCGTTGGTTCCCCCCCCCCTGCCGCCCGGCCGGTCCTTCCCATTCCTCACTCCGGTTCTTTAACCGGTCGACCCCCCCACCCAGTCCTTCCCATTCCCCACTCCGGTTCTTTACCCCGTCGACCCCCCCCCCTTGCCCAGTCCTTCCCATTTCCCACTCCGGTTCTTTACCCCATCGACCCCCCCCCCGCCCGGTCCTTCCCATTTCTCACTCCGGTTCTTTACCTCGTCAACCCCCCCCCCGCCCGGTCCTTCCCATTTCCCACTCCGGTTCTTTAACCCGTCGACCCCCTCAGCCGATCCTTCCCATTTTTCACTGCGGTTTTTTAACCTGTTGAGCCCCACCGGCCGGTCCTTCATGGGGAGATGATGTCAAGCTTTTCTTCCGAGCTGCAAACCCTAAAAAACTGAAAAAGCAAAACCTTCTCTCAACGCCATTGCTTTGGATTTGATGCGGCTCTTGTTGCTGTAAATAGACGGATGAAATATTCGTCTGGATGGATGACGACACAGATGACGGGCGGGCGGATTCAGGGGACGCTTCATTTAACATCCCGACGTCTTTTAATATATATAATGTCATGCATTTAATAATTTATTTAATAAAATTAGAATAATTATAATATTCTTTAACCAAAGACTTTGGTTTCAAGTGGTTCATTTTGTAACTAATATTGTATTTCAAAATATGATTATTTCAATACCTTTTCATGGACTACCTTTTTTATTTCCTTAATAATTACTCCCCTTTTTTCCCCTGGCCATGACCTACATCCACATGAAAACACAATGTCCATGTTATATACTATAATCAAAATTCTAATGAAGATGATTCATTGAAGTTGGTTTAGATAGGATAACGTTACGTTCCATATGTCATTATTTGGACAATTTTTGGATTTCAAGCAGTTTAGGGTTTAGGGTCTAAATTGAACCTAAACTAATATTTTTGGATTTGTGTCTTTTGAAACATTTTTTTTTCAACACCATATTCACAAACATATTTTACAATATCTCCTCCACCAATTTGCATCTCATTTTTTTCAATTGAATTTTAATTGAATTTAATGGAGTCTTAACTTAATTGTTGAATTGAATTTAATGGAGTCTTAACTTAATTGTTGAATTGAATTTAGTTGAATTGGAATTCAATTCAGATTCCATTCAATGTATTCTAATTCAATTCAAGAATTTGAATTCAATTGAATTAATTTGATTCAAAATGCATTCATGTCATTCAAATGGAACTTTAATTTTCACAAAATACATTCATTTTTTCATCAATGGATTAATTGATCGTCACTAGTAATGCACAACAATGCAAAGGCCAAGTTCAGACTGACATAAATATTGATGAACCATTGCAAACCATTTGGGAACATATGACTGAAATAAAAAGTGGGGGTAAATATTATTAAATTGATCAACCTCAATCTCCTTTACCATTATTCTCACCTCTTTCTCACATTTTCAAGCTGAAGCTTAAATTTAAATTTGAAGATTTATTTAACTATTAAAGTACATTCCATAAATCCAACGGCTTTCTCCCTGGCCATAATGTTTTAGTTTGCTTCAAAAATTCAAAAATAAGGTTTTGAATCTCAATCGGGCTACAAATCTCATATATTAATTCACTTAATCCTGTCCTTCTGTCTGTGACACGACGTTCTGCTGCATAAGCGTTCTGCTGCAGAACCGGCCATAGGGAAAAGCAACAGTGGTGGTGTCTGTCTGTGAACCGATTCTACAACCCCCCAAAAATAACTCATTTGAACACACTGAACAGGGCGTTCTTAACTGTCTCAGTTTTTGGCCACCTGGAGTTTGCTTGCACTGGGGGGTTCACCAAAACCTAGACATGGAATTTTTAAGGACATGATTTTTAGGACGTGAGATTTCAATTTTGGGACGTACACGGTGTGGGTTTCCAAGACCCAAACCTAGAAATTTTTTGGACATGATTTTCAGGATGTGGGATCCTCAGTTTTTGGAGACCTGGAGTTCACACTCCGGGTTTCCAAGACCCAAAAAGACCTGGGAAATTTTAGGATATGGTTTTCAGGACATGGTTTTCAAGACTTGGGATCTCAATTTTGGGGCCTGGGAAATTTTAAGATATGGTTTTCAGGACGTGGGATCTCAACTTTGGGGCCTGGATTTTCACACTCGTGGTTTCCAAGACCGAAACCTGAAAACTTTTAGGACATGATTTTCAAGATGTGGGATCTCAATTTTGGGACCTGGATTTCACATAGGGGGCTTCACATGATCCAAGACTTGGAATTTTTTTGGCACATGATTTTCAGGACATGGATGGGGAACCAGGCGACTTCACAGTGTCTGAAGGTCACAGGTACCCACTAGTTCAAATAAATTCATATAAATTACTTTTTTTTTTTAATAACATTACTTTTTTTCATTTCATAATATTAAAAAATTGTAGTATTTTCATTTGGGCCATAAATTTAAATACAATATGCTTTTGTAGTGAAATAAATTTTAGATGTCAAAATTTGTGATCAATTTCAAATCTATATAATTTTGCAATTACATTTCATTTCTTAATGGTTTTACTTCAAATGTAAAAATATGACATTAATTTCACATGTTTATGTCAACATTTCCAATGTAAATTTTTTAATTACAATATTGTAATTATGTAGCTTCTTTTACAAATTATTTTCATTTCCTTTGTGAAGAACACAATTATTATAAGTTTATTTTAAAACTTTATATAAAATTCATAATTACATTTATTAATAAGTAAAAGCATCATATACATTATACCACATAGACCAAAAAAAGTAGCACATTTCATTGACAATGCCATCAAAGTTAGCAAAAATAACATGTTTTATTCATAATAGTCATATATGATGACACATCACCATCTCTATCATATTTTGGTGATTAATTTAGTCATGATATTAGCAATTTGATTTCAATGTAATCTTCCATGGTTCACATGTTGCACATAATGTCTATTTTTATTCAAACAAAGCTTGAACTTAATCAAATTGAACATTGCTTTTTTTTTAGTTAACATTTTTGGGTTAGTCAAAATAAATTAAAATAGTCATGTTATTCAAGTAACTTTGATTCTAAAATCACCTTAATCACAATCTTGTAGCAAAAAAAACATGCTTTTGTTATGGTGATTAGAGGGAAAAGTATCTTGCTTTGCTCCATCATACTCACCAAAACAATGTGATCTTTGTTTTATGCTTTCAAACCAACTCCAAATTGTTTTGCATTTTCTTCTATTGGCAAATATTGTCCACCTTCATCAAACAATGGCCACCCACTACTCCATTGGGTCCACCTGATGGTCGTCATTTTCTAACAAGTAATGGCTTTCATAATTCGCTTGAAAGAGTGGGCATGTTGTATGAAGAGAGCAATGGTATGGCCTTATGTCAAGAGTGTCATTATGAATCGATCTTTACATGACTTGATAGGACCAGGTTTTTGTTGCCGATGTGGTGGTTAGTGACTCGATGTGGAAACAATGACTTCAAGTGTTATTAATTGACTAGTAGATGTGGTTGTAGGACTTAGCACCATTGCTAATATCTAAAAATATAAAATTGATGAAGGGCACCACTTTATTTTGATGGCCATGGAAGTGCATGTACGCACCCAAACGTGATATGGATCGTTTCATCAAGGAACGTGCTTGTCTTGTTCCATGATAGATGATTAGGAGATCATTTATCCTTGTCTTTTTGCATTCAATTTTTTAGACAATGTGTTAGTATTGCATTTCAACATGCTTTAGCTTTTGCTATATAAAAAAAAGATTGCATTGGCAGGTGATGCTTGTTCTAGAACTCTCATTATTATTAGATCTCACAATTTGCATGTTGGTGACATTAGAGGGGTCATGGGTGAGATAGCTTCCTACCATGAGAAGGACTACCCCTTTCCCTTTCTTGGTTTTGTGAATTATGTGTCTTTTGGCCTTTCTTTGGCCTTCCCTTTTTGTCTCCCTTGTGATGGTTCCAGCCATTAATCTTTTATTAGACTACTGTGTCTTTGACTTGCTTAAGAAATATGTTGCAATGTTATTATCAATGGAATCTCAAATATTTGGTGATAGAAAAGCTTCAAAATAAATGTTTCATTGTAAAATTATTTTTTATTTCAAATTTGACAACAGTGTGAAATGTATTCAAGCCAACAAAATATTATTTATATAATTCAATGAAATATTTAAAATATGTTTGTAGTATTTAAATAATATTTAAATAATAAAATTATAAATAATGTGCTAGTTGATAATTCAAAATACTGTAAATATATTTTTTTTAAATCAAATAATGAATATTATTGATTAATAAATTTTAAAATAACTTGTTCCATTTTTTGTAAAAAAAATCATTGTAGTCATTTGGTTTCAAAATAATGGAATATTCTAATTAATTATGAATTACATTGTATTACATTATGTTAGTCAAACGTGTTTATGGGTATAGTAATAAATGTAATGACCCAAATAAGTATAATGTTTTACATCATATTGTAATATGTTATTTTGATATATTATATTGTATATCGTACATTTATATGAAAAAATATCAACACACATGATTAAGGTTGAATTTTCATCTTTTTGTTTCTTAAAAATGCCATTGTCATTGAAAAATGTAATATCATCTAGGAATATTTCCATGAATTGGTTTTAATAGTCTTCAAAAGACTTATTGACTATTCCCTAGTAAGTTGGTCCATTTTTTATTTCAAAAGGCATAACTACCCATGTGAATGTCCCCCTATCACAAAGATTATTTTGTATTTATCCTTTGGTGGTATAGATATTTAGACATACCGAAAATATCCCTCTAAAAATGAACAAGCATCATGGCCTACAACTATATTTAGTACATCACCTATAAAGGGTAAAGGGTATGAACCCTTCTTTGTGATTACATTAAATTTTTGAAGTTTACACAAATTTGGATTTTCCCATTCTTCTTTAATACCACTACAATTGGAAATCAAGCTGTGCATTTGTTCAGGATCCCAGCAGCGTTCCATTGGATTCAATGGATTTGAGTTATGAACCTCATCCAAGATTTCCATGGCTCAGTGCAGGGGTCACATACTCAGTGTTGGTGGAGATGTTCTAGAATTCTGGTAAAAGCCCTCCAGAGAAATTTCTGTGTGTATTTGTATAACCTACAAAAGATCTTCAAGAGAAAAACCCTTCACTCTACCACGCAACTTCCCATTGGTTTCGTTTCATGGAAATTCTATTCCTAAAATTGGCTGTCATTAACTTTGCCCTGGACTAGTAGCCCTTCCTAAGGGCATCCTACCCCTTGCTTGGTTGGTGGTCTTCCCTGATTGATAGAACCGTCACACACGGGATATAATACTGTAGTAGACTGGGGGAATTGACGCGTAAAATCAAGTACGTAGATACTTGAATTGCAGCAGTGAAAACAAGTGCGTTAGAAAAACATCCAGCACGATGTGTGGGGCCCGGCCCGGGGGCTTAGGCTTTACCAACCCTTTTAAAAATATATACGTACTTATACATTTGAGAGGTAGCAGCGAGGGCGCGTCTTCTTTGTCCCGTAGGACCTTTCGTCAACGATGATCACGGGTAGAACGGACGGCTGCCCTTCTTCCGTGTGGGTTTTCATCGGACGGCCAGCTGTCATAGTCGGTAATACAAAGAGTGCCAACCGAGGTGATGTCCTCTCGTTTTGAGGTGTCGATTTTTATGCCATCTTTTTCCATAGCGCCTAATTTTAGCTGGCGCCGGTGGGCCCCTGGTTTGACTTCTTTTACACAACCTGATGTTATTTGTAACAACCTTTTTTCTTTTATTTTTCTCTCAAGTCTAGCTTGTAGCAGTGTTTTTTTTCTAAGGATTCTTGACAGTGGCCCTACTCGCTACTATGTGCTTGAGCTAGAAGCTCAAGTGGTTACACTAATATATTTGGTTGTTTTTTTACTGGCTATATTGAAAAAAAATAAAGATAGCATTCGGCTATTTTCCCTTTGGAGGGATGGTGTGTTTGGCTATTTAAAGTTGTAACTATTATTGTGTGAATAGTGGCTATTTCAATTTTGACAAAGTATGAATTTAGGCAACAATAGAAAACAAAAGTCGAATCATTTGGCAAGTGTTGAAAGATTGGAGTGGTACAGATTGGCAAAAAAATCATGGCTAATGACTTAAGCCATTTGCATTACAACTTAGAAATTAGGGATCAAACATAATTAATTTATAAGAGACAAAAACTGAAATCACATGAACAAAATATGATGCTAAAAAATAAATTAACAAATCATGTGATGGAGTTGAACCCTTGTCCAAAATGACACTACACCAAAATTCTGACCTACAAGCCACATGTTAGTTTGATCATAAAAGGAAAACCATCTTTGCAAGGGTAGTGTGTTGTTCAAGCTGGTTGACAGTTGTTGAGGAGTTCTAATCTCTTGGGTTCACCACCACGTCTCTAGTCTCTGCTACACTGGGGCTGCAGTAGTAGTACTTGTGTGTTTAAATTCCAAGTTGCTTAATTGACAGTGTTTTGCTTGCCCACTAGAGTTGAGAGATCGCACACGGTCATGAAGACCTCCTCCCTCTCATCCTCGAGTAATCTTGCATCTCTAATACTAATATTGACCTTTGTAGTACTGCAAACTGGAGCTTCGGTGCAGGCTCTATGCAGCAGTCAAGTTTTATGCGCTAATGGCCTTTGCTGTAGTCAGTGGGGGTACTGTGGGAGCAATGATTCCTACTGCGGCAATGGCTGTAAGAGTCAGTGCACTCCAGCAGGATCAATTGGGTCAAATTCTACTCTAGTTCCAAATCCGAATACCCATAGTGGAAAACCGTATATACTGGAATTGCTTGGTGTATTTGCTGGGGGTTTTCTTCTTGGCATCACATTCCTAGTATTGACATACTATGTATGCACAAGTAAGTACCTTAAATATAATTGCTTCAATTCAATGGCTTTTATTTCTTCGAATGATGAAACTAGCATCAGCAATGTTGAATTTGAATTTAAGAGCAGGTTTGTTGTCACATACAAAAAAGTGTTCATCTTTAAGAATATATAAAATGTATCCAAAAAACATGATTTACTGGAATAGTAATTATGTTCATAGATCATACCCACCACTTAAAGTAGCTCTTGAACATATGCACTAGCTACAGCCCTCAAAACTTGCTGGCTTTAAATAGAGGATACTGATGGAGGTTCATGTATGCATCTTAATGTCTTAAGGATGATGACTATGAACTATATTCACCCTTTTGGTTAGATTTCATTGTTTCAACTGAGAAGGAACTTTAGCATCTTAATCATTCGAGGATGATGACGAAAATATGTATTGTCTCTTTTTGTTAGGGTTCATCGATCCAGCTCAAAAGGAACTTCAGCAACGACTACAAAATAGTGGAGGGAAATGTCAAGCATTAACACTAACCCAAATCAAGCAGGCAACCCAGAATTTCAAAACAACAATTGGCATAGGGGGATTTGGAGAAGTGTATTATGGCAAATTGGTAAATGGGCAAGAAATTGCAGTGAAGACTTTATCAACAACTTCTCACCAAACCAAACAAGAATTCTTCAATGAGGTGAGCAAACTTTATAATTTGAAAAAAATTTATGTTAAAAGCTCAAAGAAATTGTCTAGATTCATATGTCCATGCTTACTATACCAAATAATTCATATGTTATTTTCACCATAGGCAGTAATGATTTGTTTTTGGCAGATTGAGCTCTTGTCTATGGTGCATCACAAATATCTTGTCTCACTTGTTGGCTATTGCCTTGATCGAAAACATTTGATGCTTGTTTATGAATACGTGAGTGGAGGTGACTTACGAAAAAGATTGCATGGTAATGGCCACTAAAACATTGTTTTTCTTTAGGTTAATATAGTAGTTGTATTTTGTGATTATTAGGCTACTAACCTACATAATTAGTCTGGCCATGATTGAAAACTTCAAATCAACTTTTAAAAACGATATCTAAATCACCATAAGACATAAATTGGTTAATGAAAATGTGAAATTAGATTTCCAAGTTTAAGTTTAAAGAAACAGGAATCCTAGACCAATGCTAACAACCAATTCCTTTTTTGGCCTTGCTCACCTTGCTAGGTCTTTAATCATGTGTCAAATGCTGATCAATGGATCATGGAATGGAAGCCAACAAGTTACTTGAAACCATTTAAAGGATGTAGATCAAAATGAAACAAAATAATTGAATTATATGCAAGTAGTTACAAAGCAAGGGGAATGGAACTATACAATGAGTTGAATCTAATTAGCAAGTAAAAAGAGTTTAAACTTTATTTACTAATAATAGTTAAGATATAGTAGAATTTTAAAAAGCTTGACAACCTATTTGTAACAATATGGCATTCATCATTTGCATTGTTTTCTTTCAGGAGATGGTGTCGGTAAAAGGCCGTTGAGCTGGAAGCAAAGAACAAAAATAATCTTACAAGTTGCTGAAGGTACATTTTACACCTCACCAAATCCTATTATAAATAAGGGTGCTAAGGATCTTTAATTTAACAAATCACACAATATTGGAATGCACATTTATAAATGTTAATAAATGTAGGAGAGTTCCTAACAATTATAGATATAAAAATCCAAAAAAACATTTTACAAAATAATTTTTTTTCATTAAAATTTGACAATAAATGAAAAAGTTTAATGTTACAAGAAATGTTGTTATTATGGTTAACACAACTTCAAGAAATTTAATTGATTATGTATTCATCACTACAATATTACACTTTTATATCGTTTCTACTTGAGGACATAAAGTAGAGTTATGTGATTTTGGACAATTGCAAACTACTTTAAAACAAAGAAACGAAAGTAATGCCAATTTAAGCTTTGGTGATATTCAAAATCAAACAATTTAATGGTTTAAAACTCTTTCTACGGATCTACTTTTTCCTAGTATTGTGTGTAGTCTTCAATTTTTTTATTTCAATTCATCCCATTTTGTTTGTATCTGTGTATAGGGCTTGAGTACCTTCATGACAAATGTCATCCTACAATAATTCATCGGGATGTAAAAAGCAACAACATATGCTCACAAAAAAATTAGAAGCCAAAGTTGCTGATTTTGGGCTTTCCAAACTACGTGCAATTGAACGAGGAATTACACCCACGCACATTACCACAATTGTGAAAGGCACTCCTGGCTACCTTGATCCAGAGTAAGGATTATGTCCATTGTTTCATAACAAATGGTATTTTGTAATTTCACAAAGCAAACAATTTTTTTTCAATGACAAAAACAACAAATTGCATATGTGTAGATATCAAGAATCCGGAATGCTTACAAACAAAAGCGATGTGTATTCATTTGGAATTGTGTTGATGGAGATTCTAACGGGTCAAACTCAACTCTACATTGCACATAGGGTACGCCTTAAGATTGTCAATTGCATTGAATTCTTTTATTTTTATTCATGTTCATATAGAAAATTTTGTTTACAATCTAACAAGTGGCAAGTCATTTATTTCTTACACTAGGTGATTACATCATGGAGATCCAATCAAATCGCCGAATTGGTTGACCCAAATATCAAAGATGATTTCAACAAAATCGAGTTTTCAAAATTGGTGGAACTTTTGCTTTTGTGTGTGATGAAAAAAAGCAATGACAGACCATCTATGACTCAAGTGGTGCAAATGCTTTGAGAGCTCCATTTGCAAGAATTAAATTTGGAACATGATGAAGATAGTGATAACAATGAGCATGCCCCATATATTCGGCCATCTATTCCATCGACATCTTCATTTGAATCAAGTGGAACTTCATATGCAAAAGAACTAAAGGACATCACCCCCCTATCCATGTCCGATTCTTTATCGAATGGAATCGATATGACTAAGCTCAATGACCGATCATAGAACGTTACTATACCATGTACAACTAATCCCTCGGAATGTATTATTTCAAAATTTTCATTAGTAGCCTTGGTGGCAACTTGGTACTTCAATTGGCCTAGCTAACAACACATGCTAAAACATTTGTACTAATATTTATGCACACCAAACTACATCATAATATATATTGAATTTGGTATGTATTTAGAGGTTTATTTTCCTAGTAGTCGCTTGACAACTTTGTCAATTTGAAGTTTCCAAATTTTGTGTGTAACGATCACCAAATCCATTTGAGGAATTTGGAAACATTTCCTGATTATAAAATATGTTGTTACATATTTAGAATTAAACACATCATTTCACTAGTTGAACTAATCATCTCTAATGAAGAGTGTATGATATGGCTAAGAATTCAAGGTTGTATGCGGTTAATTTGTATATAAAATACTTCAAAGAATCAAAGGCGATTAATAACCCCTTTTGTAAAAGGGGCATTAAACACCCCCCCATGACCTTTGTCTGGCACACTATCAAGGCCTATTTTTTTGAACATGCATGGTTTTGTGTTGATTAATGAAATTTGTCCCTCACACCATCAAAGTTTTAATTAGGTCTAACTATACATTCTTAAATAACTAATGAACTTTGTTGTCACCCAACAAAATTTGAATTCAATATTCCAAGGAGATCATGATAATATTCAACACTAGCCTACATTCCAACATCTATTACAACAAGGTTTTTTTTAAATTATTATTCTTTTGTGATCATTAATCAAAACCTACACTGAACCACACAAGTGTCACATAATCACCTAAATATTGTGTAGGACAAAGTTCAATGGAAGGTGTTTAACGTGTTACCTTTTATAGCAGCAACATAATTGTGAAGTATGTTTTAAAAGTAATCATATTCAAAATAAGTTTGAAGGGTGCATTTTTGCTAAAATGAACAAAATCACCCATGTGATTGAGTCCTTATAAGAAATAAATAACTTAATCAAAATGACATGGCCAAATATAATTCATCATTCAAGAAAAATGTTCTTAGAATCACAATTTTCATGTCAATCCATTTATAAAAAAAAATAGGTTATTTTGTTTTGTTTTGTTTTGTTTTGTAGTCATGAAATCCACCAAACCAAGATGCTTTAGATTGTGTTCTTGGTGTCTTTGGAAAGCTCTCAACAAGAAGGGGTGCATGGGCTTGGTTCCACAATGTTTGCACTTGCGGTGGAAAAGTTATTAAATATTGAATGATTTCTTCACGAAAACTTAAATTGAATTGTAGCTAAAGTTTTTGGAAGAATTAAAATGTGCCTTTGGTGTTCTTGGAAGGATCTTGATGAGCAGGATTTAATGGAATTTAATGGTAAGATTTGGATTCAAAATGTGGGAGACATATATTTCTAAGTGACATCTACTGCTGAAAATTCAAATAAATTTTTAAAAACCAAGTTTTGGATAGAAAAATCAGTTGAAAACATGGTAACACTAGGGCCAATGGCACAAGCCACATTAGTAATTCTTATAATTCAAAGGGATAAAATTATGTTATATTATTATGTAAAGGTATGTATTTTAAAATCCCATAAATTTTTACTGAAATGTTTTTTGAAGACCTTCAAATAGTTTGTTAAGCAATGAAATCATGCATTACATTACTTTTTCCATACTTTTGGGAACTCCATATTCAATAGATTTATTTCAAACTTTTCCACATGTTTACATAATACATTAGGAAGAACATTGTGTAAGTTCATCCAAAAGTTTAAACATCAATTTAATATTTGACAAAACAATGAAAAATAAGCATCACATTATGTGCTTGACTAGCTCATTTTAGCAAAAATGCATTAAAATTTTGTTTATTGCTTATGTATTTTATTTTAGGTTTCATCATGAAAATGGGGTCAACAATCTAAAGTAATGATTTCAATGTGAAAATAAATATATTATAGATGCCATTGAAAGAAAAATAAATGAGATCAAATTTTATTTGTAATAAAAGCATTAATAGTCACAAATATTAACATCCAAAAATCCATCCATGGAAAATAGACATATCAAAGTTGAACCATACATTCAACCATAATGACCTCTTATGTCCATTTGTAAAAAAAAACCAAGGGGTGCACAATTTATGATACAAGTAAGACCAAATGTTACAAATTGACACATCAAATTTGTCATTATAGAATGAAATTACAAACAAAATCCCATGAAATCAACTGATTTTATTTATTTTTAAATAGATGTAATGCGTGACCATAACATTTATGCATGCATTTGTAACACTTGTACTAGAACCCCATGGCTATGGGAAAAATGATTTATGAAATGTATTCCAATAATTAGATAAATCTTAAATTTTTTATTTTAATCTTCATTTTGAAAATGTGAAAAAGAGGTAAAAATAATGGTAAAGGAGATGGACCTTTATCAATTTAATAATCATTTTTATAAATATCAATATAATTATTTAGAAAATTTTATGGAATCAACTCAAATTTTTTTTTATGATCATTTAGCTTTACTTGTATAAGAAAGAGGCAAAAATAATTGTAAAGAAGGTGGAGGTTTACAATCAATTAATAATAAATTTAATAAAAATATTTCAAACGGCATTGAGAAAGAAAAAAATAAGGTGAAAATTTTGAAAGGATATTGTCAAAATTGTTGTCAAGTTTTGCCTTTTCCAATAAGTGGGTTGGGGAAAAGAAGGAGATAGTTATGTAGTTATGAAAAAGAGGTAAAAATTAAGGATAGAAGAGGTGAGGGTTTGAAAACATATTTAAATAATGATAATTTTTAATAATATAGTTACACCATCATTTAACACCATAGGTTTGTAATAAATTGAGAGAATATGGATTTAGACATTTATCCATGTGATTGAAACATTTATATATGTGAGGGGAAAAAAATTGTTTAATTTTTGATAAGAAAGGAAAACATTCAAGAAATAAATTCAAAATTAATAGTGATGTGCAACTATAATATTTATATTTATGAGTCTTGCTTCAAACATTCATGCATTTTATCACAATACTAATAAATAGATAAACTTGGGTTCCACGCTACTACACATTACTACTGATGTTCAACTATGTGGTTATGTGTTTGAAGAATGGAGATATGTCTTTATTGTTTATGTTGTTATGGAGGTGCAATCAAATTTTTGGGATAATGTAGATAGATTGTTCCAAGTTGAGTCCAAATGTTATATTGGTTGCATATGTAATTCTAAAAATCCCACAAGATAAGCCATCTAGATGTTGCATAACATTGGCATACATATATAACAAATGTTCAACATTAATTATTCTAATTCATAATTGTACAATGTCATTTGGTAAGTTTTTTTGTTATTGATGTGTTTGAATCATATTATGCAACCTAAGTCTAGTGTGGTTGCAATAATCTAGATTAAAGTGCAATGGTTGTTATTTATGAAAGTGTGTTGTAGACATTTGGATAAGTATCTATGTATGGTTCCTATTATTGTGTTTGTGTGTTGTTGGTATTCTTACGGTTCTAGTTTTTTAACATATAACATTTGCATCGCTGCTACCATATGTTGATCATTCAACCATTTGCAAGGATTTAGAAGAATATTTTCATCAATTATTGATAATTGGAAATCTTTGTGCCAATAATCGATAACATCATCATTATTATGTCGTTGTCTAAACTTTCTTCTATCATGATTTTTTTTTTTTTCATTTGTCAAGTTTCAACATGCAATGTTTATATTTTTCTTTTGTTATATCATGTTTTGAAGTAGATGTTACCATATCTATTGATCCTTTAAATTTAAATTCAATTTTACTTATGTCTTGTATAGTGATATATCATAGGATTATTAGTCCGTTTATTGAATGTAAATGTGATAATGTTATGTATATGTTGTGCATATTAAGTTGGACATTGTCCAATGGTTGGCAAACATTTGTGATCAAGTGGTCAAATGTTTGTCTTTCTGCTTTGAAGTTTGTTAGACAAAAAGTTGGGGTCAATGGCCATTGATATCTATTGATTATGGTATGTAGTGATTATATTGGAAACTCTTTGATATGGGTGCTATTGGAATGACATTTGTAAGGAGTTTGTCAAGTGTTATGTTTTGTAGATTAATGTGTTTGTTTATGAATTCATTGAAATTGATTAAAACATTTATTGAGGAATGAATTATTTTATTTTTTTGTATCCATTTGACATCTATGATTGATATGTTTTCGATGTAGTTGATGCTTCCATTAACAATTCCTGGTTTGGGATATAAATTTTCGATTACAATTGTTTTCATTCCTTTATAGATTTTTAAGAAAGGTGCTAAAAACTTTACTTATGGATATTGTTTGTCTTATAATGTATTTGATTTCCTTTTGTATAGGCCCCTATTGTCTTTTAATGAATATTTTTCACATTGAATTTAATTTTTATTCCTTTTTCTTTAGTTTGCTTCTTGAATATTTTGGACACAATATTTATTTATTTATTATATATTCTTTTGGTTGGTTGTAGATTGTATTTGGTCTCAAAATAAAATTAAAAAAAACAAACTCAAATTTTGTGAATAGTACTTTGTGTTCACACATATACATTTTTTAATTATGTACATAAATGTTGCAATCAAATATATGAATGTTAAATAGTTGCATGGATAAGTGTTTAAATTCCATGTCAAAATGTTTTGGATGTATGTATAAATGTCATGGTCACATATAATTTCAAATTTCTTATTTATATATGATAATTGCTTGTGTGAAATGTTTAGTCAAAGTTTTTTTTAATTGGTCCTTTTTGTCTAGATGTATAAGTTGTATTAGTCATATGGATAAATATACATCCATACTCCCGACCATTACCATTAACCTAGGTAAAAAATGGTGACAAATAATGTGAACAAAAATTTCTAAAAGCCAATGAAATTATTGAACGTGTAATTGGTAGGACTAAAAACAAATTCTTTTGGGGAAGGGAGGAGGAGTAGGGTGAGGTGTGAAGATTTTTTTATTCCTTCCCTTTAAAGAGGATGAAGCAAATAGTCACCTCATTAATGTGAAAGAAATCATTTCACTATTATTATAATGAGGTGAATGGTAGTCGATTAATGAAAGCAACCATTGTAGCCAAAAAAAAAGACATGCCAATAGACAGAGAGGCTATGATTTCACATTTCAAAATAAGAAATTTCAAATCAAATGTTTTATTGAATGGTCATCATTATTGCCAACATAAGTAGTAAAAATAAGCAAATTAATTACACAAACTTACAATTCCTACGAGTTCATACTTGGATCAAATTGTTTTAGATTCACGTTTTGAAGATGTCATTGTTTTTTACATGGCACTTCAATCCCAAACTTTTTGATTACAAATCCCACCACAACACACTTGGAAATCACAAATACAAAATATGTTTCTCAATTTCTCATATCCTAGAAACTTTGACAAGTGAGACAATTTCCCAATTTTACATGATTCACCTTACTAGCCCACCCATGATATACAAGAAAACAAAATTCACTTGGAGTGCCTATGCATATAAGTATTCACTTCCCTCAACAACCATCATTCTATAACCCCACATTACTACCCCAATTTCTTGAACTATACCAAACATGAAGAAGATAATGCCATAACAAACTAGCTCCTTCAAATACCTTAATGTTCATCATCATCTCCATATGAACCCTATGTCTATACATCCGAATGACTTACTTCTATATACCATGTGCATATATAGAGGGTGGTCAAAAGGAAATATTTTTTATATGATAAGGGTTTGAATATAGGCTCTTCCAAGATTTGAGATCTATGCATGAAACTAGTAGGTCGAGGGAATAGGTCGACAATCACAAAATGTACTTAAGTCCTATTCTTAGGTAAAATAGATTTGCGATTTTTTAGTTTTTAGAAATAATGACAAGCTGGCTAATACTTGTTGGTCAGAAGATCCTAATACAACCTAATTGGTACCTACCACTGTAGAAGATCCCGCTTGTTGAAAATAGGTTTTTTTAAGGCAAGTAAAGCAATCGAAAATACAAAGGGTAGAGTATGAATCACATGTAAAGTTATTAGTAATGGCCACACATTACCGTTAATTAATAAATTGGTTACAATTTTTTTTTAATACAAATACTTAAGAATCCTACTATATTTTGGCAACTTTCTAAATCTTATTGTTTAAATATGAAATTTAGAAAAAACTTGTTAATTTGTCTCAAAGTTTCTATGGAATGACCAGAAACTGGGACAAGTTGAAATCTAAAAAACTATGGTTTTTCCATCACTAGAAGAAAAACCCCATTGTTTGATTTGTTTTAGGCGAATAAAAGTGTCTTTTGCGATTATTTTTAATCTACTAATGTATTTATATAAGTTCAACTAAAGGTTGAACAGGCTAGGATGATTCTATAGTTATATTTACATAATCTGTAATGGAAATTATAGGTTCAACATACACAATAAGTTCAACTTGGATGTTGTCAATTACTTGGTCCAAGTTGGGTTTAGGTTATTCCCTATTGTTGCCTTGCATAGTTGTTGCATCGAGTTTTTCTCCACCTCCACCTTGAATCTCATTTGAATAGGTTTGCTCCTCATCCTCTTTAGAATCAATAGTTAGTGATTGGAAAATAGTCCTAGACTTCTTTCTGGTAGTGAGGTAATAGGTTTTGGGTTTAACCTATCCTTTAGTGTAGGCAATTTTGTGCATGTCTTCAGTTGATGAAACTAACATGTTGGTAAAGGCCATCACAGTGATTGAATATGTTAGTCATCTCTCCTTCAAGAATTGCTTCTTTGTAATAGGTTTAAGAATAACTTGTCATTTTTTCACCATATTTTTTATTATTTGGTTGAAATCCCAAACTACTAGCCTCTATTCGACATGATGTTATGATTGTGATTAACTTCGATGATCTTTTAGTGTGGGTTCAAGCATGTGAATAGTGGGTTGTTTTGTTCAAGCGAGTGATGCCTATGGCTATGGAGAATGTGGCAATTGTTTAGCATTGAAATATTTTTCAATATGCCACAATTCATGGAGGAGGTTATCAACCTCGGGTTTATAGGTTCGAGGTAAGGGATTATGTTTACTTGTAGTAGACAACACCCACCACACTGGATGTGATTATAGGTCATGTGAATTTACGTGTTCAAAAGGTCCTACCTTTTAGAGTATTGTTATTAGAGGGATGAGATGGTCAAACATGGAAGGACCGTGTGCGTAATTGTGGCATGTTTGACATTGCCCTTGGACTGTGTACCAGTTGGCAAATGGTTTTGCCCTCAGTGCACCTAATAGACGTGGTTCCCAAAATTACATAGTAGGTCTACTCTAAAACATTTCCCCAAGATGTTTCACCTTTGACTAAGGATTTGAAGGATTCCATATAGGCAATTAACAATGGGGCTCACATTTGCACCCAACACAATGATCCTTTTACCTTGGAACTGAAGGATTCACCTTGGTGGATTGCTAATGGTGGTTTTATAATGTTAACTAGCTTTAAGGGACCTCAACCCCAAATAGGGGGGCGGATTGAATGTGGTGTATTAGTTAGCATATTTTTATGTTATGTGTTGTGAATATTGTGATAGTGATAATTGTGGGCGTCGACCTTGGAACACATGACAATTGTCAAAAGTTTTACTATAATTATAGATTTTTTATCTTAATTACTGTAGGTAATTTGGGGTAAATAAGTTTGGAACCAATTCCAGTGTGAATGGGATTCCAGTTTTTTGGTGTTCAGGATAAATGGGACGATGTGTGATAAGAAACCAATTTTTTGGATTTTGAAACACACCATAGTTGTATTATGTTCTATTGCGTCTTCATGTTGTTGTTATGCAAGGAATTTGTTGAGGTTTTTGTTGGTACTTAGATTCCTGTGTTTTACATGTGAGTAGAACTTTGGTTTGGATGTGGTGTACCAATTAGGATATTCTTACGTTATGTGTTATGACTATGGTGACAATGATAGTTGTATGCATTGACCTTGGAATGCATGATAGGTTGGGATGAAGCTAGGCGTTTATAAAAGGTGATGCCATCATTGTAAAAGAGCAAGATGCCACCAACGTAAAAAATAAAATGGTGGTGCAGTGCCCCACTATTATTTTTTGTTTACACTGAGTCATGAACTTCAAACTCCCCTCATTGAATGGCCAAGCAACTTGCCATAACTTTGAGGTTTAAAGCATATTTGGTGGGCAAGCTAATAAGTGTCATATGGGGTGATGATTGGGATGCAAAACATTTTGTGGACAGTTCAACTAAGATGCCATTTGGGAAATTGATCCATGACATGTATGATCCAAATCCAAAGGCATGAAGAACTATTCAACATGTTGTGCGCACATTGAGGGGGCTTCCATACAATTGGATTGCACTTTAAAAATGTTATTGAAAAGCCATTAAATAGTTTATAATTGTTAGATATGGAATATGGTGTAATTTGCATGATCTTTCAAAAATGACATGTTTTGGACTTGTTAATTTTATAAAATCCAATTTTATAAATGAATCATGTTGTCATGTGTAATCAAATTAGATTTGAGAATCCATCTTCTTTAAACATTTGAATTATGGATATTGGACTTATAATTGATCATTTATTCCAATAAATGCTTTCATAATTGATAGACATTAAATAACGAAAAAGAATCAATAAAATTCATTTGAAACAACATTTTTTAATGCAAACTTTATAAAACATTCATTTTGTATACTTTTGTTTTGACATTGCCTACCAAGGCAAAGATATTGTGTTTAGATTCATTATAGATAATGTTAGCTTAATGGATCTTGACCCCCATGTAGTAGGTCTATTTTTATATGAAGACTTTTGAACAATGATATTGTGGATTGTGTTGAAACTTGGGATCGGATTAGTGATAGAGTTGTGATATCTTAAAGGAGTTTAGTTTCTTTTAGAGGATTTTTTTGTAAAGATTATTTCTTGCATGGTGAAATATTGGAGTTTCCATAATTCTTCGTTTTCTTTAAAATATTATTTTATGTAAATGGTAAAGTCATAGTGACACATTAAAAAAATGGTGACTGAAATTTTTCGATCACCATAGGATTGGCGACTAAAATCCTTTTTTGATCATTAATTGTTACGGGGCAATTCGAATGTGACCAAGGATTTGCTTACATTTGTCTTGACATACGCGTCATGTTGGATGCCAACATGACACCCAATGCAAAATGGGCATGTCACGTTGATTTTGACAACCATGATTCACATCGTACACACATTGTGTTTTTCCTTTTGATATTTAAATTTTGTGACATGTATTTCAAACCAAGTTTGCTTTCATTCATATGGTTTGGAAATCTTGTTGTTTAGGTCTTTTCATGCCCATGACATAGACTTGCCCACTAGGTTTACCTTAGGTTTAATCGTTATGTTTAGCCACTAAGTTTTGTTTATATTTAGTCATTATGTTTAACTAAGTTTTAATCATGATGTTTAACCATTAGGTTTAACCTTAAATTTAGGCACCATGTTTAACCAAAGTTTAATCGTTATGTTTAACTATTAGATTTAATCACTAAGTTTGAGCCTAAATTTGGCCACTATGTTTAACCAAGGCTTAGTCATTATGTTTAAATATTAAATTTAACCAAGGTTTAATAATTATGTTTAACCACTAATTTAAACCAAATTTTAAGCATGAATTTTAGCCATTAAGTTTATTAACTAGGTTTAACCATTGTGTTTAACCAAGGTTTAGTCATAATTAGCCATTAAATTTAGCCTATATGTTTAGCCACCACATTAAGCCACCAAGTTTAACCATTTGATTTAGCCATTATATTTAAATTAATTTTAATTGCTAGTTATCACCTAGGTTTAACCAATGTTTAGCCACTAAATTTAACCAAAGTTTAAACATGAATTTATGTTTAGCCTATATGTTTAGCCACCACATTAAATCACTAGGTTTAACCACTTGATTTAGCCATTATGTTTAACTTATTTTTAAACACTAGTTGTCACTTAAGCTTAACCACTATGGTCATTGATGTGAAATAAACATATGAAATGAAAAACTTAACAAAGGTTGAAAACCTTTGATGGTGTAGTCCATTGGTAAGGACTTGGTTTATCATTGTGAAAATTTGGGGTTTAGTTTCTCATATTTGCAACCTATGTAAATACTTAAAGGGTAAATGTAGGTAAGTTAAACTAAAGTAGTTTGGTGACGTGAGGTTAGGTTAGGTAGGCTACGTTAGTGAGCTAAATTAGGTTAGGTTTTTTACTAGAAAACTTAGTCAAAGAAACCATGAATTGTAGTAGCAATTTATAGCCACCAATCTTACTATATTAATTCGCTTGTCTGTCTGTCTGTCTGTGACATGACAGTTCTGAATTTATTTTCCTACGCAGAACCGGCCTCTGGGCACTTGGATGATAATTCTGCATTTTCTTTCCTAGGCAGAACCGGCCTCTTTCTTATAGGATGTCTTATTCAGATGATTAACTGCCGGAGAGTGCATCTGTGCGCGAAGTCCTGAAACCCAGGTCCTGAAATCGAGGTTTTGGGACCTCGACGGACAGGACCTTTTTTTTTTTTTTTTTTCCCGCCCTAAACTACCGTCGTCGACGGACAGGGGTTTTTTTTTTCCACCCTAAACTGCCGTCGTCGACGGACAAGGGTTTTTTTTTTCCGCCCTAAACTGCCGTCGTCGACGGACAAGGGTTTTTTCTTTTTGCCCTAAACTGCCGTCGTCGACGGATAGGGTTTTTTTTTTTTTTTTTTTTTTTCTTTCCGCCCTAAACTGCCATCGTCGACGGACAGGGTTTTTTTTCTCCCTCTCTGTCCGTCCGAGATTGTCTGTCACTACATGCTCCACATTACATCCATCCGATGTGGGCTTTTTTACGTCATTCAACGGGGAAGATTTAGCCACGTTTACCAGTTGTTCGATTTTTTAAACTTTTGTACCTACCTACCTACCTGCCTGCCTGCCTGCCTTCCTGCGTATCTACCTACTACTTATCTACCTGTTTGGTTGTACTTACCCTTTTTGCTTTTCCGGGACATGTGATGGATGGATGGATGAACCGGGTTTAGAACCGGGTGGGGGGATCGACGGGGTGCATTATGCACCGGGTACCCACTATTATGTATTTGTTGCTTGTGAATTGTCTAGCTAGTTTGATTGGCCTAACAAAATCGTCCCCATTACATGAATGGTTCTTCAAGAAGTGCAATCGCTAGTTTTGCTAGACTTTGCATTCTAAGTCTTGTAATTTTATGGCAAATATCATAATATTTGCAAAATTAGTTGCATCCTTGAACAATGTTGGCCATCAATGTCTTGCATTAAAGATATTATTTGTTGTTATATTTACTACAAAATGACCTTTTACAACCCCTTCATGAAGCTTTCAAAAACTAACTTGTGTTTCTTTTGCACTCACTTGTGGAATTTGTTGGTTTGACCTAATTAGTTAAATACTCCATCTTTCAATGTGAATAATTTTGTTTTTCTAACCAATTTTTTAAAACAATTGTACTTAATGTCTTTAACATGTGTTCTATCTACAGAAACTCCTTAATATCTTTTAGCCACATTGGTTGCATTTGGAACAAAATTGCATTTATTGTTTGACCATGTCCTCCCATGGGCTCTTTGGAATTTGGTAGTTTGAACAATGCATTTGCTACCAAATGGGTTTGTTATGACTTATACACCATAGTAAACTCATATTCTTAAAAAAGTTACAACCAAATTTTACAATCTCCCTAAGACCTATGGTTTTAAAACTAAATTGACCAATGCCATGTGATCTACATAAAATACAAATTTGTTGCCTAGGAGATAGTGTCTAAACTTGTGCAATGCAAACACCATAATTAATGCCTCAAGTTTTTTACTATTAGAATTTTCCTTCCTACAAGGTTTAGTAATTTGGATGCATATATCATAGGTTGACCATGTTTCCTTGTAACATCTTGAGCTTTTATAACACCTACTATTAATAATGAAACATATGTGTGAAAATGAAATTCTACTTGCAAGTTTGGGGTATTAAAATAGGTGATTCTATGTACCTTTGGTTCATAAGCTCCCAAGGTGTTTGACATTCTATACATTAATAGATAATGAGTTCAAATGCATTAATGAATTCATTAGGTTTTGTAATGAATTATGTGAATTTTGGTCCTAATGAATTCCTAGTGAATTCCTCAATTGTTTAGTGATTGGCACAAGTTGATACGAACAAGTAAATTCATTAACATATCGACAACTATGAATTTTTTAATTATGTAATACTAATTATTTAATCCACATTCTTCTTTTTTTCAATTTTTTTAGAAATTGAAAGTTTCAAGAAAATTCAAACCTATTTACCTAGGTAGGTAGAAAACTAGCACCTCCTTACTTGTGTAGGTAGGCAAGTAAGTAGGAAAAGAAAAACGCAAATGGAATGAAGAACCAAAAGGATATTTCATTTATTTTACAATTTCCATTTAAGGTCAAACATTTCTATATTCATCCCAAATTGGCATACATATTTCTATGTTGCAAAACAAGACAATACATGTTCTTCATATAGCTTGTGAAATGAGATTTAAAGACAAATCATTTAAAGAAAAAAAAATGACAAATTTTAAGTAATTTTCATATTATATTCATTTTATTCACAATTTTTAAATTAATGTAGTATATAATAAATAAATATTTTCATATATCATATAAAAGTGATCTTATATGATAAAAATTGGATACATATATATTTGCATGGATGAATATTATATTTTGCATTGTTATCAAATGAAGCCCACAATAAAATATTATTTAGTTAAAAAAATTATATATAATATGTATACATAATTTTATATGTTATGTATTTTATACACTCCGCACTTTTCGGCCCGCTTTTGCCTTGGTTTTTACTTACTTTAAAACCACTGGACAAACTTAGTTGACAAACATAGTTTATGCGCTGCTAATGCGGCAGCTTTTTGAGCATTTGACAAACCTTATATCCATATGATATATGTATATTTTTAAGTTAAAAAATAATGGATTTTGATTTTTTTCCATTGTAAACAATTGTAGAATTTTATTAAATAAATATAAAAATATTATATATTTACTTATTAGCAGTAAATTATATCATTAACTAATATAACCAATACATTGAAATAAATTTATATAAATTATTTTACATTAACTTTAAATATTAAAAAATGAGGTAGATTATATTATTATAAGTAATATGTTAATTGATAATATTAAATAGTAGAGTAATAAATTAATTATTATTTAATTATCAAAAATTTATTAATTTATATAATCCGAAAATAAAGTAAAGTATGTTACAAAAATTTATTTTAATTATATATTATTTATATAATTCAATGAAATATCTAAAATATGTTTGTAGTATTTAAATAATATTTAAATTATACAATTACAGATAATGTGCTAGTTGATAATTCAAAATATTGTAAATATTTTTTAAAAACAAATTTCAAATAATGAATATTATTGATTAATAAATTTAAAAATAACTTGTTCCATTTTTTATAAAAAAAATTATTGTAATCATTTGGTTTGAAAAGAATGGAATATTCTAATTAATTATGAATTACATTGTATTACATTATGTCACTAGTCAAACGTATTTATGTGTATAGTAATAAATGCAATGACCCAAATAAGTATAATGTTTTACATTATATTGTAATATGTTATTTTGATATATTATATTGTATATCGTACATTTATATGAAAAAATATCAACACATATGATTAAGGTTGAATTTTCATCTTTTTGTTTCTTAAAAATGCCATTGCCATTGAAAAATGTAATATCATTTAGGAATATTTCCATGAATCTGTTTTAATAGTCTTCAAAAGCCCTATTGACTATTCTCTAGTAAGTTGGTCCATTTTTTATTTCAAAAGGCATAACTACCCATGTGAATGTCCCCCTATCACAAAGATTATTTTGTATTTATCCTTTGGTGGTATAGATATTTAGTCATACCCAAAATATCCCTCTAAAAATGAACAAGCATCATGGCCTACAACTATATTTAGTACATCATCTATAAAGGGTAAAGGGTATGAACCTTTCTTTGTGACTAGTGGGTGCCCGTGGCCGAAGGCCACTGTGAAGCCCCTGTGTGAAATCCAGGTCCCAAAATTGAGATCCCAAGTCTTGAAAATCATGTCCTGAAA